>ML777842.1:570478-600271 GCA_009831015.1 Picea engelmannii
CCACCGTGTATCCTCCATTGTAGGGTGTGGACCCTAGTTATGATTAGGAGGGGTGGAGGCATTTCCCACCGTGTATCCTCCGAAACCTGAAGTCATGGGAGGACGGTGTTAGTTCACGCTCCCCAAGATGTGTGATGATGACTTTCAGATGTCTGCTAGGGAAGCTTGGTCAAGATAGCGACACTTCCGCTTACGGGTTCTATTTGGAGTTAGGTCAATATAGTTGACACTCCAAGATAGTCTAGTAGAGGAAGGATAGGAATGGAGATGGAAGTAGGTTAGGGAGGAAGGATGAGTAGTAATAGTTGAGACGGTATGAATATCTGTCTTGTGGTGGAATTTAATGTTTTCCCTTCAAAAAAAAAGAAAAAAAGAAGAGAAATGTGTATATATGAATATTCATAATTTTGTAACTAAACCATAGTTGTCTAAATAAAATTGTTGAAAAGGATAATTGTAATCAAGGGATTTATCAAACAATTGACTGGTTGTTGTCTTTTATAAAAGACTAGTCTTGCTGACTGGATTGGATGCACACATAAATTACTAATGGATGATAGTTTTGACTATTAGTACATGCACGAGACTTGTATGTACTAGCTACACATGCATTTCTTGTACATATACACTAGTATGTATAAGTTTTCTTGACTTACTTACTGATAATGTCGGTTACTTGTTATGAATGTGTGAACCATGTTTCTTGTCCTTTGTACCATAAGATACCTTAACTTCGGGACGAAGTTTCCTGAAGGGTTGGTGTATGTAACGACCCTGCTTAAATATATGTATAGGATTATTAATTATAATTAATTTAATAATCTAACTATTCTAAAATATTAGCTAAACAATAATTATTTCTTAAATAACATTAACTAATTAATTATTATTAATTAGTTATTCATGATTGTCAAGGATTAATTAATTATTAATTGACTCATTAATCGATTAAGTAAGGGATTAAAGGGGGTTAATAAATTATTTTGTTAAATTAAGAGTTACGTACATGGAAATGGATAAGATATTAATTCAAAGGGGTAAGAAATTAAATATAGGATAAAATAATAAATAAAGGGGATAAGAGGCATTCTACGGGAGATGGAGGATTGATTTTTGGGGCTCTCTTGGATTGGCAGGGAGGAGAGTGGAGTTCTGTAGTCAAGAAGGTTCAGTACAGGCACCGAGTTGCTGGAGGTTTTGGGCACGGGGCCGAGGATATCCATATGATATCCTGGAGCTAGGAAGTTACCTAGTTGGCAGGGTGGAACTAGGTTTTGGGAAGTGTTTACACAGTGTAGCAGCAATCAAGAAGGCAAGCAAACAACGAAAGGTTTAGCATTAGACCCAGGTACTTAAAATTGTGTATTTGTTTTATTTTTCTATAAAATTTTATTATTTGTGGATAAATCTATATGTGAATGTGTTGTGAATGTCCTCAATTAATTTTTTTTTTTGAATTTTACTAATTTGCTCAATATAGAGGAATTATTAAACTTTACTGTTATGTTAGTAGAATTAATGGATGTTTAACTTATATGGCCACTACAATGCGACATCTGCAGCTAGCAATCTTTGTTGTTATGGTATCTATAATTCATATTATTTTACAAAAGAATCTATATTTTTTAGTTGATAATACTTTGAGGGATCACATACTTTAGCTCCAATCCGGTGCAATGTGCGAGTAATTTGAGCACATCTCCTTGTAGATACTTCATGTAACCTCTGTTGTCAATGTTCTAGAGATTATTCATAATACGACAAGAAAGAACTGATACTTCTCCAACTAAGTACACCTTTGGTAGTGGGATTAACATAGTCATTCATCTGTGTGATTACATTATAAAGGTTATCAAGTCATTTTCCTCATACTGGTTCCACATATCACCTACCTTCCATGCAATCCAATGGCACAGTATCTCTCAAGTATCATGATTCATAGATCATTTATCTCTTTTTCAAATCAAGAATGGTATGGTTATCTAAATCCCAATCGATTCCAAGTAATGATGGATAAGGTTTACTATCATCCACTATCTCGATTACTTGAAAATATTCTATGATGCACACTCCATAGATATTAGAATTCACCCTTGTTATTCTTCCAATCAAAACAATATTATATTGACTTGATAGCTTCAATTGAATAGGTGACCAAATCAAAATTGGTTTTCCCATCATATCCCATGCCTACTTCATAAGGACATTCACATCATATCTCATATCCAAGATGGTATTTTCCATATCATAGTCTTATATCTATGCATTAAGTTGAAATTCCCTATTCGTCATTTTCTTGCGCTACACCTGGTTAACTGCTCATTGTGCAAAATGTGCTTCTTTATCTTGTGCACACTGGTCAATAATCCTACACAATGAATTTAGTGAAGTTTCATCCTTTATTAGTTCTAAAAACTTATTTAAGAAACTCTTTATATTACTTACCTTCCCAAATTTCCTTTCTGTAATCAAGTGGTCATAGGCTGGAGGCATGTCATACACAGGTTGTGAAGTCGATGCTCCCCATTTTGTTTCTAGTAGATCCTTCCTTGATTTCTTATATGTGTCTCTCTCTTTACAAGGGTCAAACATCAGAGGAGGTTTTGTTTCTTTCCTTACCCATTGGCCAGTCCAAATTCCTTGTTTCATCACATCGGATCATGTTCTTTCACATCTGTGCATAATTATTGGTACCCTTAGTCGATCATCACACTCTTCCTCTGCTATCATCTACACATTTTGATTTCTTTTCTCCTTCCACTTTGCAATCATCTTTGGATAGTATTCTATCATAGGATCCAACTATATACAATATGTATAGTTCATATAAGGATTCTGACAATCTCATGCCAAATGCCTGGGGTGGTCATAGTTATAAAAGATAGTTGTTCCTCTTCCTTTGTTGAATCCTCCTCTTCAACAACTTCTGAATCCTCATCTTCCTCTTTGATTATATCCCCTTAGAATATTATATTGTAGTACCCTTGCTTCTGATTCATCTTCCCCTTGAACTTTTTATCCACCTGGGGTGCGTTCTCTCATTATATCAAGTGCGCGACATTCCTTTTCTTCATGTTCCATAGATTTACAAAAATTACAAAAATAATATTTTGACATTTCTCTAATAATTTTTCATCAAGGAACAAGCATTTGGGTGATGAACCATTGTTTTGCATATCTCACACCATACCCATCTTCCTGAAGCCAAGGGATTGATATCTCATGTATCCAAATAATATTTAAAGGTTGGACACTCATTCTTATGATGACCTTTCGTTCTTCATATAACACACCTGACTTCTTCATGTTTTTCCTTCCCTTTAGGAATCTCCTGGAACCAAATTGTTAATGATGCTAACTGTGATTGAACCTGAGCCATCTATGCACCATTCTCTCTTATAGGGGATTCTTACAAATTCATAGAGATCTCTAGTACTTCCGACTACGACGTAATATTCTATTATGTCAATGGATAGCATATATGTGTTAAAAATCCTAGAATAAACCATTCCCTGTGCTATTCGTCTATAGTCTGGAAGGATAATTGATCCATAAATATATTAAATATATTATAAAAATCCCATACTAATTCGTTTTGTGACTGCTTGATTTATTTTAGTTTTGTAATACACTGTGACTCAAACTTCAGTTTTTGGAACTATTTTAAAAGGGATTTCCGGATGTCTACCAATGTTTTGTCTTGTTTCGCAGGTGCAGTAGATTGATACTTCATATACCATAGTAATGAGTGGTCTTGGA
The DNA here is from genome assembly GCA_009831015.1 of Picea engelmannii. Classification (NCBI taxonomy): domain Eukaryota; kingdom Viridiplantae; phylum Streptophyta; class Pinopsida; order Pinales; family Pinaceae; genus Picea; species Picea engelmannii. The sequence goes on from ML777842.1 coordinate 574,238, forward strand.
ATGTCATCACAAATTGCATGATTTCTGTATCGTCATCCTGGACCTAATTCATGTTCCATATTTCTTCATGTATAAATAAGTGTTGTTCTGGATCTTTTGTCCCTGCTCTGTGGAAGACAAACATTCTCAAAGTGGGGTCTACCCCCACCATTATGTATTTCACAATATTCTTTATCAATGTTCCTAACTGAATCTGGATTGTTGCACTACGCCCACTACTCTGACTACCTTTATTATTATCGTTACTTCCTTCACTAACTAAAAGTGATAAAGTTTCATATCTTACCTCAAACCTCAGAGACTCACACAGGGTGTTATGGGACAAATCGGTAGGTGCGGACACTAATAGATCTCACTAGATCCACCTAGATCTAGAACAAAACACACCAGAACATGATGATTTCCTTAAGTTTTAAATATTGAATTTACTAGTTAAAGAGGGATAGGTGACATACCATTTAAATGTCGCTTCCTCTCACTATCGCCATCCTAGCTCCATTCCAACACTCATACAATTATGATCCTGCAAAAGAACGCAACCAACCAAAGTGATAGAAATAACATAAAATCAATATAAACCTATGTATGTGATCAAGGAATCATACAATAAAACACAAGAAGCTTTATAGGAAAGAATCATATTACTGCATCATATTAAATGTGAAAGAGAGAATACAATCATGGCCTTAATGTCGTAAGGTCCCTTCCAACTGTCCTTCGTTCCCCACACACTTCTTTCTCCAAGTATTTTGAGACCATGGATATGATAGCTACTCAAAATCTATCTTGACAAAGCAAATCTCAAAGCCACTCTAACCAAGCTAACAATCCCAAGCCAAAAACAACTTAGCCAATCCCAAAATCTCAAAAGCTAACTTTCTCCACGAGAGATCCTCTCATTTTATAAGTTGAAGAGGATAAGGTGATGAGGTTAGGATTATCCCACTAAATCATGAAAGTGAGTAAGATCCAAACCATTCGGATGCCACCTCACCATGGAAGTTTCTCCTTTTAGAATATTCAAGAAAATGCTCATTTTCCCCATGTGTAAGCATTCTCGCACCCTGCCTATAGAGCAACCTGTGAACCTCTTGCAACCCAGCTATGGTGCAACCTATGAGAATCAAGCATTCTCACACCCTTCCTATATAACAACCTGCGAACTTCCTTTTTTTATAGGGGTTTTACAAAGGAAGATGCAACTTCTTTTCTTAGGAAAAGTTCTTCTCCCTTCTCTCTTCATGAGCTCAGGCCACTGACCCCTCTGAAGGCAACATATAGGTTTACATCATTAATGGTCATAGGGATGATGAAAATAATGTGTAACAAAGAGCCCCCCAAAGTATGAAGTTAGAACAAAGTGATAGCTCAAATACTTTGTCGAGTGTGTGTAGGGAACAAGGAACAGTCGATCGGAAACCTACCAACAAACAAGGAAATACAGTACAATAATATATCATCATTGAGGTAGGCATTCCCATACTCAGAATACGAATGACTCAAAGCATAAATGTCGACATGTGAAGATCCATGTCAAGTAAGACAGGTCATGGCCACCAAACATACACTGTGTATCCATGCCAATATGACTCAAATCTAACCATAGCCACCAAAAATACACTATGGATCCATGTGTTAAAGACTCAAATTTGAACATAGCCACCATACATACAATTTGGATCTATGCAACAGCACAAACTGAATATACTCCAACGCAACCTGAATCCGTGAGAAATGATTCAGGGTCTTCATCTCCACCACTTTATAGTACAAATCTAACCATTCGAATACATGTGTCAAAGTCAAACATGGTAGAAACCACTTGATTACTGGTCATTAGTGTATACTGTTAACAAGCACGAGGGAAATCACCATTAATGTCAATGACTCCCAAGGTACTCTGGTACATTCCAACGAATGTGAATTAATGACTTGAAGTCGAACACTCGGCGAAATCTCCCGATCAGGGGTCAATAATGAAAACCCATCATCGAAAGCGAGGAAACCTACCATTGAGGCATGCAAGTTCCAAGGTACCAATTAGTTTATAAGTCTAATTCCTGGATAATGAGTTGAAGTCGACAGGAAAAGACTCATCACAGAAGGGCCTTAATGTATCCCACATCAATGACATGAAACAAGTAACAAGATTTGATGTAGATCAGAGTAACAAGTGATTCAGGACTGACTTAGGGATGGCTGACGCAATAGAAGGCTTAAAGACTACAGAAATGGCCGACACAATAGAAGGCTTTCCGGGTTGAATTTCTCTTTGAACATATTGGCGACACGACAACTATCTTGGAAATACTGACTCAAAAGCAAGGATCATAGACCGATTTGTAATCTTATAAAAGAGTATGATCAAGAGACAAGTCGATTTTCCAACCTAGACACAAGGCGAGTGAAAGGGTGTCATGTTCAAAAGAGACTCTTTCATGGAATATAGGTTTAGACATATTTCTTTCCCAATTTCTTCCCCCACCATTTCTGGCGAGTACCTCTTTATTTTTACACAAGCTTGAGGAGGATAACATATGCTTGTCAATTTAATCTCATCCTTCGGACGAGTCCCTCAGAGTATGTTTAACGAACCGTAGGAAGGAGTGGTTTGGTCCCATATGGGCCTTTCGATGTTTGTTTTACGAGTCCAAAGAAAGAAAACTCGGGAGTTTTTCATGTTTAGAGAGTCTGAAAAACACTTAAAGAGAAATCTCCCAGTTCCTTTTTCGTAAATTAGTTCGATGAGACCAAAAAAGTGATAAACTATCGCTCACCAAACATTTTCTTCAAATACATTTACAAGAGTGAAAAGAACAAGGTCGATCGACAATCTTTTCATGTTTAGAGAGTCTAAAAAGAGCTTAAAGGGAACTCTAGTGGGTTCCTTTTTTGTGTAATATTTACGAGTCTGAAAAAAGTGATAAAAGTATACTCGGTGGCATTTTCACGTATTTACGAGCACGAGAAAGAACAAAGACTGAGCTTGGTAACTTATTCTCATGTATTTACGAGCATGAGAAAGAACAAAAACTAAGCTCGAGATTGTTTTCATTTTTACGCAAGCTTTAAAACAAAACAAAACTATGCTTGGGATAGATTTTAATTTTTACACAAGCTTAAAAAATAAAAAAAATTATTCTTGGACCTGGTTTCATTTTCACACAAGCTTGAACCAGAGGAAACTATGCCTGAGGTAGCTGGTTTCATTTTTACACAAGATTGAACCATAGAAAACTATGCTTGCGACTTCCCAATGCATGCTTGGTACTTAGCCCCCAGCTTAAGAAGCTAGTGGCTCTAACTTCAGCATGAAATTCAGAGGCTAGAAGTATTTCCCCCCAAATCTTTGTTTCATCCAACGACAAAGGCAGAGGAAATGAAGCTTCAAACACTAGACGAAGGACTTGACTCAAATAGAGAGGGGGAAAACTATTTCATTTTTTAACAAGCTTGACATAGAAACAAGAACTATTCTCGTAACCTCTATTTCATTTTTTAACAAGGTTGCCATAGAGACGAAAAAACTATCCTCATAAGTGGTTTCATTTTTTAACAAGCTTGAAATCAAAAAACCATGCTCAACGACCTCTGTTTCATTTTTTAATGAGGTTTCCTCAGAGATGCAAAAAACTATCCTCGAAGTCTCTCTTCTTGATCACGGATTCCAAGAGGACAATGCTCCGGAATGACACCATGTCAAGGGACAAAACTCGATCATGGATTCCAAGAGGTCTTCACTGGAAGGAAGAAACACATTCTGGAATGACACCATGTCGAGGGTCGTGATAGGAGTAAAGAGATCAAGCTCCAACAACCCTATCGAAGAGATCACCATGTTAACTACTGGATTTAAGTCATCAGAAGTTGAAACCGTGGGTGACAATGCCACATAATTGACCTGTGGCAGGGGTGATATCATCTTCATATAAGAACTTTTCAGGGAGGCAATCCAATTAGTGTCAATGAATTAAAGTTGATCAACAGTCACAACTCATCCATTGTGAGGGAAAGATATCACACAAAAAAGAGTAGACACAATAGATTTCATGGCATAGACATAATCTCGCCCAAGGAGTAAAGAGAAATCCAAGGGGTCTTGGACTACCATGACATCAATAAAGATAGTTTTCCCTCCCAAAGTTATAGGAAACTGAGGAAGGGTCCCTAAAGGTTGATTGGTTCTTCTGTTAAAAGCTAATAGATTCTGCATAACTGACACAAGTGGAGGATAACCCAAATCTTTCCAAGTAATAGAGGAAAAAATACTAACAGACGCACCTTCATCTATCAGTGTCTGAGGAATGTCCTGACCACAAACCTGTGTTGTAATCTGGAAAGGAATGTGAGAGGGAAGACGAGGTCCAGTTAGCACACCCCAATCGAAACAGATGGCTTCATTACTTGGAGGGGGTTCCACGGGAGAAGGAGGAATTCCCCCCGACATGGTAGAGTCTGTATCAACGAGAAAAACATGGGAAGTATCAAGTTTACTCTCGAGCGAGAGAGTAGGATCGATCGATGATGGGATCGAAACGACCACGCAGGAACTCTTCAAAGGAAGAGTGGGATTGACCGATGATGGGATCAGATCAACCACTTTGGAACTCTTCGGATGAATGGTGGGACTGACTGAGGAAGGGACTGGATCAGTTACTTTAGCACTCTTCAAAGGAGGAGTGGGATTGACCAATGACAGAACCAGATTGACCACTTGGGTTGCATTCTCCAAGGGGAGAATGGGGTCGACAGGTGGAAACAGATCGACCACTTGGGTGATATTCTCTAATGGGAGAGTGGGATCGACCGAGGATGGGATTAGATCGACTGCTTTAGTTTCATTCTCTGATGGGAGAGTGGGATTGACCAAGGATGGTATCAAATCAACCACTTTGTCAACTGGTTCAACTAAGGACGTGACCAGATTGACAACATGATCAACCGAATTGACCGGTGAAGGGACCAGAGTGATCATTCCATCAACTATAGGGGGGTCAAGAGTAAGCTCGTGATAAGCAGCTGGATGTTGAGGCTATGAAACAATCATGTCTTCCAGTAAATTTGAGGCTTCACCCATATGAGGGCAAAGGTGAGTGAGATGACTCCCTTTGCATATCATGCATGAGAACTTGACTCTACTTTCCTTCTTCCCAACGGTATCTTGACTAGTTAATGGGGGGTCATAAACATGTTGTTCAGAGGTTGACGATGTGGACTAGAAAGGAGATGTAGACCATGCTTCTATTACCTTGGATAGACCAGGGCAATCCTTAAGAAGATGGTTACCCTTACAAAGCTTGCAAGGGTACTTGGGCTTACGGGTTGTTTGGGTGATCTTGACATCATCAACACTCCCAGCACGATTAACAGTAACTGGTTTTTTTCCAACATGTTTGACAATGGTTGGAAGCTTTGACCCTTGTTTATATTTCTTCTTCTTAATCTTCCTTTTCTTCTTCTTATTCACTAGGTTACTAGCTTCAGAACTTTCACTCAACAAAGAAGATGAAACGGAAGGCGACCTTGCAAGCGAAGAAGGCGAAGAAGACCTTACTAGTGAAGAAGTTGAAGGATCAACATGAGGTTGATGCTCATGGGGGGAATTTCTTGTGACTGAAGCACTAACTGCATTCGAGATTACCTGAGTGGAAAAAAATCATACCGGTAATCCAATTGTGAGACCTGGAAGGCTCAAAGTAGCAATATGAGGAGGACCAATGTTTCCATAAGAAGGAAAATTAAAAGGTTCCCCTGGAGTAGGGGTTCCTTCATTGGTCATTCTGGGAAATGATGCCATTAAATAAATATCCAATCTAGAGTCCTCTAGGGAAAAAAAACAACACACGCTAAAAATCTAGTAAGCAAGCAAGCAAACAAAACCCTCTCACAATGAACGCACTAGTTGGTGATGAAATCAAACGTTGTGGGAACAAAGTAATAAGGGGATGAGATAGAGTGGGTGGAAAATTTACGCTGACGACCTACTTAACAGACTTACACCTTGGTGCAAGCTCCCACACATAATCGTGGGTATACCCTCCAAGGAGCCCAAGTGAGTTTGGCCAATGTCAATTCTAGGTACCGTGAAGACTTGCCCCTCCACAGTCACCTTGAGTAAATACCCTAAAGAGATAGGCCACTAAGGTTACCAATCACTACAGCGATGCCTAGGGAAACAATCGACAGTCTGATCCACGTGCAAGGGCAGGGTATCTAGCCCGAGATCAATTTGAAAGGATTCCACTCATCATTGTGGGTATACCTCTCAAGCGACCCCCATAATACACGTAATATCTACACCAAGACCAACAAAGCAGGGTGAGTAACTCTACCAGTCTCAATGCGACCTCGTGATTGACCCTTGTGTTAGAAGGGCTTCCCAGGACAAAATGTAATAAGTGGATTTAACCACTCCCTAACTCAAGATTCTATGTTTGTTTGCAGATTTGGAAAGTTATCTTTCACACCTATTCCAAAGCCCTACAACTAATCTAATGTAGGGTTGCTACCAGAAAATATAAAAATGTCTAATCAATTTTTATAAGCGCTTTATTTTATGGTTGTTGTTACTCAAAAGGAAAATGGCATGGACAATATGGTGTTTTGACCAACTCGAAAGTTATGCAAAGAGATGAAGATGCAATATTTTCATTTCAATATAAGCTATGCTACAAGAAGGAGAAAACATTTATCATTCCTAGATGCACAATGTCCCAAAATCTTAAAACTCATCAATATCAAGATTCTCAAGAAATGAGAAAAAGGTATTGTACACCAATGCATGATTCATGGCCAAGAAATGAGAAAAAGGTACTGTACAACCAAGAATTTAAGACCAAAAAATGCCAAGAATCATGCAATTTCGCTACTTCAAATGCAAGGATGCCCCCAATCTAATATAAAACAAGAAATTAAATCTTTTTGTTTCAAAAATCTCACTAAAAGCAATAATGAACTTTCTCAAAACAAAGAAACCCAAACTAAAAGTTTTCTTTTAAAGTGAACTATTAAGAAGAAATCTGATCTTTCCCTAAACAATTCTAAAGAAAACACACGCTTTGTAATTGAAAGATACTCAAAGAAAGAGACTAATCCTTCAAAAGCAAACAAAGCCAATGTGTCTAAAAGTAACTCAAAGAATGTCAAGAAGACTGTAAACAGATCAATATAGGCTCCAAAAGTTCAATCTAGCTGATCAAAGCAAAACTGGGCAATCAAAAGATGACAAGACGCAATCCAAAAATGTTTACAAACAAGTTCACAGCCTAGCAATAGAGTACAGTGTGAGAATTAGGTGTTCTCGCAGGATAGACACTAGTAGGGTGCGAGAATTAGGTATTCTCACAGGCTAGACACTAGTAGGGTGCGAGAATTAGGTATTCTCACAGGCTAGACAATGGTAGGGTGCGAGAAGTTCACATTGGATCTAACAACAGGGTGTGAAAATAAATGGTTTTCGTAGGCTGTAGAGAGGTACAGTGCAAGAATGTCTATAATCAATTTTTTTTTTTGAAAGAGGATAGGGAATCTAAGTGAACCTCTAGATCCAGAGAGTCTGGATGGCTGTCCCATAGACTCAGAAACCAGAAAATAGTCAATCAAAGGAAGGGAAACTAGACTAACTAGGAAACAATCCATTCCCCAGTGGAGTTGCTAATTTTGTTATCAGAAAAATCGGTAGGTGCAGGCACTAACAGATCTCCCTAGATCCACCTAGATCTAGAACAAAATACACCAGAACATAATGATTTCCTTAAGTTTTAAATATTGAATTTACTAGTTAAATAGGGATAGGTGACATACCATTTAAATGCCGCTTCCTCTCGCTATGACCATCCTAGCTCCATTCCAGCACTCATACAATGATGATATTGCAAAAGAACGCAACCAACCAAAGTGATAGCAATAGCATAAACTCAATATAAACCTATGTATGTGATCAAGGAATCATACAATAAAACACAACAAGCTTTATAGAAAAGCATTATATTACTGTATCATATTAAATGTGAAAGAGAGATTACAACCATGGCCTTGATGTCATAAGGTCCCTTCCAATTGTCCTTCGTTCCTCACACACTTCTTTCTCCAAGGATTTTGAGGCCATGGATCTGATAGCTACTCACAATCTATCTTGACAAAGAAAATCTCAAAGCCACTCTAACCAAGCTAACAATCCCAAGCCAAAAAAAACTTAGCCAATCCCAAAATCTCAAAAGATAACTTTCTCCATGAGAGCCCCTCTCCTTTTATAAGTTGAAGAGGATAAGGTGAGGAGGTTAGGATGATCCCACTAAATCATGAAAGTGAGTAATATTCAAACCATTCGGATTCCACCTCAGCATGGAAGTTTCTCCTTCTAGAAGATTCGATAAAACACTCGCTTTTCCCACGTGTAAGCATTCTCGCACCCTGCCTATAGAGCAACCTGCGAACCTCTCCCAACCCAACTATGGTGCAACCTGTGAGAATCAAGCATTCTCGCACCCTACCTATATAGCAACCTGTGAACTTCCTTTTTTTATAGGGTTTTTACAAAGGAAAATGCAACTTCTTTTCTCGGGAAAAGTTCTTATCCCTTCTCTCTTCAGGAACTCAGGCCATTGACCCCTATGAAGGAAACATATATGTTTACATCATTAACAGTCATAGTGATGATGAAAATAATGTGTAACACATGGTTGGGAGTTGGAAACAAAGTCTGTCCTGAGTGGAGACACTGGGATGTAATGGATATCCTTCTATTGGACTAATTTGATGGTCTTTTTCCTTCTCCTTCCCTTTTGTGTGTCGTATTCCTTCCATATGGATTACTATGTTGGTGTCTCTTTCCTCGAACTCGATTTGTTTCCCTTCTCTATCAGCCACAATATTCTTCCTACAGTACCGAAATAATTTTCCACTTCGCAATACTCCAATATCTCCTTCCATCACACCTTTTTCTTTTCCTAACATTCTCAACCCATACATTTCTTATTTATTCTTTCTCGCATCCCTCTTCTCCATACTCTTAGACCATCCCCTAGTCCCCCTATGCACATGAAGGCACCTTGATAATAGGGTGATCAGATTCCATCTTCATAACCCCTTTATGACATAGCAATATCTTGACCCAAGTAGACAGTTGTTTCAAATATCTTCCACACAAACCTTTAAATAACTCTCTTTCAACAACACTATATGAATGAATACAATCTATAACAAACACAGTAATATAATGCCCCAATACACTTTCCAACCAAAAATCAATTATGTGAGAGATCTGATTACTTATGGTATTAACTTGTTCAATCAAATCAAGGTTCCAACTCCTCAGAACAATAGTGTGGAATGTTCCATTATTTTTAGCTAAACTTTGTAACCACTCATCCAAAACTATGGGGAATTCATAAAAGAAAATATCATGTAAATTTGTAAATATGTACATGTGTAACCACTACTCTGAACTGATCTGCAGGTTCTTATTTTTATCTCTCAAAAACTCGCACTCCTTTGTCTCTAACCACCATCCATTATCTTCCTTATTCAACCTCCACATTCCCCTTAGTTTCATATCTCGGTCTCTGTTATAAACCTAATTTGCACTAGACATGCTTACCTAGCATCAAGACATCTCAGATTCCTTCTTTGCCAAAACACTACTAAACAAATCTTCTTAAAAACCACTTTTATAAATGCCCAAGTGCCCTGCTCCATTATTGCACACGTGTACATGCTAGTTGACCCAAGACAACCCGCGTGTACCTACAAAATCACAAAAAAAGGAAAGTTGTTGATGGAACACACAACTTTGGGTAAGTTAACTAAACCTTTCAGCCATGCATGGCTGGTCATTCGACCAAATACCTAGCTCCTTCTAACCTGTAAAATAAGGGGTAGGGGTCCCATTTGAAAGGAGGAAAATCATAGTAAAGAAACTATACCGGATTGAGCATTCCCTTTGTCCCAACCTTTAGCCATCCTTGTCAAAAAAGAAGTATAGAGAAAAGTAGTTGGAAGACAGTGGAAGAAGAGCCCATGACTAGGATCGAGGAGTAGTAGCCCATTTTATCATTGTAAGGTATCATTGTGAAGTTAATAAAATAATTTATTTGCCCGTCTCACCATATCAGATTGTCACTATTTGAATATTGATTGTATGATTGATTAAATCTCTAACCCATTAGTTCATAACATCAAATGCATGTGGAGTTCTTTGCTTGTCTTTTGTGAATGCAGGTCAGCATTGAGAGGAGAGATGTAGTCAAAGAATGACCAAGTGTGAAAATGGATCGACATAAAACGCGAAAAATAAGGTATGTCGACTTAATCCCTTGAGCCTTGTATTTAAATATGATTGGTGGGTGTTTAGGAATGGGATGATGGTAAGAAGTAAGAATCTTTAGGTCATTTTTTCATGCATGATAAAAACCCTTAATGCTAGTCTGTAGGAGGGATTTCCCACCCACAAAAAAATTGGAGACCATAATAGGGATCCCTAGGGTTTCTGAGAATATTTTTTCTTGGGTATTTTTAAGAACTGGTTTCGTTCCTTGTTTTTAAAGTTTCTGCAAAAGTCTGAGCTAACATAGATTCTAGTCTTCCATACCAGTTATCTTTGTTTCTTTTCTTGACCGCATTTTTTTTCGAGACCCACAGAGGTACATGCGACATGTATAAGGTCTGCATGCATGTACCCATGCCCTACCTTCCCACAACCTGCATGTACACGCTAGTTGAGGAAGTGTCAGTCGCGTGTATTATTCCAAAAAATTTCTTCTAGAGAGGCAGTCATCCTCTCTCCTGTCAGAAATAATCCTTCTCAGGGGTTTTCTGGAACTCATTATAATTTTTTGTTGTTTGCATTCTATAGCTTAGGTTTCACCTCAGATTGGTTTTTTCTATGAAGTTTTCCTTGAATTGTTTTCTTTTTTCGTTCAAAGTGTCTGAGTCTTCAAGAGATTCTGGTTCTTAGTACTAGTAGTCTCTGCCTGGGATTGATTTCTTGTCCTTTCATTTTTTAGAGTTTCATAAGTACATGCATCCTATATAAGGTCTGCATGTGTGTACACGCACCCTGACTTTACATAGCTCACTTGCACATTCTTGTTGTTGAACTGTCAGCAACGTGCCTATGGAGAAGATTTTTGTTTAAGGTGAGGCAGTCATCCTTTCCTTTGTCAAGAGTTATAACTCTCAGGTTTTTGGGTATTTTTCATAGCGGTCAGTCTCTTAGGTTTGATCACAACAATAGCTTTGTTTTTCATTAAGAATTTTTCCTCAAAATTTTCTTTTTATAGGGTTTTTAGACAAGTGTGAGAGTCCAGTTTTAATTTGCTTGTGTGTTATTTTTAAAGTGACTCTTTGCGATCCGTGCTTAGGCCAGAAGTTTTCTTGGTATTTACTTGTTGATATTTTTCCTTTTTGATTTGTCAGCATTCAAATAAAAAAAAAAAACTTTTATTTCTTTGGTTGGTTAAATAGTGTTGGTTTGTATTAGTAACTAGGAAAAGTCTTTTCTTTCGTAAGTTCTTGACGGTTTACTTATATGATAAGTAGCTTGTAGTCGAGTGAAATCTTGCTTAGAGTTTGTTTTTCAAAGATCTTAGAAAATTTTAGTTTGAAAAGTTGATTAAGATTTTAGTCAAGAAGATGTTATTTTGTTTCCATCTTTCTTTTTATTTTGTTTTCGTCTTTCAAACATCACTAGTTTCACTTTCATAACTTTTGACTTAAGACAAGCCATAAAATTTAACGTTAAATATAAAATTAATTAGACTTTTTATGTTTGTAGGGTCAACCAACTAGTTTAGGGTTAGGGCCTTGAATTAGGTTGGAGAGGAAATTCTTCAAGGCCATTAAATCAAACATTGGAGTTTGAGCTAGGGAGTGTTAAAATTTCAATATTGTGAAAGTTATCCGGGATCCCTCTCTAACACAAGGGATAAACACGAGGTCACGTGCAGAAAGGTAGTGAAGATAACCCCTCCAAAGTTGAACTAATCATAGTGGAAAACACATATAGAGGACTTGTCTTGGGGTTCCATCAATTGCATTTGCCACAGAGCTTCATGGGTCTCAAATCCATTCGAGGTCCTTAGTTGTCTTCCAGACCACTTGCTTTCGATACCCTTGATAGGTTTTAGACTTGATACCTTGCTCCTTGTGGTCTACCTGACTACTGATTGTACCTGCTTGGTGACTGTTCGTGCGTTGGAAACCTAGTTGCCTATCTTTTTTAGGAACATACACAAGTTATTGTGGGGGTATACCGCAGTACCTAGGAAAGACATCGGGCCACGCTTTGCAGATTATACCCAGAGGGTGCTTCCATGTTCGAGTTTCACATGCATCGGTAAGTTTCTCTAGTGTTGGTTTTTGTAACTGTTCTTTCAACTAGTTTAGTGTTTGTTTGTTTTATCTTATAAGGACTTTCCTAGTGTGTGTTGTTTTTGAATGAATAGAAATCCCTAGTTTGTCTTTGATCTTCTCAGACAGTGGAGGATCACGAGCTTTGTCGGTCACAAAGGCTTCTTGGCCTGCCACCGGTTACACTAGAGCCACCCCCGCCACCGCTAAGGTGAAAGCTAGACCAACAAGGGTGTTTTGAAGCGATCGGGTCACCGAAAATCACACCTGACCAACCTCTGTTAAAGGACCTTTCGACACCTTTAAAGTGAGTGTTAATGGAGGAAAAACATATCTCTTCTTCTAGGAATCCTGATATTCCCACCACGGTTGTCGTCACAGGGGGTGTTCCACCACCTACCCCACTATCGACAGTCAGAGCCACCATGGTCACGACTACCTCTAACTCGAGCAGTGGTTTGATCCCATATTTGGTGATGACCACTGCTCCTTTCACACATAGTGTGACAGGCCCTCCATTCTCATACAGGATGCCTAACTTAGGTACAAGTCTTGTACTATACTACTCCACTTTACAGACTTTAGGTCTAAGGGCAGGGAGCTCTAATGATCCTTTTCAAGGACCCATGGGGGGCACTTCATCTCTTTTTAATGATTTCCCTTATGGGGGAGGTCATATACCTCCTTTGTACCCTTCACTCGATGGTACCCACCAACAATCCACCAAGCCAAACACACACCATAGTTCAATTGGAGTAGGGAGTCAAGGACCACTTTCTCATAATATGATGGTAGGGTCAACACCATTTTCTTTGTTCGGTGCGTTTGGTAACAACACTTTCTCATTAGCTGCTTTCCTGACCGAGGGAAACCCCAGTTATGGCCAACCTAATCCTATGCAGGGTACTATTCCTGCATAGGGGGAAAACCCAGGAACTTCTTCCGCATCAGGACCTTGGAATTCTTGGCAAGGATTAGTTCCCTCGTCAGGAATGCCGATCTAGGGAAATTATTTTCATAACCAATGGAACCCCAAACAAGGTGCTATGCCTATGCCCATGGGATCAGCATGGGGAAACCCTTCCCAAAGTCCTTCGAATGTAATGCACGCACAACCATCTACGTCCTATTTTTGGATTCAGTCAATGATGTCTCCTCACACAAAAAATCTATACATTGGTCATGGTCATGGTTTTTACCAGAACCCCGACCAACAACCCAACTTTTCCTGGAAACCTGGTGCCAGTCAAAATCCAAGCCCCTTTTTCCATGGTTATCATCAACAACAACCAAAACTACCTTTCTTGGAAACTTTACATTTTCAAGAATTGACAAGATTGTTGAATGACCCCATCTGTCATGATCCATGTTGGCCTCCTATGCCGACAAAATTTCCTTTGAACATACCAAAGTTTGAGGCCAAGCCTAACGAAGATCCAAGGGATCGTGTGACCACTTTCCACCTTTGGTGCTCGTCTAATTCGTTGAAAGACGACTCCGTACAATTGTGATTGTTTCAACATACTCTCATCGGGAGTGCCGTGAAATGGTACATCGAGCTCAACTGCTTGAGATATTCTTCTTTCCGCGAATTGGCAATGGAATTCCTAAACCATTTCCAATTACCTATGAGATACGACGCAAACACAGAATTGTTGGCCAATTTTGAATAGACAAAAGCAGACCATATCTCTGACCACATCCGAGAGTGGAGACGCTGAAAGATTTTAATTAAGGTACCAGTCCCACCAGCATTCTTGCTTGAGTGGTTCCTTAAGTCTTTGGTCCCATAGCTATCCAAAGACATCGCAACGTCGGGAGTGTTTTTCAAAAAATATGCCATCATGAGATATGAACAACTTAAGCTAATTTATTCTCAGTCTAGTTTACTATACGAGGTTTTTCCCAATGCGCCACGATCCATGATTGATAAAAATAGACAGAGAGGTGGACCACATGCCGATGGTATTGTAGGTTCATCAAAAACCAAGCCCACTGAAAAAATGACAAAACAAATGCAACAATTTTCTATACAACATATAGCGGCTAGCCAAACTACTGTTTCGACTGCTCCCCCTACCCCAACGTTGGATGTACACACGGAGAAATCGACAAATCCAAAGGCCACCCAGTAGCCTAATGGAAAGAAAAAACATCAAAAGAAGGGTAAGGGGGATAAGAAACCCACTAATAATGCTAGCGGGGGAAACATTGAGAAATAGAAGGTGAGGTATCCATCTATCCTGTGCGCGGAAGATCATCTGACCCACCAGTGTCCTCGGATTGCAGAGGCCCAAGAGTTTGTGACACAACAACAACCTGTTGTGTTAAGGAATCCATTCCAACATGGGCAAAACCTAACCCATGCCTCTACAAGCGCGGAAGGGGGAAGTCAAGGACCCTCTCCGTCTTCAAACAACTTTGCATCCACGAATGTGTATATGATGAAAGTTGATTCTTTTATATCGACTAGATCACATGACTATAGTAAGCCAAGAACCTTTGAGAAAGGAAAAGGAGTTGAAATCCCATCTCTTCCTCTCCAAATCAAGAAGACTTTGGGCGAAACAATGACACACATCCAAAAAGATGCATTCAAGAAATCTTCTCACAACCCAAACACAAGGGTCGTCCATAACTATTCCGTGGTGGAGGATTTATCTCAAACCCCTTATGCAATGTCTGCTTTGGAGGTCCTCCAGAGGTGCCCTTCCCAGAGGAAATCTTTGTTAGCAGCTTTAGGATCCACCGAAACTTGTAATATAGGTACAATCATCCTAGATACAACCAACTTAAAACCTCATATCCCTTACCACGTATCATTTCAAATAGTAGTGGCTTACCACATGAAAAATTTTACATGGAACATTTCCCACACAATGGTTGATGAGGGAGCCTCGACATGTGTCATGTCATTGGTGTGTTGGAAGGCCATTGGCCAACCCTTTTTGTCTCTGTCACCTACTCTTCTTACTTCTTCCGATGGTCATTCATTCCAACCACATGGCATCATCCCCTCTTTCCTTGTGTAGTTAGGAGGCAAGACCATGTGTGTCGAGGTAGAAGTAGTCAACGCATCCCTCGAATACAATCTCTTGTTAGGTAGTATTTGGACTTATGACATGCAAGCAATGGTTGCTATAGTTTTTTGGGTCTTGTTGTTTCCACACGAGGGCCGGATTGTGACCATTGATCAATTGTTCATCTCCAGACTTAACCCTTCATTGGGGGCATCCGCAGTCCCGACGATTGATAATCCCCAATCGTGCATCATTGAGGTAGGAGCATCTCTCCACATCAGCCAGCCAACAAGTTATGAATGCTAGCGAATTCAAATCGCACGCTAAAAGAGAGGCGCAACCTCACTTAAATTTGAATTCCATGTAATTTAAATGCTTAGGTTGTTGAGCCAGGAAGCCGTGCATTTCTGTAGGTGTAGAGTAGATCGGCCTTTAATGTGTGTAATGGCTGAGATCTAGATCCAGATGCTGGACTAGACAGCCCATTCAATGTAATTGAATAGGGTAGGTGAATTTGGAGGGAAGAGCTCGAAGAGCCCCCTCAAGTAAAAGAGATTTCGTATCTCATTTTGTAAGAAGGAAAAAAAGGCTAGATGAGTAGAAGTTTGAGTAGAGCCAGAGAGAGCTCGAGAACACCTTGTAATTATAGGCATTTTCCATTTAATGTAAACAGAGCAGTTTTTCCTGCATGAATTCTATGTTATGTGGATGTTTGTGTGTGTTCTTTATGTATGTTGTAGATGTATGTTAGGCATTTGCAGGAGTTCTTGATTTCCAGGGTTGAAGTTCTTTGAGGATTCACACCAGGAGGGTGTGACAGAACACTGCGGGTTCAGAGAGCCATGCACAGAGGTTGCACTTCTGAATTATGCGGGTTTAGACAAAGGCGTGCTGTGGCACAGGAACTAGAACCAAACCTCAGAAGAAAAATACCTTTGATGTTGTTGAACACCTCAGGAGGAAAGGCTGTGTATGAGAACATAGTTGCAGACAGAATCATTGAGGATTCTGTGAAGCTCTTCCAAGTGGGCATTGAGCATATGCGCTATGGTGCATTTGAGGAAGAAATCTACTGAGAGTTCGAAGAAAATAGAATCTCTGCGAGGTGGGCATTGAGCAAGTGCAGGGAGTGCGCGAAAGGAGAACTCGACTATGAGTTCAGACAGAAGAACCAGAATCACTGAGGATTCTGAGAGCTCTGCAAGGTGGGCATTGAGCAGGTGTATAGGCACACAAGAGAAGACAGAACTATTGAATGTTGTGTGAAAGGGAAACTCTGTCAGGTGGGCATTGAGACTATGTGCAGGTAGGCACAAGAAGAAAATAACTCTTTGAGCTCTGGAAGTGAGGAAGAGTCCACTGAGGGAACTTTCTTAGGGTTGCTGAACACCCAGAAAGACTCAGCAAGGGGTGCTGGAGTGAAGAATAGGCCGAAAGGCATTTTATTATCCATCTGTGGGAGAAGGAGGAAACCAAAATCACTCAAGGGGTCTGAGCATTTGTAGAAGCTCAGGAGGCAAAGCATCGGCGTGTGCATGAGAAGACTTTGCAGGAGTGCAGAAGTTGGAGAATCCTTCAAGGAGTCAAAGAAAAGCTCAGGAGGAACAATGTTTTCATATGCGCAGCGAAGCTCAGAGTCGAGGAGTTTGCAAAGGAAAAAGGAGAACAAAGGTTGAGGCCTTTGGGAATTGGAAATTCTTCCAAGTCTCAGAAGAAAGTGCACAAATCTTAGGAGAGAGCATAGAAGTCGTCATATCAGCTGAACAAGAAGATCTGGACCATCGGTTTTCACGCCCAAGAAGGCACACAGGAGAAGCGCATGGGAGAAACGATCTACACCATCAGACCTGGGAGAAAAATCCCATTAGCCGTCAGATTTGGCAAGAAGTGAAGAGGTTACGACTGGGTTTCCAAGGTGTAAGCCCAGGAGATTGGGGGACCATTGGATGCTCCCATAGATACCTGTCAGTCGTTGGATCAGGAGAAGATGATCAGAGTTTAGCCTTTGGAGGGTGCACAGGAGAAAGAGGTGATCTGAGCCATCAAATCTTGAGCAGATACCCATCATCCATCAGATCAGACAGGAGATGCACGAGGTTTACCATCGATACTTCAGCCATCAACATATCGGAAGTTGCGAGGACAAGAAAGTCGAGACACTCCAAGTCTCGAAACATCGAAGCGATCTGGACCGTCCGTTGGTAGAGATCAAGCATCCGTCGGTACTGGGCATTGGGATATTGACATTCCCATGGATAGGAGATCGGGTAAGTCCACTTTGAAAACCCTGACACAAATCTGAGTCATCTGTTCGGAGACACAGGTGTTAGAAATATGAAGAGAGTCAGGATATTCGACATCGGGAAATCAGAGTTCCTAAGGTTGTGAAAGTTGGGACATCACAAGTCTCGTAATCCTAGAGAAATCAGGACCATCCATATTGAGGAGGACACGTGGAAGTAATCGACCGCCACCGGGGAAGGGTCTGACAGGAGGTTGTCCATCATAAAATTGGGGATCGACATTTTGCGAGTTCCATGGACATATGTGTTTCGACATTGAAAACTCCGAAACGCTGACGGGAGTATATGTCTACGGTCATATGAAAGGTGGTCGCGTGGACCAGGGCATAGCCAGGAAGGGCTAAGGCCAAGCATATCGGGAATCAGAGGATTGCGAGTCTAGGGGACATGTGAGTTTTGACATTAGAAATTTCGAAACCCCGAAAGGAGGAAGGAGTCAACATGGAGGCTGGCTGTCAACACAACACAGAAGAGGACAATGCCATCATGAGGGGCTAGTTGTCAGCATAGCAGAGAGTCAGGATTCGAGGAATCAGGAATCTCGTGGGCATATGCACTTTGGCATTGGAAACCCCAAAACCCCGACGAGGGATAAGACTATGGTCACGGGGACAATGGTCATAGGGCCAGGAGCCTATCCAGGAGGGTTAACGCGTGAAGAGTGTGTCGGGATTTGAGGGGTCACGAATCCTGAGGACGATTGTATTTGGACATTGAAAAGCTCAAAACCCCGATGAGGAGGTATGGCTGCAGTTATATAGAGGGAGGTCATATGGACCCAAAGAATAGCCCAGGGGACTAGCAGAAGTTGGGGTGCGTCGGGATTCGAGGGATTGCGGATCCAAAGGGCAATTGCATTTTGGCATTGAAAAGCCCAAAACCCTGACGAAAAGGATATATGGTTGTGGTCATATAAGAGGCTAGTCATATGGACTAGAGGGCATAGCTAGGAGGGGCTAAGACTGGGCAGAGAGCTCATCGATGATCGGGGAATCAAGAGTACAGGAAATCTTGACAGCAGAAAGGATGAAACCCCAAAGCCTGATAAACAATTTTTCCAAGGGGGAAAATTGGTCACGGTCCGATGCAGAGGCTGAGAAGGTGAAGAAAAAATACCTGTGGGTTATATTTTCACATTGATTCCCGAGGAAATCCAAGGAGCTGCTTTAGCTCAGTAGAAGGGGATTTTTGATCGATATTGTGAGCGGGCAAGGAGTTGTCGTAGGGAGCTACCACCTGTGTCAAGTGGTATCAGAGCTTTGTTCTTGTCTGTATATTTCAGGCAAGAGAAGGAGGGAGATAAGAGAATAATATGATACACATCAAGTGGTATCAGAGAAGGAAATTCATCTGTATATTTCAGGTGAAAGAAGACCGAGTTGCTGAGGACTCTGTAAGGATTGTTTACAGTTAGGCAACAATCAGGGAGGCAGTCAGGAGGACTGTAAGTGAAGCTGGAAACACTTGGGATGCAGAGTGACAACAGGTTTGCTGGGAAAGCAGGAAAAGACAACACCATGGTTACTGAAGACCATAGGCATGCTGGGAGGAAGAAAAGCAAGGCAGAAAATCTTGCAGAAATGGATACAAAAATGGATAAAGAGCTCTATGAATTAAAGGCAGACATAGAGAAGCTCAAACTGCGGATGCGGCAGGATAGGAGGTCGAGATGGATGCATGAATTGCCCATGAAGAAGGTAAAAGCGAAATGGCTAGTCAAACAGCTGATGGTCATAAGACAGAAAAGGTTGTTAAAAACATGGTTGAGGTATGCTGAAAACCTCAAGGCCACAGAGGAAAAGATGATTTATGTTTTTGAACCATAGACTGGGAGAAGTCTCGATGATTTTGAAAATGAATTGGGGTCAGCTGAGGATCTCAAGAACTGCCAGGAGGGCAGAGAAGAAATTCTAGATTTCCAGATGGGAAATGAAATGAGATCACTATGGGATCTCAGAGACTGTCATGAGGACAACCAGGGAATTTCACATTGCCAGCTGGGAAATGAAATGAGGTCGTTGCGGGATCTCAAAGACTGCCAAGAGGGCAGCAGAAGCATCTCAGATAGCCAGGTGGGCAGAGATGAGAATTTGAGACTACCTAAAAGTCTCATGGACTCAGAGATGAGTTCAATTCAGCAAGGGTTGCTGATGAAGATGGGATCGGTTGATCTCATGGTCTGCCAAGAGGGAAGTAGAGACATCCCATATTGCCAGGTGGGCAGGGATGAGCAGGTGAGTTTTGATCAGCATGAGGAGCTAACGGGGTAGATGAGACTGTCTGAGGGTCTCATAAATTCAGAGGTGAGCTTGGATCAGCATGTGCAGCTGACCAAGGAGGAAGATATGAGAGATCTTTTGATGATTGGGGGAATCGAAGTATTCCTGCCACTTGCCCAAGAGGAGGCAGAATCTATGTTGCAGATTCAACAACAGCAGAAGAATAGTCAGTTATGACTGTCAGAGAAGAAGAGGGATTGGAGAAGAATTTGGAAGTTGCCCAAGCAAATGAAGAAGATGAGTATTCTGAGGAATGGCTCATTACTTTCAGCCAAGAATTTGAGAGCGTTGTAGCATTGGAGCTGACAGTAAAAGAAGCAGAAGAGGATGATGAGAATTCTAAGGAATGGCTCAATATTTTCATCCAGGAGACTGAAAAGACTGCGACATGGGAGGTTGCAGAAGCAGAGGAAGAAGAGGCAGCCAACATTTTTTTTTTCTGATCTGTGGGAACAGATAGAATCCCTGGAGAGAAGGATGAAAGTGCAGAGCATGCACATCCAACAGGTGAAGTTGGAAACTGATGGAGGCATGGGAGATCATGGTGATCTTCTCATGTGCCGAAAATTTTTGTAGCTGAGGAGACTGCATGAGTAGACCCAGCCATGGGAGCATCTGGACGAAGTGATCAAAGAGATCAGGAGGCTGATGTTGGGGTCAGTAGAATTGGCCAGCGAGGAGAGCCTGAGCAGAAGAGAAGCAACAACAGAATGGAGTAGATGGGAAGCTCCAAATATTTGTTTGGGATCCAGGAGGATTTCCAACAGCTGAGAGGGGAAGCTCATGAGTAGGAGCTCATGATTTTGTAGCTGAGGAGTATGATGCAGGAGCATCTCTCCACGTCATCCAGCCAACCACACCAGCAAATTCAAATTGCATACTAAAAGAGAGGCGCAACCTCACTTAAATTTGAATTCAATGTAATTTAAATTCTTAGGCTGTTGAGCCAGGAAGTCGTGCCTTTGTGCAGGTGTAGAGTAGATCAGCCTTTAATGTGTGTAATGGATGAGATCTAGATCCATATGCTGGACTAGACAACCCATTCAACGTAATTGAATAGGGTAGGTGAATTCTAAGGGAAAAACAGAGCAATTTTTCCTGCATGAATTCTGTGTTATGTGGATGTTTGTGTGTGTTCTTTATGTATGTTGTAGATGTATGTTAGGCATTTGTAGGAGTTCTTGATTTCTAGGGTCGAAGGTATTTGAGGCTTCACACCAGGAGGGTGTGACAGAACACTGCGGGTTCTGAGAACCGTGCACAGAGGTTGCACTTCTAAATTCTGTGGGTTCACACAAAGGTGTGCTGCAGCACAGGAACTTGAACCAAACCTCAGAAGAAAAAGACCTTTGAGGTTGCTAAACACATCAGGAGCCAAGGCTGTGTATGAGAACACAGTTGAAGACAAAATCATTGAGGATTCTGTGAAGCTCTGCCAAGTGGGCATTGAGCATATGTGTTGCGGTGCATTTGAGGAAGAACTCTGCTGAGAGTTCGAAGAAAACAAAATCTATGAGGAGTTCTATGAAGCTCTGCTAGGTGGGCATTGAGTAAGTGAAGGGAGTGCGCGAAAGGAGAACTCGAATGTGAGTTTAGACAAAAGAACCAGAATCACTGAGGATTCTGAGAGCTCTGGTAGGTGGGCATTGAGCAGGTGTATAGGCGGACAAGAGAAGATAGAACTATTGAACGTTCTATGAAAGGGAAACTCTGCCAGGTGGGCATTAAGACCATGTGCAGGTAGGCACAAGAAGAAAAGAACTCTTTGAGTTCTAGAAGTGAGGAAGATTCCACTGAGGGAACCTTCTCAGGGTTACTGAACACCTAGAAAGACTCAGCAAGGGGTGTTGGGGTGAAGAATAGGCTGAAAGGAATTTTATTCTCCATCTGTGGGAGAAGGAGGAAACAAAAATCCCTCAAGGGGTATGAGTGTTTGTAGAAGCTCAGGAGGGACAGCACCGACGTGTGCATGAGAAGACTCTGCAGGAGTGCAGAAGTTGGAGAATCCTTCAAGGAGTCGAAGCAAAGCTCAGGAGGAACAACGTTTTCATATGCGCGACGAAGCTGAGAGTCGAGGAGTTCACAGAGGAAAAAGGAGAACAAAGGTTGAGGCCTTTGGGAATTGGAAATTCTTCCAAGTCTCAAAATAAAGTGCGAAAAGCTTAGGAAAGAGCACAACAGCCATCATATCGGCTGAAGAAGAAGATCTCGACCGTCGGTTTTCATGCCCAGGAAGGCACAGAGGAGAAGCGCATGGGAGAAATGATTTGCACCGTCAGATCTGGGAGAAAAATCCTATCAGCCATCAGATTTGGTGAGAAGTGAGGAGGTTATGACTGGGTTTCCAAGGTGTAAGCCCAAGAGATTGGGGGACCATTGGATGCTCCCATAGATACCCGTCAGTCGTTGGATTGGGAGAATATGATTGGAGTTTAGCCTCTGGAGGGTGGGCAAGAGAAAGAGGTGATATGAGCTATCAGATCTTGAGAAGATACCTGTCAACCATCATATCGGACAGGAGCTACACGAGGTTTACCATTGGAACTTTAGCCATCGACATATCGAAAGTCACGAGGACAAGAAAGTCGAGACACTCCAAGTCTTGAAACACCGGAGCGATCTAGACCGTCCCTTGGTGGAGACACGTGGCGGATATCGAGTGCCCGTCAATACTTTGGCACATTGGGATATCGACATTCCCATGGATAGGAGATCGGGTAAGTCCACTTTGAAAACCCCCACACAAATCTGATTCGTCCGTTCGGGGAGACAAGTGTCAGAAATTTGAAGAGAGTCAGCATATTCGGCATCAAGAAATTGGAGTTCCTGAGGTTGTGAAAGTTGGGACATCACAAGTCTCGTAATCCCAGAGAAATCAGGACCATCCATCTTGAGAAGGATCCGTGGAAGTAATCAAGAGCCACCAGGGAAGTGTCCGACAGGAGGTCATCCATCAGCAAATCGGGGATCGACATTTCACGAGTCCCGTGGAAATACATGTTTCGACATTGAAAACTCTGAAACCATGATAGGAGTATATGTCTGCAGTCATATGAAAGGTGGCTGCATGGACCAGGGCATAGCCAGGAAGGGCCAAGGCCAAGCGTATCAGGAATCGGAGGATTGCGAGTCCAGGGGACATGTGAGTTTTGGCATTAGAAAGTCTGAAACCCCGAAAGGAGGAAGGAGTCAGCATGGATGCCAACTGTCAACACATCAGAGAAGAGGACAGTGCCATCGTGAGGGGCCAACTGTCAGCGTAGCGGAGAGTCAGGATTCGAGGAATCGGGAATCCTGTGGGCATATGCACTTTGTCATTTTAAACCCCGAAACCCTGACGAGGGATAAGACTACGATCATGGGGACAATGGTCATAGGGCCAGGAGCCTAGCTAGGAGGGCTAATGCGTGAAGAGTGTGTCAAGATTTGAGGGGTTGCAAATCCTGAGGATGATTGTATTTGGACATTGAAAAGCTTGAAACCCCGATGAGGAGGTATGGATGTGGTCATATAGAGGGAGTTCGTATGGACCCAAAGACTAGCCCAGAGGACTAGAGGAATTTGGGGTGCATCGGGATTTGAGGGATCATGGATCCAAAGGGCAATTTCATTTTGGAATTGAAAAGCTCAAAACCCAAATGAAAAGGATATATGGCTACGGTCATATAAGAGGCTAGTCATATGGACTAGAGGGAATAGCCAGGAGGGGCTAAGGTCGGGCAGAGAGCTCATCGGTGATCGGGGAATCGAGAGTACAGGAACTCTTGACAGTGGAAAGGACGAAACCCCGAAGCCTGATAAACAATTTTCCCATGGGGGAAAATTGGTCACGGTCTGGTGTAGAGGCCGAGAAGGTGAAGAAAAAATACCTATGGGTCAAATTTTCACAGTGATTCCCGAGGGAATCCAAGGAGCCACTTCGGCTCAACAGAAGGGGATTTTGGATCGATCCTGTGAGCAGGAAAGGAGTTGTCATAGGGAGCCACCACCTGCGTCAATAATCAACATAGGGGTTGGTTTGTGCCCATCTTTGATGGGTACATTCAATTACCCGCCCCCTCAAGGTGATGTCAAGTTCATATTATATCACTATAAGGTGGAGATTTTCCAAGTTTCATCGTTTTGCATGACTTACTTCAATGATCCGTGGATTCTTCCTTCCCCATCATCCACGATGGAAGGGATAGGACACAATGGTATGTCCATGCCCTTGTCCGCGACAGAGGCAACATTCTTTTTAGTCGAGCAAGCTTCAACCAACGCAGATCTGACTCGTGCACAAGAGTTAGATCCGATCCCAGAGCCTATTTGTGTAAGGTAGCTAGAGAGATAGTGGGGGGGCCCAGAGGGCCCATAGTGATAATAGTGGAGCTCATTCAATGTAAGGTGGACTAGGTCCACTATATTATTAAATAAGGCCCACTATGGTATTTAGATATAATAAATGTAAGAGGACTTCTTATAAGGTTCTACTTCTAGAAGATTCCTCCTCTAGAATGTTCTTAGGTGATGGTAGCACTATATAAAGGGGTTCAAGCAATGTAATGAGACATGAAGAGAATTAGTGTATTTGGAGCTGAATCTCATTAAGAGGATGCCCCCTCGAAGAGGCAAGTGAATAGGAGAGGATCCCTTCTATAATAGGATCCATTGTACGGTGTTGCCCTACCTCAAGGGTTTCTATAATAAAGTTGTGGTTTTTCATATGGTTTCATATATCTTGTGTGGTGATTGTATTCAAATATCTTTGGATCTATTGTGATATTTTGTATTCAAGTCTTTGGTTCTTAACAATTGGTATCAGAGCACTTTTCTTGGCCGGAGTTGTGGGCAACTATTTTTTATTTTTGTAGATTTTTTTTTTCGGAAAAAAAAAAAGAGGGCCGCGACATTCCAGACATTTTCAGTATATTTATGTGAAAAAATTGAAAAAAAGGGTTGTATATCTGAGTTCCTCTCATAAAAATACCCAAGTTAAAAAAAAAAATCGTCCGAAACGGAGTCTGGAAGGTCAAGATATTGAGGTTTTAAAATATGCATTTTTTCAAGGTTTTTTCTGCGGACGGCGGCGCGGGTTGTTTATATTTCTGTAGCATTTGGAGGCCAAATTTGCCCAAATAAATTACAGATCTGAGTTCTTCTCACAATTTCACCCAATTTCAAAAAAAAAAATCAGACGAAACGGAGTCTGGGAAGTGAAGTTATGAGCATTTTAAGTTCAGCAGTTTTTTAGGGTTTTTCCAGAAAAAGCCGCGATTTTCTGCCGAAACATCTTGGGTCTATTTTTTGAGTTTTTTTTGTGACGACTGTGGGACCGAAGGGTTCATAGGGTGCTCAGATGGCTATTTCTTCTCAAAACCTGAAAGAAATTTTTGAATCATTCAAAGCCCAATTGTTTCACACATTGGATGCATTTGCAAATGACCTCATAGACAGTCCCACAAACAGCCTCACAGACGGCCTCAATGATAGTTTTTGTAGTATTCAAGATTCATTGAATAAAATGTAGGAGAGATTTCTTATGAAGGGCCTCAAGGATGAATATAATAAAGAAATATATGCTTGGTACGATTTTGAGGCTGATTGTGATGATTGGTATATGGATATTTGTCATTTCTGGGATGACAACCACTTCCATATTTTATTTGATGACTCTACTCCACCTTCTGTAGAGAACATCAAGGTCCCACATCAAGAGCTAGTTACCAAAATTCATTCTGCATATTCTACAGTGGTATTATTCCTCTCATATTTTGCTATGACCCTTTTCCACTATGTGGATGGATCTTCTTATTTGGATCCACAAGATAGGTGTCAGTCTTTGGAGCATCATTTGGAGTTGGTTACTGGGTTCCAAAATCTTCTACGGGTAGTTCACATGAGCACCTGGATATGGGACCCGAGCTTACAATGGTGGTTGGACTACTTCAGCATGGTGGATTTCCTTTCTACATGGGACATTGGTTCTTCAGTCTTCTTCAGCATTCCAATCCACAATTATACATGGGACCTTGGTATATGGTTGTACATCAAGCATTGAGGACAACTCTTTCATAAGGGGGATGGAATGTAAGGTAGCTAGAG
>ML777842.1:611336-643916 GCA_009831015.1 Picea engelmannii
AATAAGGCCCACTATGGTAGTTAGATATAATAAATGTAAGAGGACTTCTTAGAAGGTTCTACTTCTAGAAGATTCCTCCTCTAAAATGTTCTTAGGTGATGGTAGCACTATATAAAGGGGTTCAAGCAATGTAATGAGACATGTAGAGAAGTATTGTATTTGGAGCTAAAGCTCATTAGGAGGATGCCCCCTCGAAAAGGCAAGCGAACAGGAGAGGATCCCTTCCATAATAGGATCTATTGTATGGTGTTGCCCTACCTCAAGGGTTTTGGTAATAATAAAGTGTGGTTTCTTCTATATTGCTCTTTGGATCTATTGTGTATTCAGTATTTTTGGTGATTATATTTGTAGATCTATTCAGGACCTTAACAATTTGGGCTCAAGGTTCCCTGGTTGGTACTGATTCGTTAGACTTAGTATTGCCCTCAGACGAAGCAATCATTGAAGCAATGATTAGTCTAGACAAACCCTGGGATGATATCCATCATAGATCATACTTCCTCCCAGAGTTAAGCAGAATCGAAGAAGGGTAATTCAACTTGACTATGACTAGAGATAGGTCTTTTGCTATCAATCCCTTGGCTACACATGAAGTTTATGCCGAGGGTAATATTGAAACTATCATTGAAACTATACCAATTAATATCTCCAGAACCCCTGGCATCATGGAGAATGTTTTCATCAGAGTTGAATGTTCCCCTGAAGAGATTCAAATCTACACAGACTTATTTAAATAATTCCATGACGTTTTTTCTTGGTATTATGAGGAAATGCCAGGCATTGATCAAAAAATAGTCGAACATGAAATCACAACTTATCCGGATGCCAAGCCAGTTCGGTAGAAGCTTCCTCCAGTTAATCCTAGGAAAGAAGAAACCATTAAGGTTGAAGTCAAGAAACTGCTCAAAGCCGGTTTTATCTATCCTATCCATTTGACCCAATGGGTATCAAATCCCATGCCAGTCAACAAGAAACAGGGCACGATTCGTGTATGTACAGACTTCTGTGATTTGAACAAGGTGTGTCCAAAAGACAATTTTCCCACACCATTCATTGATCAGATAATTGATGAATGTGCAGGTTGAGAGGACTTTTATTTCATGGATGCTTTTTTGGGATATAATTAGATACAAATCAAGCCCAAAGACCAACACAAAACTGCATTCATTTGTCTATCAGGTACATTTTCCTATCGTAAGATTCCTTTTGGTCTCAAAAATGTTGGAGATACCTTCTAGTGGACCATGTCTTTTGATTTCCATGATCTCAATCATATAGTCGAGACCTATTTAGATGATTTATCATCTCGATCTCACAAGAGAAAAAATCATCCCACACACTTCCGACTTATCTTTCAGTAATGTTGCTACTACCGGATTCGCTTGAATCCAAACAAATGCAACTTTTTCATAACATCAAGATGTTTGTCAGGTTTCATAGTGTCAAAAACAGGGATCATGGTTGATCCTTTGAAGGTTGAGGAAATAGTTCAGTTGCCTCCCCCATGCACAATCCTTCAACTTCAGAGTCTACAGGGCAAGGCGAACTTTTTGAGGTGTTTCATCGCCAACTATGTCAAGATCAAGAAGGGATTTATGCACTTACTAAAGAAAGACATTCCTTTTCATAGGGACAATGCCTCCCAATGCTCCTTTGAAGCACTGAAACATTCCCTCACAACTTCCCCTCTGCTTCGGCCACCCAACTATAACAAAGATTTCTTATTATACTTGGTTGCAGTAGAGTCAACCATCGGCATGGTCTTAGTTTAGGAAGATGATTTGCTCTCATAATATGTAATCTATTACCTGAGACGAGGTCTCGTCAGACCGGAACTCAATTATTCTTATATCGAAAAAATTTCATTGGCAACAGTCCATATTTCTTAATAGTTCAATCATTATGTTATGTTTCGCAAGACCACCATCATTGCCATTGTGAATCTGTTTCAATATGTGTTGACACAATGGGTAATAGGTGGAAAGATAAGTAGATGGATATTTTTCCTCTAGGAATTTGACTTAGATTTCATTTCGGTGAAATCCAAAAAGTCATTGGTCTTCGTAGAACTTATTTCAAAACTTTCACTTGAGTCAGGTGATGTTGTGCCTGAAAAATTGCCTATTCAAGGAGATATGTTTTTGATAGCATCTTTGGACCCTTGGTATGGATATATTCTAGTCTATCTTCAGACTTTGAAGTGCCCCACCTCTGCTTCTCATGATGAACATTGTTTTATACATCATCAGGCCAAGAATTATCTCATCCTCGAGGACACTCTCTATCGTCGAGGGGTAGATTGTGTTATTTGTCGATGCCTCACTCATGAAGAAGCGGAGCTCGTGCTTAACAACTGCCATACTAGAGCATGTGGCAGTCATTTGTCTAGGTTGGCAACAACCCAAAATATTTTATGAGATGATTACTTCTGGCTAACACTAATCAAAGATTGTATCGAATTGGTCAAGAAGTGTCACCCGTGTCAGATCTTCTCTCGGAAGATGAGGGCACATCCCACTCCCATGTTTCCTGTCATCATAGTTGGTCCCTTGACCAAGTGGGGAATTGATTACACTACATGCAACCCCCTTCAACAAGGGGGGACCGTTATATCATTGTAGTTGTAGACTACTTTACGAAGTGGGTCGAAGCTATGCCAATGTTTAAATATGATGGAGAGATTGCAACTCTCTTTTTGTTCAACCAGATAATCGCAAGGTTCGGTGTCCTAAGAGAGATTGTCACTGATCATGGTAGTCACTTTTAGAACCAAATGATGACCAAATTAGCATCAAATCTTGGATTTCGGTAAGAACATTCATCACCCTACTACCCCCAAGAAAATGGTCAGGTGGAAGCTGTAAATAAATCTCTTAAGACCATCCTATAGAGAACGATCAACTCGGCCAAGTCAAATTGGAATTTGATGTTATACTCGAAATTATGGGCTTACCGAATGTATGTTAAGACTACAATTGGTTTGTCACCTTTTCAATGCGTTTACGGGCTGGAAGCAGTCTTGCCTATAGAATGTCAGATCCCGTCCCTAAAATTGGCAGTATAGTTACTGCCAAACACTTCTCCACTTGAAGAATGGTTATTATATCGTGAGCGGCTCAATGAGCAGTGTCATGATGCAGCCCTGGCCAATGAGGCTCACAAGCAAAAAGTCAAGTGTTAGTATTATCGGTCCATTATTCCTTGGATTTTCTCTGAAGGCAACCTTGTCCTGGTCTATGACCAATATAAGGACCCCCTAAGGGCAGGCAAATTCAAACCCATGTGGTTCAGACCTTTCATCATAAAAGAGGTTATAAAAAAGGGCACTTATCATTTGGTTGACTTTGAAGGAAATGTGTTGGTGAAGCCTAGAAATGGGCTCTACCTCAAGAAGTATTACTCATAGGTAGGTCACCTTGGGTAACCTTTTGTAACATATGTATATTATTTGTACTATTACTTTCTAGTTTCTTTTAGTATTATGGATGTATCATTTTTTATGTTATCATTTGTCACCGTGGCAGATGTCAAGTGAATCAGAGGTGTTCATTGGGTATGTAGACAATGTTAGCCAGAACACTCGGAGGCTTGCCTCCATAGCTTGGGTAATTTTTACACCTTAGGGCCAGTTATTATCTTCAGGACATATATGTTTAGGCGACACCACAAACAATGTCACTGAGTACAATGTAGTTATTGAGTTTCTTTGTGATGCCCTATCATTTGGTATCTCTCATATCTGGGTCTATTTAGATGCTCAGCTGGTTGTTTCTCAGTTAAATAGAGTCTATTATGTTCATGATCTCACTTTACACCGACGATTCCTTAGGGTACGTCTCTTAGAATGAAGCTTTGATTATATTACATATTTTCATGTTCCTAGGATATTAAACCAAGTTGCAGATACTCTAGATAATCAAATTTTAGACTGGCATCTCGCACACATAAAAAAATACAGACACATAAACATGTAAATACGTTTTTAAAGGAAAATATGATCCATAAGACACAAAAAGACATAAAAATCCATACATAATATCATAATCATAAGAGCACATAGGTGGATGCAAGCACCTCAAAAAATATGACTAGTAACGATTCATGTGGCTTATTCCCTCAAAACATATATACATGTAGAGCTATCGGCACGTGAAAAGTCTATACTAACTAAGGTCAGGGCCTGTGGGCCCTATTGTAATAATCAACAGTGTTTGCAAAACATCGAAACAGTCAGACCCACATCTGTGGTTCCCCCACTACATGAGGTTGCATAGATGGTTGTAGATCCTCAATCTCTACCACGGGGATGGTGCGAGTGAGCGAGGTAAAATTTCTCTCAACTCATCTCAAAACCCTCTCATCCTCACTGGCTGGAAGCTCCCCTGCTATTGCTGGTCCCCCTGCAGCGGCAAGTGCGGTCCTTGGCCAAGGACAACGCATGTTCCTTGCATAATCCACAGGTCACACGGGTCTCACATCTGCACACAATAGATACATATCTGTCAAATACTCTGGTATATAAAAATCTACATATATATATATATATATAACAACATAAAAATTATATATGTTTCACAAAAAAAATGATGCAAACTTACCCATCTCGCCTTGCTCCTCACCTGGAGGTACATGGATCTTGGGATCTCTCGAGAAATCAATCCCAACATAAGGATAATCCTCTATGGTTGGGATCTGTCGCGACAACCAAGAAAATAAGTCAGCATCAAAGGACTCATTGGTCCTTCCACCACCTTGTCATGGCAGCAACATTGCCCATCTGAAAACCATAGGAAGAGAGACCTGATGTCCTCGTACCACCACTCGAGGACTGAAACTAGGAACTCTTTCAAAGAATAAAGAGCATAGAATCGTCCCAAACCCAAAGTTCCTCTGCATCCACAACCGACAATCTGTTAGCTTCCTCTTCATACAATCCAACAGTGTGGTGCTCCAGTCAAATATCTGTGCATTTAAGCACTGGAATGCATAGTTCATATGTGCATGGGATGCCTAATGTAGGGCCGCAGAACCAGTCATCCACCAAATAAGCAACATAATCGCCCTTAGTGATAAATCAGTGATCCTACTTATTGGCACCTGCAAACTTGATCGTTCTATACCCACCTCACAATAGAGTCCTATCAATTCCGATATATTATGAGGCCCAGAAGGAAATGTCCACAAATTGACTGGTTCCCCTCTCCTGGAGAGGCTAGTCAAAAAGTATATATCCTTTGTAGTGGGCACCAACGACTTCCCCTCTAACATAAAAGCTTCTGCGTTAGGGTGCCAATATTCAACCAAGGCATTCAGTAGCATAGATTGTGCTCTCATGAAAGGACAGAAAAAAAAATTAAGCAAGACACATTGCATTAAGGTCACCACAACGTTGGGTTTTCCCCAATTAGTGTGCTAATATCTTCATGCTCTCGTTCTCTCCATTTCACATACATCCTACACATGGGAACATTTTTAGAGGGTTAGACCTTTCTTTTTAAAAAATATTTTCACTCATTGGAGGGTCCACGCGGGCTACTGTGATGACAGTCACATGTACATGTGCTCTGACATCATACAGAGCAAGTGTACATGTGGGCTTCCATAAGACAACCCACGTGGACCTACAGTCGACCTTTTAGAGGTTGACGCCCCCCAAAAAAACCAAATTAAATGCATATATAAATAATTAAAAGGAAAAAGGAGGTAGTTTATACTTACTTGGTCTAGACGGATGGTCATTTCGTCCACTGTAGCTCTTGGAATCACCACATTTACCAAAGGGGGTTTTGTTTTGCTCCAAAGTCAATTTCCAAATCAGCAATGGTGATAATGATCTGCCAGCTTCTATTTATAGACTTTTTGGCCCTTTTTTGTCACTTTTTTGGCCACCCTCATCATTTTCTCTAAATTGAAAACCATTTAGAGTGATTCAAGAGTTTCTATGTAAAGTTATGTTTAGGTATCATGACATTTTTTGGAGTTTTGGGTCACTTTTGATGGTCCATGGGGGAAAATATCAGATGGTCAACTTGAGCATATAAGTTAGGTTTCCACCCCTAATTTTTTATCTCATTGTATTTATCCCTTTTCCATAGGATCAATCCCACCAGGTTACGACACGGAACCATCTTTGCTACTTTAGAAGTGTCGTGATTTGATGGTAGATCTTACCGGAACATGGATTCCATAGGTAGCTCCTGGTTTCATTATGGTGTCCATGTTGTCACTAATGAATGTAGGCCCGGGAGTCCTTTTATTTTTTCTTGATTATGAGTTTGAGCCTCATTTGCATGACTCTTTATCACTCTTGACCTCACCCTCAGGACTCCCAAAACATAACAGGTCTTCTTTTAAGCCCTTTTCAAACCCTCTAAACATGAAAATATTGTTGAGCAATCTTGTGGCCTTTCACGCTCGTTAAACTGAAATTTGAAGTCACATCTATCCGATGGTAGTTTACCCCCTTTTCGGTCCAAAGGATCAACTTTACGAACAAAGGTGTGCTCTAGAGGTTTCAGATCCCTAGAAGAGTATTCTCAGGTATAATTTTAACCCTTTTTCGGGCCCGAGGGACTAAATTTACGAAAAACGAACCCCCATAGAGTCCATAGTTAAGCTCTTTTCAGACTCCCTAAAATGGAAAATATCACCAAGTGACCTCATTCTTTCACACTCGTTAAAATGGTCCAGAAGGACATTCCTGACGAAGTCCATAGTTAATCTTTTTTTAGACTCCTTAAAAATGAAAAAATTGTCGAGTGATCTTGTCTTTATCACACTCGTTAAAATGGTTTTGAATAGACGTCTTGTCGGTGCTAGTTTACCCCCTTTTCCAAGCCGACTAGATGACCTTCGAAAAGGGTACTGCATTAGAGTCTCCTTTTACATTTTTCAGACTCTCTAAATAAGAAAAACTGTTGAGCTTACCTTGTCTGGGCTTGTAAAACTTACATCGAAGGACGTTACCATTGTGTGTCTTATTAATCTCATTTTCATACCTACGTCTCTGTTCCACTACCGAATCCATGTTTCTCTCAACTAAACCATCTCAAGCATGCCTTATACGCAAGCCTTGTAGCACTTTGCCTCTTCTTTCTGGCCCCTTTGGCCCCAGGAGGGATTTTTCCCAAGTGTCCTTACTTTGAAAATCAGTCTTGCCCTTATGCCTTGAACTTGTATGTTTGCGACACTCTTCCCTCCTTTGTAACGTAACATTATTTTATTATTTTTTCAAAATTATTGAAAAAGACAAAAAAAATCAAATATACCCCAAAGAGAGGAAGGGAAAAGTATTTTCTTTGTATTGGCAACACAATGAGTCACCCTTGCATAAAGCACATATTTTTGTTTGTTCGTCAAACCCTGGGATTTAATATGACCTTAGGAATCTGTTCCCGCTACATTGACCTGTGTCCTCCTCCGTTTGGTTATTCTTCCAAACATATGGAGAGTTTGCATTGCCTCCTGCCTCGTAAACTTATTTTAATTCCATGTTGCCTGAGTCTCATCTTTTTTCGTTCTATTATCCAAAGGAAGTTTTTCTAAGCCTAAATCGACCCCTTTGTAGTTTGTCTCTTTCCCTCATGCCCGACCATCCTCAAATTCCAATCAAGTCTTTGTTTGAAATCAATGAAGCCTTCAGTCGGATCATCAATATTCTCTAGTCCATGAATGACGAGCCATTGAAGACCTCTGGGTAGTGAAGTTTCACACTCATATTACACCCCTACCCAAGTTTTGAAGAATTTGAAGTTGTTTCTCAAGCTCTGAACACCTCATCTCCAGCCATCAGGCCTTATCAGCTTCTAGAAGATGGATACTCTACATCTATATCTTTTTTATTTTGAGATGTAGCTCCATTGTGTATTTCTCATGGCTACACTTTATATAGTTATATGGAATGGATCTACAATGTATTTGATTGGTAGCCATGATTTTATTTCATCCCAAGCATGGGTATGCCCGCCTCGGTGAGACAATTATTATTTTGCAAAAGGAACCTCCTGATTTCTGGTCCCTGGGCTTACTTGTTTGGAACGTTTGTGAAGATTGTTAATGCATTTTGGCCATCAGATGCTCTTCTGACCTCACACATTAGGGGGCATCTATTATAACCCTAATTTTCACCAGACATGCTTACCTAGAATCAGGACATCTCAAATTCCTTCTTTTCCAAAACACTACTGAACAAATCTTCTTAAAAAACCCTTTTATAAAGGCCCACATTCCCTACTCTATTATTGCACGTGTGTACACACTAGCTGACCCAAGACAGCCCGTGTGTACCTACAAAAGCACAAAAAAATCAACGTTGTTGATGGAACACACAACTTTGGGTAAGTTAACTAAAACTTTCGTCCATGCATGGCCGGTCATTCGACCAAATACCTAGCTCCTTCTAACCTATAAAAGAAAGGGTAGGGGTCCCATTTGAAAGGATGAAAATCATAGTAAAGAAACTATACCCGATTGAGCATTCCCTTTGTCCCAACATTTATCCATCCTTGTGCAAAAATAAGTATAGAGTAAAGCAGTTGGAAGACAGTGGAAGAAGATCCCAGGACCATGATCGAGGAGAAGTAGTTGACTTTATCATTGTAAGGTATCATTGTGAAGTTAATAAAAGAATTGTTTTTCCCATCCCGCCATATGAGATTGTCATTATTTGAGTATTGATTGTATGATTGATTAAATCTCTAAACCACTAGTTCATAGATCAAATGCATGTGGAGTTCTTTGCTTGTCTTTTTTGAATGCATTTCAGCATTGGGAGGAGAGATACAGTCAAAGAACGACCAAGTGTGAAAAGGGATCGACATAAAATGCAAAAAATAAGGTACGTCGACTTAATCTCTTGAGCCTTGTATTTACATATGAGTGGTGGGGGTTTAGGCATGGGATGATGGTAGGAAGTAAGAATCTTTAGGTCATTTCTACATGCATGATAAAAACCCTTAGTGCTAGTCCATAGGAGGGATTTCCCACCCACAACGGTCTCGACAATGAAACTGTTTGTGGGAATGCACTTGGAAGACCCAAGGTTCAACATGAAATCACCAATAAAACCGTCATATACTAGCCATTTCGACATCACCCCCGAGCAAGTGAAGTCTCACCTGAGGTATCTTTGGGAACTACAAGAACCAGGTTTCCATAGTGATCAAGGGATGGGAGGCAGTCCTTGTGACCATTTGACTTATCATTTGTTTGTTTTACCTTATATATGTGCAATGAAACATAATAGTATGTAACATATTCATAGTAGAAAAACATATATCATATGGTCAATAAACAAAACAATCACATCATAACAAATAGACACCATGATTTAACGTGGTTCACCCAAGATGGGATACATTTGTAATGATCGATTTCTTATTATATAATTCAGAACATCCATTACAAAACATGTTCACTACACTCATACATTATGCCTCATACAAAATTCCCTTGTCATTATCTCTCTCGCATTCTTCACTCTTCCTTACTTCCTTACTTACTCACTTTCTTACCTCATCTTCTCCCTGCTTGTCTATCCCAAAAACCCTTGCATATCTATACAATTACAATAGGGCTTATCCCTTTTCGATGGACCAAAATTCCTATCAGCTTCCAACAATCTTCCTTCTTTTGCGCGTGTTAATCCATGAAAGTGTGCCAATTGTCTTTCCTTGTTTTTCACACACTATGCATTTTCCAAAACTTGTCCCAACATTTAGTCATTTCAAGTTTGATTATATGGAGTGAAATAAGTGCTATAAATTAAATTTATGATCATTTTAAACTCAATATAGACATCTAGTGTGTTGAATAAGTAGGTTTCAACTTGTGTTAAATTAATTTTTCTAGTTCCAGCAATAAGGCCAACACCTAACAAGTATAACTATGGAGAGCGATTTTGATTTACAAACCTATAGGGGATCGAAAAGTGAAATTAGATCATTATTTATCAGTTGTAAAATCAGTATGACAGGATTTCATTGATAGTTATTTTGTACTGGATAAAAGAAAAGGTTTTCAATGTGATGGGTGCACTAACGAAAGGTTTGAAACTTTAACTATGTTTGATTTTAAATTTTATTTAGTTAATCAACAAGGAAACAGGCTACCATTTTGTTATGAAGGTCCTCTAATCAAGCTCACACCTTTTATATCACATCAAATGATCACCATTTAGTGTGGAAAGAGTAAAAAGAGAAACCACTCGGTGAAATCATAGAGTGCTCCATGCAATTTAGAGTAGGGTTTGGACCCTCCTTGTCATTAGTTCTTTTGAGATATTAAAGACACCATGGTGGAAGAATGGTACTTGCACAAAGGAAGAGGTCCAAGAATCCCTTGGGAGAGTTTAATTGGGATAATCCAGGTAGAGTAGCATTCCTACTAAGTTTGAGATATTCAATGCTAACAATTGGTAAGGTGAATCAAAGAGTACAATCAACTGCTCACTCTATAAAACTTAAGGGTCCATGATGAATATTCCTTTGTCTTGACTCTTAGTATGCTAATAATTGAAATTTACAATAATTTAAAAGACAAATCAAACCATGTCATGAGATCACATCTTACTTTCATAAGTGTATCTCTTGGTCAATAAAATTGAAATAAATTTCATCAAATAGGTCTTCATATGGTTCCTTGTCGCTTAAGAGAAGAAGAAAGGGAAACTGGTCAATTTATGAATTGGTTAGTAGTTTTTTTAGAACATTTTATAAAAAAAATGAAGATAGAGAAAACAAAAATTTGAATTTATAGGTATAAAGAAATAAACAAAGAGGGTCATCTTGGAAGGTTAAGCCAACAAAAAATGGTCAGTTTACCTATTCAAGGTAGTAATATAAAACACCAATTAAATGGAAAATAGAAGAAAAGAAGAGAACAAGAGGAACAATACAATTTGAACTAGCAAATAAATGTGGGCTTGAGGATTGTACTAAAGGATCCCTAGATATCCTAGCTACAATTGAAGGTTGGTTTGCACTACTCCTTCAATAACTATGCACTAATAATCATATAAAAAAGACAAGTAAAAGTTGTTAATAAGGATAAATGCACAAGTTAAATCCAATGAAATTGTTAAATATATTGTTTTGTCTTAGTAAACAAGACAATTTAGTGTTATCTTAGGCTAAACTATCACCACAGTCAATTTGTTAGAATGTTATTAATAAAACATATTGAAAATCATCCAAGCATAAGAAGGAAATAAGAAAAAAATATTGGGAATGAACATAAAATATAACAATAAGAATAAAACAAAGATGAAATTTTTGTACCAATGGACAAACTATAAATATAATACCATAGAGGATCTAGTGAGCAAGTGAGCTCCCTTCTTCCTTGGGATGGGTTTATTTTTCCCTTCTAGGATCTTTCTCTCTCAATGAATAGATAAGAAGTTGTGTACAAATCTCTTAAAGGTGAGAGGTTTAATACACAAAACTTTGATGTTTATGGATGTATGGATGAGATTGGGAGAAAAAATTCTTCTCTAATCTCATGCACATAACATAACTATGCATTGGATTGTCTTGCTTTTCTGCATGCCAATGGATTCCTTTTATATGCCTCAAACCAATCTTGGTAAAGATTGGTTCCCAATGGGAAAGGGAATGCCACTTGGGTGAGGCTTCCTATGCATGAGTTGACATGAAACCACCCATAGTACTAGTCTTGAATGGTAATGGGTTTGAGGCCCTTCGATACTTCAACCATAAATTACTCTTGATGGAATTTTGTGTCATTAATGCCCCGAATGTGGGTGAAACCTCACTTCTAGTAAATCAATGTGACTTTCGAAGGGAAAAAACACAAAAGCATATGTAGGTCATGCAAAAGCTACATTGTTAAGTTGTATAGATAATTGAAGAACCCACTTTTAATAGTTTTTTTCTCTATTGAATATCATGTATTAAATCCATGAGTATGCACTTTTGTATATTTAATTGATGACCCTTATGGTGATGACCTTTATAGACCAGTGATAAAATTTTTATGTGATAAAAGATTCCCCATAAAGTATGAGGTTAGGAGTAGACATATATACGAAATACAACATCATTTATTTTTCTTTCTACATTGATTATTTATTGTAGGGAGAGAAAAAAGGTTTGAGGGGACAAGGACCACCCATGGAGGAATAAGGAGAGATCCACCTGAAAATATATAATCATGCTAAAAAATGAATTTGTTTTATAAAAATGAGGTCTGCATTCTCCATGCTTGTTCCATAATTATAAATTATTACAATAGTGGAAATAAGTTTGAGTACTCTTCTCCGATCATCATAAACATGAAGAGCTAAATGATCCTATGACTGAAAAATGGACGAAGAAGAGATATACAACACATTGAGGGGCATCAATAACAAAAAATGATGGTTCTAAAGGAGAATGTTCCCTATATATTGAATTGAATACTTGGAGTGTGTGTTTTTACTTGAAGGCATTGATGGCCTATCAAGCCAAGGGGTCTTCGAGTGGACCCGGAAACTAGAATTGTTGGAAAGTAAGACCCAACTTGATGTGTATATGAATTAATGTCAAACATCAAGGGGCTCAAAAAAATAAGAGAGAAATGATTACTCTCAATGTACTTTGTGGGGATCCCCATTTTTATGGTAATGGGGATTCATATACTACAACATTCTTATAAACTAGTGTTTAGGTCGACAATAATGGAGCCATTATCACAAAGTGAAAAGTTCCCCTTGAAATCCACTGACAAATATGAAACTAGGTATAGACTTGGTAAGAGTGATGTTTGGTTGATAAATATGGATGAGGCTGATGGTAAATGTGACTCAAAAATTCCATTGGTTGGATCATTATTGACAGATGATAGTGGCGGAAGTAAAATACCGAACTCGACAAAAACTGATCTAAAGTTAGGGTGATAATTAGATACAAACAAGGTGTTATCACCATGATTTTAATATCTAGAGTTAGAGGCTTTTCCAAATTTTTCAGATTCATGCCTTGGTCTTGGGAACACCAACTCATTCCTAAATGAGTCATAGTAAGTGTGTTTTTCATAAATACATTGATCAAATAAAGCTAATATGCATGTGAATAGAGGGTTAAGTCATAGGTTGGGTAAAAAATGTGTTGTGTCTATCTAATTCTGATTTTATGAGGAGAATGAAATGAATACACATTATTAATAGTTCCTTAACACAAAATAATAGAGATATAGTAAAATTGGTTTTATATTCAATAATGAAATAAGTTGAAACTGTAAAATACAACGGAAACAAGCTTGCTGGAATGGTGGCGGCTTATCTCTAAGAAGAGATGTGAAGGAAACGCGCATTCAGAAGAAAAATGTTATAATGAGGCTCTGAAGGCCTTTTTACAATAATAAAGAATGCAAAAAAACATAGACATCCAAAAACCTAACCCTAGGAGATGAAGTGCCAAAAATCATGTGGGCCCTGTTTGGGTAAGTTAGTACATCAACTTCCCGGGGTCGTAACTTTTGCATATGATCTTCATTTTATTCGTGTGATAGCCCGTTGGAAAGGTATAATAGAGGATATTTATTTTTGGGGCTCAAACATGCCTTTGTCTATCATTGAGTAGCTCTATCCCAAAAAACCTTTATTTAGGCCCTCAAAATGGCTCTGAAAGTTAAAACTGCTAAAAATAGTAAATTGCCAAAATTGTTAGAAAACTATTTTGAGACAGTTGGAAAAGGTGGGTGGCCACCGATATCCATATAGATCAATCCTCCCTCATTAGTAAGAAATGGTATCCATTTCCTTGAGGTCCCCCATAAGATGAGGAAATTTCTACTGAATTTGGCCACGGGTAAGCCACTTGCCTTGGTGCAGGAGTTTCCCTTCTTTGACGACTCGATAAAGATGGATCCTTGGTTGTCGAGTGCCCTTGATATGTTTATCCACAATATGATCATTGGACTCATGTTGTATGTAGTTGGGGTTGAGCTCTTTTGGCGTCAGTTGTTCTACTACTTCTGAGGTGTCCAATAATGGTGAGAAATAAGGCTGAAGGAAATCCATGTTGAACACTGGGTGTAGGCCAAGGAAAGGAGAAATGTTGAGCTCAAAAGAATTATCCCCCATGGCCTTGGGGATAGTGTACGAACCATAACAGAGTGGGTGAAGGTTACTATGGGGTCCTGTAAGGAATTCTTTCTTCAAGTGCAACCAAACTTTGTCGCCCGCCTGAAACTTATGTGGCACCTGATGTCGATCTTGGTGTTGTTTGTACTTGTCATTGGACTTATATAGGATATCTTAAACCTATTGGTAGATGTGTTGGATCCACTCAATGAACCAAGTGTCTTTGTCAGCTTTAGTTGGAGCAGGAGATGAGTCAGTCGAGGTGACCACTAGGGGAAGTGCAACATCTATGGGACCCAGTCATTGGAACCCTAACCCCACTTGAAAGGAGTTGTGGTCGGTTAAGCTATGCAAGGATCGGTTGTAGCTATGCTAGACATATGGAAGGATCTCATCCCATGTGCGAGGGTTCTTTGAATTATACATGTGAAGGATATGCACAATCATTTGATTTACAACCTCGATTTGGCCATCTGTCTTGGGGTGGAAGGTCGTGGATTTGGTGATCTTGGTGTCCAACAAAGACCAGAGGCTGGACCAGAATGTGCTGAGAAATCAACTATATCGATCTGAGACAATGGTTTGTGGGATTCCAAAATGTACCCAGACTCATTCAAAGAAGAGCTTGGCAGTGGCCTCTACTGTGATGCTCTTCTTGTAGGAAACCGGAATCGCCATCTTAGAAAAGCGATCAACAACCACAAAAACACATTCATTTTCCCTCTTGGTGGATGGGAGGCCTGACATGTAGTCCATTGAGATGGATTCCCATGGCATGTCAGGAGTAGGAAGAGGGGTTTATGTGCCCTGTTTCTTAGTTGTTGGTTTGGCAATAGTGCAGGCAGTGCAGGACCTGATATACTTGCCGACCTCCTGTCGAAGTTTCGGCTAGTAGAAATGTTTATGTAGTATTGCCACTGTCTTTTCAATGACGAAGTGTCCTTCCACCCGACTATAGTGGGATTCCCATATCATATTCTCTCTCTCACTTGATGGAACATATATATGGCCCAGACGACACAACAACCCATCCTGAAGATGGAAATTATTGACAACTACGTTTGCACCCAACATTTGGTAGCTGTTGGTGAAGTTACGGTCTGTCTCATAGAGTTGGGGCCATCTAGATGTCTCATGGATGCAAGAGTCTATCACCGTGGTGAGTGTCATGACTGGTGGTCTGCTGAGGCAATCATTGACGTGATTGGTGCTTTCTATTTTATGCTTGATGTTGAGGTGGAATTGCTGCAAGTATGTGAACCACTTTTGATGGAAATCATTCTACAATTTTCCTTGTGTCTGCATGAACTGCACTGGCTTATGATCAATGTGGATGATTGTCTCCTTTCCAAGAATGTAATGTCTCCACTGGCGGCATGCCTACATAATGGAGTACATTTATTTTTCATAATTATGTTACTTACGGACAATATCTAACAATGTCTCACTATGATAGGCCACGAGGTGTCTGTGCTGAGTGAGAACGGTGCTCACAACATATTCTGAAGCATACATCTCGATCTCAAAGGGATTTTGCAGGTCTAGTAGTGAAAGTACTGGGTATGATCACAAGCGCTGCTTCAAATCATCGAACGCTTGTTGTTGGGACTTGCCCCATGCAAATTTCTCCTTACCACCACCCCTGTTTATTTAGCTGAGGGTCGATGCAATATGGGAGAAACCCAACATGAACCTGTGGTAGAAATTGGCAAGGACCAAGAAGCTCCAAAGCTCAGGGAGTGTTTTTGGGGCTGGCCAGTCATGGATGACTTGGATCTTGGCTGGATCCACATGTATGCCATGTTGATCAATGATGTAGCCCAGGTAATGGACCCTGTCCATGCCGAAGGAGAATTTTTCCAAGTTGGCGTATATCTTGTGCTGTCGCAGGGTGTGCAGAACATGATGAATATGCTGCAAGTGTTCGGCCCAAGTATTGCTGTAAATTAGAATGTCATCTAGATACACCACTACAAAAGTATTGGTGAATGGTCACAGGATATCGTCCATCATCCTCATGAAAGTGGTTGGAGCATTTATCAAACCAAAGGGCATGACCAAACATTCAAAAAGGCATTCCTTTAACTTGAAGGTAGTCTTCCATACATCTGTCTATTCTATCGGGACCTGGTGGTAGCTAGACTTCAGATCAATCCTACTGAAGTATTTGGGCCCCTGTGAGTTGATCAAGGAGGTCATCGATTCAGGGAATTGGGTACCGGTTTCTGACTGTGATTTTATTCAGAGCCTGGTAATCAATATAGAGTCGCCAGGCTCCATCTTTCTTCTATACCAGCATGATTGGGATTTTGCAAGGTGATGAGCTAGGGAGGATGTGCCCCTTGTGGAGCAGTTCTTAGATCTATCACTTGATCTCCTCATTCTCTAACAAAGAGTGACGATAGACTTGCCCATTGGGTAGTGGTGCACCAGGGGTTGGATCGATGGGGTGCTTAACCTGGCAGTGCAGAGTTACCCCTGTAGGTGAGGAGAATATATATGAGTATTCTTCCACGACCTTATCTACTTGCTTTTGTTGTGTGGAGAGGTCGGCTGCAGAGACCCTGGATGTGGCTGTGATATTTTTCTTATTCTGAGAGTGAATCACGAAGAAGACAAACTTCCCTGTCTGAGAGATGACCTTCCTGCATTTCTTAGAAGAGATCAAGGAAATAACACTAGGTGGGACTGCCTCAGGT
Source organism: Picea engelmannii (assembly GCA_009831015.1). Lineage (NCBI taxonomy): Eukaryota > Viridiplantae > Streptophyta > Pinopsida > Pinales > Pinaceae > Picea > Picea engelmannii. The sequence goes on from ML777842.1 coordinate 628,119, forward strand.
ATCATGTACAATTTCCTGTTCAAAGTAATAGTAACACTATGAGGCCTAGACTCATATACAACATGAAGTTTCCATAAATAAGGTTGGTAGGGAAGAACATCACAAACTTTGAGAGGAGAAACATCACAGAATACCTCATCTTTTAAGGTCTTTATTCCATACGACAGTCGAAACTGTTGGCTGATGTGGAGATCACTTCCTTGGTGGAGCCATCCAATGGTGTAGGGTTGTGGGTGTGATGTTGTTGGTAGGACCAGTCCCTTGATGACCTCTATTGATATGAGGTTCTTCTAGCTACCACTATTAATGATGAAGTGGAGTAGGGTGTCTTTTACCCACATATGTGAATGGAAGAGGTGCTCTCCTTCTTCTGGCTCATCTGGTTCACCAGGACGGAGCTTGGTGGTAGTAACGGTGGCACTGGGTTCCACGTCAATTATCCATCTTCCCCTTTATAGTTTTGGCTCGGAGTCGGAATCCACATCTAATTCAGAAGCTTTCACTTCGGCCACTAGTGATTGCTTTGAGTGGTAGTCAACAATGTTATGCCAAAGGCTCTTATGGAAGTCGCACCACTTCTCGGTATCTTTCTTTGTCTTTCCGATGTCCTACTTTGCTTGCATCTTGGACTGGCTATTCTAATACTATCCATATTTTCTTTGTCCTTTGTTTGGTGGGTTGGAGCTGCCCTTTCCTATCTTTTCTTGTGAGGGGTTCCCAGGCCCAAATTGTCGTGTCTTTTGTTTGAGCTTCTGCTCGATTTTGATGGCATATCAATAGGCTGCACCCAAGGATGAGATGTCTAGAAATTCCATTTCAGTCTGGATGTATCTATGAAGAGCACCACAATACTTGTGCACCATATGTCTTTCTAAATCTTTGATACCCAACTTGGTGTGCAAGGTATGGAAGATGTTTGTGAAATCTGGCACTGCTTGGTCTCTTTCTTGTCGCAGTGCGGTCCATTTGGTATATAGGTCGTCATAACTTTTGACAGGGTAGTATTGTTCCTTAATATCATCCCTGAAGGAATCCTAGGTGGTCATGATTGAAAATAATTAGGTTTCCTCTGTTTCCTTTTGCTCATAGAAAGTTTCCCACCAATCTTTGACATGGGGAACAGCTTTGAGGAGCGCAAAAGTAATATTTTCTCTATTCGAAAAGTTATGGATAGACAAATACCATTCTAGTAGATTCAACCACTTATATATAGCATCTGCGTCCATATGAACTTCAAATATAGGAATATCAAATTTTATTTGTACCTTGAAGGGGGCAGCGCCTCCGTTCAAAGAAGATGCATCGCATATTGGTCGTCGCCGAAGAATTTGTGCGAAACTATCCATCATATCGTTCCTCTATTGCGTGAGGGCTTCCTCAATCAATAGTTTGAAAGGATATCCTATCTCATAATCTTTTTTTTCTCCTTCCATGGGAGGTCGCTTGGGTGTGCGAGAGCTTATGTCCTCAAGAGAAACAAGCTCGAGACCCAACTCTTTGTACTCCGACCTCGTTGGGGACATGCATTAAGACAACAAGGAGAAGACCGCTCTGATACCAATGATCCGAATTTTATGAGCATAAGAAAATGAATACAGATTATTAATAGGTGCTTAACATAAAATAACAGAGATATAGTAAAACTCATTTTCTATTCAATAACGAAATAAGTCGAAACTGTAAAATGCAGCGGAAACAAGCTTGCTGGAATGGTGGTGGCTTATCTCTGAGAAGAGATGTGACGACGGCACGCATTCAAAGGAAGAAGGTTACAATGAGGCTCTGAAGGCCTTTTTACAATAATAAAGAGTTCCCAAAACCCTAGACATCAAAAAACCTAACCCTAGGAGATGAAGCGCCAAAAGTCATGTGGGCCCCGTTTGGGTAAGTTAGTACATCAACTTCCTAGGGTCGTAACTTTTGCATACGATCTCCATTTTAGGCATGTGATAGCCCGTTGGAAAGGTATCGTCGAGGAGATTCATTTCAGTTATGCCTTTGGCTATCATTGAGGAGCTATATATTGAAAAAACTTCATTTAGGCCCTCAAAATTGCCCCGGAAGTTAAAACTGCTAAAAATAGTAAATTGCCAAAATTGTTAGAAAACTATTTTGAGCCAGTTGGAAAAGTTGGGTGGCCACTGATATCCATATGGATAAATATATCATGATACACCATCAATAGGTATAAGAGTCCATCAAGCTGAAGATTTGTAAATATCCTTGTGTCCCTAAGTTAAAAATAATGTCACAAATTGGGGAATTATGTGTCAAGGTCGAGTCATATATTAGGGATGAATATCATATCAAAGGAGGTATCACCGATCATCATCACATCTGATGAGGTCATAAAAGAGACATTATTACACTCTAGGTCATTGTACTATTGGGAATTTAAAAAAAGGTGTGCGCTCCTCAAATGTTCTGCGCAAGTTACTCAAATCGGTTTGAGAGGTCTTGTCATCTTTGGGAAAGTACATTCGTTTGAAATAAACTCCTTATCCACTCATGTATTATGTTTTCCACCCTTTATATATTTTCATTGGAGTCATGACCTGTGCATAATCCATACTCTCCTGAGAAAACTTCAAATCTCTCTCTTATGCAAATGATCTCCCTCGCTATGAAAACATTGTGTAGGTTTCCTCACTATGAAAACCCTGTTGTTGCCATTCGCTACACAAAAACATGTTGCTTTGTGTTCGTTGCACATATTTTGAAATTGCCTTTATCATTTTGTGGAAACCTTTGAGCCAATTGTTTATGATAGTCAAACCCTTGCATAGTTCACCTCTCATACAATGAAGGTTTATTTCTCTTATCCAAGGTAAAACCTATCACTGTTAGCTTGTTGCGCAAGCTTCCCTATTGAGTTTCAAAATATATTTGCCTTTAACAGTTTGAAAGTGACCTCGCAAAGATGGAATCACAGGAAAATAATAAATACAATGGAGGAAATATGCTAAGATATGAACCTCGAGAGATAAACTTGGTAAACTTAGATCCTGCATACAGGGTATCATTTAAGCAGGCTGGGTTTATGATATTTTGTGAAAGAATCAAGAGATATAATGCGCAAATGACCAAGGAGTTTTCCATGAACTTTAATAGTGTCAACACAGTCATTTCAGGGGTCACCTTTCAAGTATGAGAAGAGACCATATCAGCTACCACAAAGATTCCCATACATGGAGAGAAATGGTTTAAAGGTATGCCTCTGGAGCTTATGTTTTACATTGATTTCATCAAGCCTTGGGATAGAAAGAAGAAAATTATTGCCACTATCCCGAGGGAGTATATTTTGGACCCCTATGAGAAATTTTTGAGAGTAATCCAAAGGTATTTTACTTGTGAGGGTAGGTTTGATAGGGTGTATCAATACCGCAAAAGGATCCTCATGCATTTCAAAGGGAAAAGCCCTCTAAAATTACCATTTTACCTATACAAAAGCCTAGGAAAAATGGCAGACAAATTCCAAGCCAGGGATGACCAACTTAAGAGTATCTTGTTCCATTTCTTCTTGGTTAACCTATTAGTTGTTGAGGATCTTAGAAAACTGAACAAGGATTTGGATTCTTTCTTAGAATCAACAAATATCCCCCTGAACCCCAAAGGAGATACCCCTTTGTATGCTGAAATAATGTCTCTAATAGCTCAAGTAATGGAAGAAGTGATGATGGAGAACAAGGAAAGAGAAAAGGAAAATATCTTGAAGGCTCATCACCAACCCAACCAAATTTGAAGAAGGGTAGGAGGATACAACTCACTGATGGGCCAAAGGAGACACAGACACCGAGTATACCAACCACAAGGGTAGTTGCTAGAAGGATTCCCATACCCACAGTGAAGATAGAGCTTGTTGAGGTTGCATCTTAGGAGTTGGATGAAGAAAAAGGTAAATCAACAGAGAAAGACTCGAATTTTAGGGGAATGCAACAACATCTCATAGAGGCTCAACATGTGATAGCTCAGTTTTTCCAAGAAATAGAATTAAAGAGGAAGTTAGTAGAGAAATCTCTTGAGGAAGACACACCACAAGTCAAGATAGATACTAAAAGTGAAACGTCCAAGGGAAATGGAATTTTTCAAAACCTTGAGACAACATTTGTATCCAATCCCACATCACCTCTGACAAGATCCTCAGCCAGGAAGAATATTCCAAATATACAGGGAAATCAGGAAGCAAGTGAAAGACCTCCTACTTCACCCAAAGAAAGTGAAAATAACATAAAATGTCTTAATAAGCAGTTGAGGGAATTTCAAGATCAAACCATTCAGCTCAAGGATGAAAAGAGAATATTAGATGATAGAGCCATGGAACACTTTAAAGAATGCAAACCAACTAGAGAAAATTATTGTGCAACCCTTTCCAATGCCCAGTCAAAATTGAAAAGAAATGTAGCCATGTTCAGTCAAGTGGGAAATTTTAAGGTACAAAACTTAAGTCTAAGGAAGGAAAGTAGACATCTTGAAAAGAGGTTACAATTGAATGATGAAGCCAAAAGAAGATTAGGACTACTTGCAAAAGTAGTAAAAATATGACTGAACCAACTTCACATTTTTGTATTTTTGGGTATATGACCATCTCAAGTTTTGTTCATATCATAATAGCTATGGAAAATGTGCATTTTGATATTGGAGAAAAGATTCACAAGGTTGACAAAAGAAACATTTTATGGGTGCAAAAGCTATTGGACTGGTAAATTGTCATACACATCACATGTGTAGCAAGGCCTCGCTACGCAAATGTTATAGGAATACATGATCAACAAGAATAGTAGGAGATGATTGGCGTATGAGTGTTGAAACAAATATGATTCCCCCAATCACTTGTTTCCATCTGTATCTACATGAATTTAAAGAAAAGGATTCTTCTACGCAAGTGTTGTAGGTAGCATTTGTGCAACAAGAATTCCAGTTTTCTCCGCAAAGGTGGTAGAGTTGTCCAACAATACTTAATATGATTCGAGATTCTTTCAACATGCACCTAACAACTCATCAACAACAATATATTTGAAATGTACTCAAATCTATGATTCTATAAGATATTTTTGTTTTGCATTAAAGTTGGTCAAATGAATTTACTATTTTTAGTAAAGATTGTTTAGGAGTTGTTCTCTTCCAATGTAACCAGATCCATCATTGTAGACAATAGTAGTTCGACTCCTAGTAGCCTAGTGTGACAATAGAATTCTATATATTTGATCATTTTGATGTAAAGGGGGGCGAGTTTGCTAAAGTATAGACATTTTGATCCTCATTGTAATTTTTTTGAATATAAAAGAAATACAAATGCAAAAGTCTTGAACTTGTTATTAAAAAGATTCTAATGGTGGTGATATTAAGATCGTACTCTTATCTTTGCATGTAGTTCTTGTTTCCTTAATTTCATATTCACTTTTATTCTGTTTAAATTGGATAATTAAGGGTCTAGATTTCATCTAATGGTTCTCTAGACTTAAGTGATTTAAACTTTGTTTATCTTCTTAACTAGGTAATAATTCATTTTTCATGGTGCTCTAAATTTGTTATGTGTTTCTTTTCCTCTTTCACCCTACATAATCAAAATCAAAACGGAAAGTTCATCACCTTACTTAGCCTTTGTTCATGTGTGAATTTCTACCTACCAATCATTGTTTTCTTTTTTTTTTATCGCTTGACCCCATATCCCAAGAGATATTATACCTCCTTGCCAACAAACCTTGAAACAAATACCTCAATCATTTAAACCTAGCCATCAGTTCAAAAACAATCTATCTATCAAAGATGAAGTCTCAAACAAAGCCCTCTCTAGATTGGAAGGGATATCTTCCAGTCTTAAAGTTGGTTTCTAGGTTACCTTTGTAGATTGTTTCTTCAACCCAACAATTTACTCAGTGATAACATTTTGGCACCGTTTTTGGGGACGGAATTGAAAAATTCCCTTGGGAGAAACAAAAACAATTAGATATGATTGTTGATGGTGGACAATAGTTAGACACAAGTAGGCTATAAATCATCCACCTGGTTCTAGAGGGAAACCCCCCCTATGACTACACTAGATTTTAGAATGTAGGTTGATCAATTAACAGTCTAAAAGTCAACTACTTCTCTAAATACTCCAAACATACCCAAAACTCATACAATAAAAGAAAATATGATGAAGGTCGGGTAAATATACCTCTACTCTGTGTTCGGTGATGACGTCCTCATGCTTGGAAGTTATGTTGATGGCATGCCTCCTCCTAGGGCTAGCTTGCATCCAAAGATTGACAAACAAAAAACGATAAGCATAGTATTCCATATACAAATTAGGGTTAGATGTTAAAACATAAACCAATAAAAGCATTCAATACACCATGATTTGGGATAGGAAAAGTAGTTATTTTATTGATAACTCAATGATTATACCTTTTACAATCAAAGTCGTCTACTACTCCATGAACCTAGTCCGAGATCCTCTTCACCAAGCTCCAAGTGCACCTTTGTATGGCTTCTCCTCTCAACCTTATGATATCTTCTTGAGAAGTGAATGGGTTCTAATGGAGGTAGAAGTGCTAATTGTGGAATGCAGAGGCAATTCTCACAAAAGGGTTGCAATGAATTGGGCAAGGAGGGGATGTGAAATGGGAAGATTTTCACTGGTATTATGTATAGATCTAAAATGATACCCAAACACCTCCTTTTATATGACAAAAGGATGGTTATTCGGTTCGGTGATGGGCTATGGTCAGTGGATTAGTTGGGAAACTACCCAATAGCCCATAGTCTCAACGAATTCCTTGCAACTTTTTATTTTTTGTAACTTTTACATGTATACGCAGGTTGTAGTGGTGCAACATGAATACGTACATAGGTTGTGGTGGTACAATAGGTGTATGTATGTGAGCAGTATTGGTGCAGTGCGCATACATCAAAAAATGATTTTTTAAGAAGAGAAACTCAGTGATGGATTGGAAAAAAATGCAAGTAAGAGGGCCAAAATCCAGGTATGCATGTGTAGAGAAATTTAGGGTTATAACAGATGCCCCATAATGTGTGAGGTTAGAAAATCATCTGATGGCCAAAATACATTACAAAATGTTCGCTAATGTACGAGACGATTGAGCTTGGGACCAACTGTGTGCAAACCTTCCACGAACCTCCTAGCCTTAGACCATGCTGCTCATCCCTCTTAGTAGTGTGTCGGCCCTGAGCTGGGACTAAACTCCACCTAGGTCAAGGGATTCCTAACCAGGCTAATGGATCGTAGACAACATGAAAGACTCTATCATAGGTGCCAACTCAAAATAACAGCCTATAGTCCCTCATTCCCCACACGCATGTCCCACCCCAAGAAGTGTGTCCCTTCTCTGCTCAACAGTCCTTCGACTTCCCCACTTCCCTTTTGGGCTTCAACAAAGGCCGGACAGGAAGTCACAGATCCCTATAGCTGCAGTTTAGCTCTTTCATGAATCAATTCCCATCAAATCTCTCACCCAGAGAGAAATTTCTCATAGGCTTGACAACCCACATCTTCAATATCCCACGGTCCTAAAAACCCACTTCTTTAGTCCAACTCCCAAGCTAACCAGCTACACAAACATAAAATAGCTATGGACACAGGTTCAGGTATAGTGATGATGGTATGAAGGATAGCTCCATGGTGTGTGAATACTCATGGATGATTGACTGGATAGGAGGAATGATGGTCAGAATGATGGATGAATGATGGAAAATGAACTAAGTCTCAAAAATATGTATGCATTTCCCCAACTTTACACTGGTCATGTTGCGAGCTAATTTGACCCACTTGTCCCCAACTTTGGAACTTAGGATAAAATAATTATCCATACTTTATATCTTAAGAAATATTAACATAATATTCCTTTTTGGCTTAAGATCCCTAGCTTATCCCCTTTATCTTAACTTTTATCCCTTCCCTTTCCCTAACTAGTGGAGTTTAGTCCCCCATACTCTTTTATCGTGGTCAGTCTGTGCACAGTGATGTATTTTATATTAATTATGAGACATGTACAAAAACAAGCGCACTTGCCCTTAACATCTAGTCTCTCTAGCCTAATCAAAACATAACCATCCTAGCTTATAATAACTAGATCACCAACCTATAAAACATAGCATATATACAAAGGCTCATTGGCCTCACAATCGTGCCCACTTAAGATGATGTGCACGATATCTTGGAATGTGCACACTTCATCATTTCATTGCGCAGTACATGCATGCACTATGCCATGAAAGTTTCATACAAAATGATGTCAAACAACTCACCATCTTAAGTAAATGATACTCTCTTTGTTTGACCATCTTATTATGGATGATACGATGTACTAAAATTCAAGTTTGTTCCAAATCCATTAAATTATCCCTTCCAAAATTTGAGGTAAATTTTGGATCTCTGTCAGACACAATTTTCTTGGGTATGCCATGTAATTGAGCAATTTCCCTCATATAAACATCAACAATGTTGGTTGCCTTGTGAGTGAGATTAAATGGAATAAAATGGGCATCTTTAGTAAGTTTATCCACCACTACCATGATATAATCATGTTGCTTGTTTGTTCTGGTAAGTTTGGTGACAAAATCCATGGTTACAACTTCCCATTTCCACTCAGGAATGAGTAATGGTTGTAGCAAATCAACTGGATGTCTATGCTCAAATTTTACCTTCTGACATTCCAATCATCTGGCAATAAAATATGCAACTTCTTTCTTCATGTTTGGCCAATAATTTTGGCTCTTGATAGATGCAATATTTTTTTGATAACCTGGGTGCCCAACATAAGGCACATTATGCATTTCTCCCAATATAAAAATTTTCAATTTCTATGAATTTGGCACATAAATTCTACCCCTATACATTAGAATTTTATCATTAATTAGCTTGTATTCTTCAATTTTCTGCTGCAAATTACCTTGTTGTAATTTTGCCACTAATTCCTTGTATTGTAAATCTGATTTGGCAACCTCTAAAATTCTATCTTTCAAATCTTATTGGTACATACTAATGGTTGTAGCATGCAATTCATGCACTCTTTTGCTGAGTGCATCAACCACTTTTTTCTCTTTCCCCTTGATATGATTTATATCAAATTCATATGCACTTAGAAATTCTAACCATCTGGTTTTCCTAGCATTTAGAGTTGCTTGATCAAATAAATATTTCAAATCATTGTGGTCTGTCCTTGGCTCAAACCTTTTCCCCATGAGGTAGTGTCTCCATTTTCTCAAGGCATGCACTATGTCTTCCAACTCCAAATCATGAGTGGCATAGTGTCTTTCATGCTCTTTTAACTTTCTTGATTCATAACATATAACAAACCCATTTTGAGTGAGGACTCCACCAAGTCCTTCCTTACATGCATCTATGAAAACAATGAAGTCTTTATTTGGGTCTGCAATCCTTAGTATTGGAGCACTTGTCAACAATTGTTTCAAGTGTTGGAAACTCTTTTCATAATCCAATTTCCATTGAAACTTCAAACCCTTCTTTTGCAAGGAAGTGATTGGGTGTGCAATCCTTGATAATCCTTCAATAAATCTCCTATAGTATCCTGCAAGGCCCATGAATGATATGACCTTTGTCACATTCTTTGGCACTGACCATTCTCTAATGGCTTCTATCTTCTCAGGATCCACGGCTATCCCATCCTTTAAAATGATGTGTCCCAAATAATAATTTGCTTCTGATAAAATGAGCACTTTCTTAATTTGGCATACAACTAATGCTCCCTTAATACCTGCAACACCATCCTCAAATGATGTTCATGCTCTTCCTCTAACTTAGAATATATAAGAATGTCATCCAAAAAGACAATGAAAAAATTGTCTAAATATTCTCGGAAAACACCATTCATTAAGCACATGAAAACAACTGGTGCATTTGACAACCCAAATGGCACCACTGTGAACTCATAATGACCATACCTTGTTCTGAAGGCAGTCTTGCTGATATCTTCCTCCTTAATCCTTACCTGATGGTATCCTGACCTAATATCTATCTTTGAAAATATCTTTTCATCCTTCAATTGATCAAAAAAATCATCAATCCTTGGCAGAGGATACCAATTCTTCATAGTCACTTTATTCAACTTTCTAAAATCAATGCACAATCTTACTGTCCCATCTTTCTTCTTCACAAACAAGACTAGGGCACCCCAAGGTGACACACTTGGGCATATATGCCCCTTCTTTAGAAGTTCTTCAAGATGCATTTGGAACTCCTTCAACTATGGTGTATTCATTCTGTAAAGAGTCTTTGACATTGGAGCTGCTCCAGGCATTAAATTTATAGAGAAATCAATATCTCTCTTTGGGGGTAGTCTTGGTACCTCCTTGAACACATCTTCAAATTTTTCCAAGACTGCATGATATTCCAAATTTGGCACCTTATATTTAGGTGTTTCATCCATGTGAACTACAAATAATTGACACCCTTTCCTATAACATTTCTTCAGCTACAATGATGAAATTTCTCTGATGGTTACTACCCTGGAAGTTCCCTGCACTTTCCTTTTGTTCCCATCCTCATCCAAACAAGTAAATTCCTTTTAATGACAGACTGGGATAACCTGATGTTGGTCCAACCAATCCATACCAATTAGACATTCGTAATAACCTAAAGGCAAGATGTTCAAATCTTCCCTGGTGTTCAGTCCATTCATGTCCTTAAAACATGACTTAACCATCTCATTAACCTTTCTTTTGGATCCTGTCGCCAGCTGCATGAACCAATATTTTCCATGCTTTCTTCTTGGAAAACGAAAACCTTCCACCATATTAGGATCTATATAACTATGATTAGCTCTTGAATCAATTAAAATAGCAATGGTTTGGTTGTTGATCATACCTTCCACTTTAATCATATGTGACTGATACTCTTCTTTCTTGTTGTCCAGGGCTGCATAGACCCTTGGCACATTTCTTCCCATGTCCTCCACTATTTCATCTTGTTGTACATTGTGAACAGTTCTCACTTTTTCACCTCTGTGAGGACAATCTCTGTACATATGATCTCCTTTACAACCCCAAAATTGAATAGGTGGTTTCTTTGGCCTTTGACCCCTTGCCTCAATCATTTTGGGTTCTACAGAAGTTTGTTTTCCCTGAGTATTATTTTTGAAGAATGGTGGCTTGGTTCCCTTCTTCCTTTGATCCATCTTGAATTTCTTTTTGTCTTCCCAAGATTTTTGGAAAGTTGGCCTTGATGTTTGTTGATCATAAAGGTATTTACCTCACCTTATGGTATCCTCCAATGTATTTGGATCATCATACTATATTTTATCACTAATAAATGATGGAAATCCACTCAAATACGTTTGAATCTTAACTATCTCATCCTTGATGAAAGAGACATACTTCAACAGTTCTAAAAAATTTCTTTCATATTCATCAATGGTCATACTCCCAAGCTTGAGTTCAAAGAAATCTTTCATTTTCTTGTCATAATATCTCTTAGTCAAGTATTTCTTGTCAAAATACTTCTTGAATTCCCTCCAAGTAACACTTTTCTTTTTAATTTTTTGCACCTGCACAAGTTGATCCCACCACATGGATGTATTTCCCTTGAGTTTATAGATGGAAATTCTACCTTCTGCATGAGAAGAATAATTATGCAATTGAAAACAATTTCTCATGCCCAACAACCATGTTTCATCATCTTCATCCTTCTTGTGCTCACCATCAAATGTAGGAGGCTTGATTTTGTTCATTTTTCCTCGTAGCTCATCCACCCCAGATCTCTTATTCTTTCTAAGAAGGGATGGACTTGAGTTGTTTCCTTCTCTCTTATTGGAATGCCTTGGGGAGTGATGGTGATGTCTGCTAACACTTCTTGCTTTTCTATTCTCATCAGAAGGCCTGTGACTTCTTGATTTTCTTGAGTCACTATCCTTATTCAATTTCTTTTCTATTATGTTCAAGTTGTTCAATAAATTCCTGTTGAAGTCATCCTGATGCTCCTTGGCTCTCATTAGAGTTTCATTATCATATTTATGGCTTTGGACATCCTTCTGTAAATTTTTAATGTTCTCTACCATATTCATGTTTTCATCTCTTCCTTCTCCATGTCCATTGGAGTTTTTTCCTTCAATGCCAAAATGGACATCCATCCCTCTAATATCATCCTCCTGAATATAAGTCCCATTTCCCTCTTACATTCCTCTATACTCTATGATGATATTGATCTGATGTATTTGTTGTTAACTTTGCAAAATCTACAGCCAACAAAACTTTGTCAGGCTAACTGTTTCAAAATTTTCATGAAAATATGAACCATTCTGGTTCAATAAAATATCATAATTATTTCTTCTGATTTATTGGAAAATTGAGTGCCTAGATCAATTTTAGGGGTGGATAATTATATTCCACTGTCCAATACCTTTCCAACTCTTTCTCCCATGATCAATTCCGAGTCTTGAGCAGAAAGTTATGGCTATTTAAAAATTGCCCATTAATTTTTATCTTCATTTTTCAACTTGGAGCATCTTTGCGGTGTAAATATGGAATTGCATGCCTACTCCATTGATTTTTTGTAGGATCTCAATTGGGTTTCCTAAAATATATCTTATGGACACTCTTTCCAAGCTTCACCTTCTTTTGAGTTCTAGGCTTCTATTTACAACCGACTGAAGTTCTAGGACAAAATACCATATTATCGTTGATATGATACATGTACTTTATTTTCCATATTAACACTTTTAACATGCCCATAAATTTAATTTAGCTATGGGATTGTCTTCTATGGCTTCATATATTTCTATTGACTTCTCTTGCGCCTCAATCTAATTCCTGAGCATAAATTTATGGCCCTTCGAAGTTAGTTGGGTCATAAACTTTACCCTCCACTGTTTGTGTTGTAACTTTCTCATAAAAATTTTGTTTGACAAACGATTTAAACCATTATAAGTCTCTCTTCATGCTCTTTTATTTGAGCTACAAAGACAAAGTGTGTCATGGCACACTCTGTTCATTCCATGAAACACTCTATTCTCGTGGTTTTTGAGTAGCTAGAAACGCTCTTAAGGGCCTCAAAAACGTGCTGCAAAAAACTGACATTCAAATAGTATAAAATGTCGCAGAAAATCATTGGTTTTCTACTATTGTTCACCCTTAAAATGAATTCATGTGCACAAATTTCAACCTACAACCCATATTTTCCACAAACAACAACAACACAAGGTAAATCGTGCTTCGCGCACTTTAAAACCGTTGTGTATCACTTCTTTGTCGTGCCAATAACTTGCGCGCACTACTTTTATGTCGTGCACCAATATCCACCGCGTGCAGTTTTGGTTCATTATTTATTACATCTTGCACATAGTTTTTTTTATCGTGTGTTGTTATTCCACACAGATTTTACTCTACGTGCTTCACCATCCCAAATTTTAGTACGCCCCACCGCGCTCCAATACTCTTTGGGCACCATTAACTAAATTGTCATGCGACAACATATACCAAAATTTCATGTGCACCAACCAAACTCCTTTGCGCTCTACCAATACTGTGCACACCATGCGTGCCATTATTATTTTTGCGCACCGTGACAAAATTTAGTGTGCACACCCACACACCAATATTTTTCCACGCAGTACCAAATTTTAGCGCGCGCACCAACACGCCAACATTTTTCCACGTGGAACCCAATTTTTGCATATCATAAGACTTTTACTGCGCATCCTGCATTTTTAGTGTGCCCTCCTAAGAACATTCATTTTTATGTACAACAATTCCTCGTCAATTCCGTTGCAAAAATTGGGGATTTTTCTTAACTTTTTCCCCATTTCTTCCATAGACATTCTGCAACTACAAAATTTATTCAACTTCTCCCTGATAACACCAATTCAACCTCTGTAATAAGAAATCATTGTGGCTTGACATTTCTGGAAAAAACTTTCCCAAACTCAATTCACAAATTGAAAATTTTAATTATAAAACTCGCTCCAATTGTCATGGCTTCACTGTGACTTCAAATTCGACCAATTCCAGGTCTGAATTTGCTAGAACAGATATTAAATCAATAATATCTCACCACATGGTCGAATTTCTCAATTTTCTCATGAATTTAACAACATAAATTGGGAATTTTTCCCAAATCTACACAATTGTTGTTACATTTTACCATGGATGTTCTATAATTCAAAATTTGGCCACTTCAAAATAAATCCTCTATGACATTTCACTTCAACTCAACTCTATTGGCCCATCCAGGCTCAATGTTGAAACTGAGGCTCTGATACCATATTGTAACTGTTGGACACACCTACCACACTTAGAGAGGGAATGGGTGTGGGGCTCTTTTTCCCAAAACTTTCCTATTGCACAAAAACTCATCAATTAGCATTCAACATTTATTCATTACCCATTGTCGTCATTTATAACTAGTTAGATTTGAGCACATATCAACAACATATATCAACAATATATCATCAACAAGTTATCACCACAATGAACACAAAGAACACAAGATGTATGTACAATTTTCTTTTTATTACGGACTACAATCCTTGGGGTTTATTAGCAACAACTGAATAGAGTACAACTCTACAAGAGCACCAACTCTATATGCAAGACTCAACTTACATTCTCAGCACCAAATGAGATGAGGCAACAATCATCAACAGATATCAATCTGTACCATAAACAAGAGCATCAACCATGCACCAACCTGTGCCAAACAACCTGCAATCAACTTGTACCATAAAAAAGTGCATCCAATCATGTACCAAGTATATACCAATCATTTTTCAACTACTCATCAAAAATGACTCATCAATATGTACCAACGTCATCAACTACACACCTCATGTATGTGCCAACTCATCAATTGTTTGTCTCAACCATGTACTCAACACGTACCTCAACCAAAATCCCTCATCAATTTCATTATCCAAATCTGATTTGTAGCTCTGTAATAGAACTGGTGTATATGATCACATTCCTACAAACCTTCCTTAACTTTAAAAACAAGAGACTAGCATTTTCATCAAACTTTTCTTTAGTCTCACATGCCTAGTTTTTGATTAGTCAACAACCCTAACTTGAAGTAATCATAACTTTGAACCTGTAATGTATAAATATATGAAACTGATATAAAATGTTCGTCAGTGTGTTTTATGCAATTCCTCCAAGTGGCACTACTTGTAACCTCACAGAAAATGAGTTATAGCAAAAATGGCATACCTTGATGAATTCTGGCTTATTCTAGAGAGCGACCTTGTAGAGAATGCCCCGCACAAAATATTTGATGAATATATCTGAAACTATTAAAGAGCATGCCACAGACTATAATCTAACCAACACAATTGGTCTCACTGAATTTGGATCTGTTATGAAGAAGTTATGACATTTTTACCTGAAACACCTGATTCTGACTAGTTTCAGGACTAGCCACAAACCCTATTTTCCACGGAGTGTAACTCCCAAACTACAACGACCCAAAATTTGAATTTTTAACCACAGATACTTGGCTATGTTTTCTCACTTTCATAGAAATTTCAGGATCTGAATCATTATATAAAAAACATTATAGTGAAAATGGTGAGATGACCTGTAAATAACATACCTTAGAAAGCACCATCAAAAGAATTTATCCTTCCTTTCATTTCGGCCTTCTTTTCTTCACTTTCCTCAGAATTTCAGCTTATATATCCTTGGTTACCTTAGTCACCTATATATCTTCAATATACTCAAGTGTTCCACACCAAAAATGCTCAAGAATCTCTCACAAGAAGCTCTCCATCAATACTCCAAAATATATTCCCACAAGAAGCTCTCCATTGATCCACAAAAAGGATGATCTACAAGAGACCATTGCTATCT
>ML777842.1:670631-681977 GCA_009831015.1 Picea engelmannii
GGATTGAGTCAGGGAGTGTGCTTTTGGGTTGATTTATTTACTGTGATATTTCATTTGATTTGATGATATGATATTGACATGTTCTGACACGATTGTTGATGATGCAGGCTGACGATAGCTTGCCGACCAGACTCACATATGGAGTAGAGGGGCCACACACGATTTCCAGAGAGGTTGAGGGAGAGGGGTGGACATTAGCCTTGCCACCGCCTACTAGCACTACCGCCATGGCTCGAACTGTAGGTTAACGATTACCTAGTTCGAGAGGATCCACGATGTCGTGAGGGCAGACTGCGACAGTCGCACACGATGATTCTAAGGGGCGTGCAATAAGGCAGGGGCCTTATTCCTTAGAACCCTTAGTCTCCCACAAGTTCACCTGGCGGAGTGTTGACTTCAGGGGTTATATATGTCTACCAATCAGTCCAGTTGGCGAGTGGCACCCTTGGAGCATGTGGTGCATCTTGAAGGGAACGTCGCACAAAAAAAACACACGAAGCGAGTGGCACCCTTGGAGCATGTGGTGCATCCTAAAGGGTGCGTCGCGTAAAGGAAATGAACGAGGTGAGTGGCACCCTTGGAGCACATGGTGCATCCTGAAAGGCACGTCGCATTGATGTGGATGAAGGAAACAAACCTAAAGAGCCCTAAGACAATAACGCCTTAAGAAATTCTTAAACAACTTCCCTAACCCAGTGTCACCCAGTTCAGAATCTAATACTAAGTCTAAAAATTTTAGGGTAAAATTTTAGTCTAACCCTAAGAGCAGACGCTGAAATAAAAAAATAACAAAAGAAACAAAAACCCACCTAAGTAATAGTTGGGTCTTCATAAAATTCTTGGGGCGATGACGAGGGTAAGTTTTAAAGAAAATCTAATAGTTTTAAAACTTTGCAAAGAAGAAAATTAATTTCTAACTGGTGGGAGAATGACATCATCTTTGTAGTGTAACATAAAGAAAATTCCAAAAAAAAAAAAACAAAAAAAACTAAGACCGTTATCCTCTCATTATCCATGTCTACATTATTAAACTATCCTCCATCACCTTAATCTTCTACATGTCCATTTCACATTACTAAATCACCATCCATCCCCTTAATTTCTCATTATTCCTCTTTTATGTAATACATCTACTTTTCCCATATACATGTTTGTCATCACTTTAATATCTTATTAACCTATATATATATATATATATATTAGGGATAAATTAAAATGATGGATGATGATAAATTAAAATGATGAATAACATGCTTGTAAATAGGAAAAATAAAGTAATATATATATTATAAACAAATTGACGAGTATTCCATAATCTCTAATTTATAGAAAAAGAAAATAATTTATGGAGAAGAGTAGGGATGAGTGACACTTGTAAAAGAGAGAAATTTTTAAGGTTTCATAAAAATAAAAATAAAAACTAAAATTTATTATGATTTAGGGTTTGAAGGGCATAAAAGAAAGGGGGAAGGGAGAAGGAGGGGGAGGGCTGTTAGGTATGGTTATTCTGCCGAAATGGGGACTGGACTGATTGCTTGTGAGGAGTTGAGAATTTCTCAGCTGGGATTAGAGTGCTAGCTCAGCCTTGGAGGTGAGCTGGGAAGCCAGGCATATCCTCTGGTTTTTGTGTGGCCCCTTTGCGGCTCGGGGGGCTAAGGGGGAAGCAGAGTACCCCTAGCATTTGGCTGGGAGGTATCGGTGTAGTCTCTACGGTCAGTGAGCGGGAGAGGCACGGAGCAGGAGTGGAACGGAGGGCCAGTACATTATTCTACGTGGACAATAATGCAACGGTATGGATTTTTGGTTCTTGATAGAATAAGATGGTTTACGATTTATGTTGGTATTAGAACATGGGTTGTAAATGGATTAATGGTCGTTTTATTTATTTACTCTGCAATGTAATAACAATATGTTCTAGAATGTATTATCCTTGTGGTTTGAAGCGAACAGATTGGTTTTATATGTATTGCTTTCTATTTCTATGCAGACGTAATAAAATCTGTTACCAATGGAATCTACTTGTCTCTTGATTGTAATAAGAACAGTCATATATGTTTTTCCCAGCGTTTTTGGTAATATAAATTTCGTTTGTTTATAAGAAAATTTCTCTGCATTTAGGGTTAAATTTCCTTGTGTTTGGTTGTCTACGTTTTTTCTTGAAGACATAAAACTATCTCTGCCCTGAAAACCCTTATGACCTGCGATTGCTTGTCCTTGATTTTGTGGGGGCACGGTACCCTGCGTTGTTTCACTATCTGGGTAAGGGCATTTTTACCTTGCCATGGTGTTTTTACATTTTGTTGTGGGCGGGGAAACTTCTGGGGGCGTTTACAATCGTCGTGGGGGTTTTACTCATCTAGCCTTGGTGTATTATCTTACTTTGGGCATTACCAATTGTGGATGGGGCATTTTATCTTATTGTTGGTGCCTGCCAGTGGGTGGATTCAAACCCTATTGCTCCTTATTTAAATGAGAGAATGCCCACGCAGATTTCGTGCTGTTAATGCTGCATTGGGTTGATGTTGTATCTTTGCGTGGTTTCATTTTTATCCCTGCATTTTGATTCTAATCCTACGTTCTGGCTTCTAATTCCTGGTAGTGGGTGGACTCTCCCTCATTCAACCTATTATTATACCTGCCACGACATGGTATTTAGTGATTGATATGGTCGCTGACCAACTATTAGTGCAATGTTGACCATAGATTTTGTGATTTCGCAAGGGTAACCTTATGTCTGGAATTTTAATATTTTTAAAAATTATTTAAATTATTCCTTGTTCCTATCCATCAATAACTTGAACCCGTTATTGACGAGGCCACGACATAATTTGAATTTGTTATTTTTCTCATTAACTAGAATGTCAATTCGTCTCAGGTTTATATCCCAGATAGTTGTTTATATCATTAACCATACTGTCAATTCGCCTCAGGTTTATATCCCCTTTTGTATTGGGCTTCGAGGTTTATCTACGTTGGTTTCATCTGGGTTCCCATGCCTCTAAACCTAACCATATTAATCTGTGAGAGTTTTTCGGATGGAAGGACATTGAAAAAGGATTTTTAGAATTATTTTTAATTAATCAAAAACATTTCTCAATTTGCGCCCAATAACTTATTGTTTGTTTATTATTCCCTACCGTCTAAGAATTTTAATATTTGTCTATTATTCCCTACCCCCAAAGAAACTTAAGCCAGATAAAACTTAAAAAAAAAACAATTCTGCCATATGAGATTATTTACCACTTCCTTGAAACGTTCTGCCATTCTCGATTCTGCCCAACCAAACAGATTCTATTGTTAAGAAGAGGCTCATGGACAAACCATATCGATTAGAAACAGGTGAAAAAGAATAATCTCAAATAGTCAAATCATTGTTGAATATTTTAATATAAGGACAGTGTCACCGACGAAAATCTTACATGCGGGCTTGTCGCTATTCGACTATTCTAATTTATAATACAAGACACTGTTCTTTTAGGTTAAATCTGAACATTTGAGCATTAGAATTTATTATTTCTGGGATTACAACGTATGTTTATTAAGGATATGAGGGGAAGGACATTGAAAAAAGATTTTTAGAATTATTCTTAATTAATTAAAAACATTTCTCAATTTGCGTTATCGCCTGGCTGGTTGCGGATCATAACAGTAGGGTCATAAATGAAGAGACATGTTATTTTACTTGAATGTCCTCAAAAACTGGTGCTAATCTGTAATACGCATATCGAGGCACAACTCAGCGTATCGAGGCACACCCACTTCCTTCGTCTCCCGAGATCACTTTCTGTAGATTGGGTACTCATCAATACAATACAGATCCTCTCCTAGATGAATGTGGTGACAGATATTTCGGTAGCTCAGTGACTCGGTAGATCCTTAGCGCTGGTTGGGTAACAGCAAGTGAGACTTTGGGTAGGCCCGGGAAACCCACTACTGCGTCCTCTGGGTAGAGAAGGTTGGCCAAGTCCTTCTAAATTTTTCTGAAATTTTAAAACCTATCCTCACAATGCTTTCAATGCTCCAGGCATTTGAGCTCATTGACAGACCTCAGTTCGACCTGCATACCTACTTTTTGGGAAAACCAAACAACCGCCCTTGTGATTTTTGTTTAAATGAAAAACACATATATTATAACCTAAATTGAATTTCCCGATCGTCCTTCCCTAGCCTGTGAATGGAATTTATATTAATTAATTCTCAGTCCCTTAAGATGAATTTAATATGACATGCCTTCGATCATAAGTTATTAAGAAATTGTTGTCAAAAATCTTTGCAGCTGTAGAATAAAGTTAAATTTTTATTATCAATAAATAAAGGGTGAAATAATAAACCAAAAAAAGGGGTAGTAGTTAAGATTTAAAAATGCAAAAAAAATAAAATCTGATTACTTATTGGAATGACACAAGATTGTTTCTCTTAAATGCATCCTATTAGCATGACTTATATTTAAGGAGGTAGGTTATTATAAACGTCTCATTGAAATTTTCCTTTCAATTGTTTTATCCTAGCTTAAATTAATACATAATATTGATTGGTCCATGATTAATAATTGCTTTTATCTTCATAAATTTGATTGTTTTTATATACTTTATTTTAAATTTGATTGTTGTTATCCTATCTTAAATGCGTTGTAACAACAATCTACATTGCTAAGGGAAGGGTACCGTCATGGTAATCATTATTTTTAAATAGTAAGAGTAATGTTTTTCCCTATATTGTAGAGGGTAAAGTTAGTGTTAGAAATCATATAAAAGTAATGTCACTATTATTCTATCTGAAATGTTATGTTATGGAAAGGTAATTTGATGGAAGGGCATGAATTGCAATATAATGAAATTTTAAGTGAAGTGCTAATGTAATGTACTAGGATGTATTGAAGTGAAATGGAGTGTTAATGTAAGGTAATACATGGCAATGTAACGTTAAGGTAAAGTGGTGTAATGATTAAGTAAGGCAAGATGATTGTGATTATTGCAAGCCATTGTGATATAAAGGTATTATGGGCATCATTTCATGGTGATGCTATTATCATTTCCACTGTAAGCGACAACATACAATTGTAATGTCCTTGAACTAAGTAAAATTGAGATTTTCTGACTTAACAAGTGGGGGATTGAGATTAATTGGATTTACCTTATGCTAAAGGTACTCGTGGGTAATGAAGTTTAAATGGAGTAAATGGGTCTGAAATCAATCACCGTCGATTCGTATACAATACCTTGTCTTATTTTGGGTTGGTCGTTATCTGAGTCCTTTGCCTTGCGCCTTTCGCAGAGGACGGGGATGCTCATTTACATATGGTTGTGCTTGACTGTGGTAAGTGAATTGCATGGTATGCTTGTGTGGGGCGGGATGTAGACACCTCTAGTTTCCTCAGAACAGTCGCCAACCCTGAGACCTTAAATGGTTAAAATCGATGGGAACCTAGGCTTGAGCGTTGCTTATGTGTCTTGGAGGTCCTAACCTTTGCAGGGTAGGATGGGCGAGTAGTCAGTTCTACTTATCGTTGTGTGATCATCATTTATGCATGTAGTTACTTGTCGCGCGTCCTTGTAGTCTTGTTATGTTCATCATGGTTGTGTCTTATTCTTTGTCGGGTGGAGGCGCAGAGTTGAATGCATTGTTGTTCCTTGCACACACGCGCACATGCTTTTTAAACACACCCAAAATAAAAATAAAAATAAAAAAAATAATTTGCACTACTTACTAGAGTTGGTTCGTCGTAACGAGGAGGATGTTACATATGGTATCAGAGCCGGTTCGACCCACGACTTGGGATTCACTACGACTTTCATTGACATGAGTTGATTTTCTATACCATTGCGGATCGAGTTGATTGTGTGCGTGCACGGTAATCATGATTAGAGGACGCTGCAGAGGCAGACGATGGGGTGCTAGGGGAGGAGGCGCGACGCCTTCAGTAGCATCCACGCCTAAGGGGTCTAACCCCCAGGGAGGTGAGCAGGTTCTCGGACAGATGAAGATCATAGTTGGCATTGTCGTGGGGTTGATGAGGTCTTTTCAACGCATGTCTAAGGCACCGATCAGCCGATTGGATAGAGACGAGGCTAGGACGTCGGCACCCGCTGAGGTTCCACCATGCGCACCAGTTGTTATAGGTATCTTTCCCTCGGAACTCAAGAAGGTCAAATTTCTTGAGTTCTTGGGTGCCCCGGAAGGCGCAACCGCCGAGGCATGGTTGGAAAAGATGGCGATGTGCTTCGCACTTCGCAGTTATACCTCCAACATGAAGGTCGGCATGGTGGTCTTTCAACTGAAGGGGAGTGCTCTTCTATGGTGGAAGACGCTCCTACCACAACTGAACATGGCCGTTAAAGATGAGTCATGAGAACTGTTTGAGGAACGGTTCCGAGAGAGGTATCTTTCTGAGGAATTCATTGAGCGTCAGCTCAATGAGTTCAATGCTTTACGACAGGGAGGTCGTACGGTTCTCGAGTACGAGGCACATTTTATGGCACTGCTCTGGTGAGCTCCACACCTTAACTTTGAGAAGTTTAAGGTCATTAGGTTCGTGTTGGGCCTTAACAGAAGCCTACGTGCAAAGGTTTAAATGTTTTGATGCCTCAAACCTTGCACGATGTCGTCCAGAAGGCAGTCGTTCAGGACGAGTTTAGCTTCATAGAGAGGGCTTCAGAAGCCAACCAGAAGGTGGGAGAAAAGGTTATGGGCTGTGCCCTTAACCTGGGAGAGTTTGTCACGAGGGTCAACTTGTACGTCATGATCTTAGGATCTTATGACGTCGTGAACGATATGGATTGGTTGGAATCACATGAGGCAATACTCAACTATAAGACGAAATGGTTGAGCTTGGATGATGATGAAGGATAGAGACGTGTGAAAGAAGGATGGAACCAGGGAGTTTCCCTAGGGTTTGTCTCTTCCTTACAATTACGAAAGAGTATGCGCAAGGGGTGAAAGATTTATGTGATCCTCGTGCTAATGAAAAGGGAGTAGCGGAAGGTCTAGAACACCTTCTGGTGGTGAAAGAGTTATGGACGTATTTCCAGAGGAGTTTCCTGGGATGTCGCTATAAAGGGAACTGGAGTTACCATAGACCTGAGACCGGGGACCGAACCGATAGCAAGAACGCTTTATCGGATGTCAACCCCGAAGATGCAAGAGTTGAAAATGCAACTGAAGGAGTTGTTGGACCTGGGACTGATACGTCCTAGTGTGTCACCGTGGGGTGCACCAGTTATTTTCATATGAAAGAAGGACGGATCTGGGAGGCTTTGCATTGACTACCATCAACTGAACAAGGCTACAATCAAGAATCAGTATCCCTTACCAAGAATTGATGATCTGTTCGACCAAAGGAAGGGTGCGACGGTGTTCTCCAAGATCGATTTGCGATCTGGGTATCACCAGTTATGGATCAAGGAGGATGATGTCCCTAAGACTACGTTAAAGATGAGATTTGGACATTACGAGCTTACTATTTTTCTGTTTGGACTGACAAATGACCCAGGGGTATTCATTAGTTGGGTTAAAGGGGTGTTCCGCGAGTACTTGGTCAAGTTCGTCCAAGTATTCATTGACGACATTTGATCTACTCTCGGATGACGGAGGAGCATAATGAAAACTTGCGCTTGGTACTACCATGTTTACGAGAACACAAATTATATGGGAAGTTGTCCAAATGCTCTTTTTATCAATCAAGGATTCACTACTTAGGGCATGTCATCTCTGGCGAAGGTATCGCCGTGGATCCAGCCAAGGTTGAGGCTATTATGGAATGGCCTGTGCCGACGAATGTCACAAAAGTGCGTGGTTTTATGGAATTAGCAGGATACTATCGATAGTTTGTCGAGGGTTTTTCAAAGATAGCAAATCCGATCATGGAATCGCAGAAGAAAAACAAGAAGTTTGTTGGGACAGAGAAATGCGCGGAAGCATTTCGGAGGCTTAAAGAGTTGTTGACAACCGCGCCGATACTAAAGGTCCCTGACATGGACGCAGAATTATTGGTATGCACTGACGCATCTAAGGAAGGTTTAGGTGGAGTCTTGATGCAGGACAGACGAGTGATTGCTTACATTTCGAGGAAACTGAGAACACATGAGGAGAACTACGCGACGCACGATTTGGAGTTATTAGCCATCGTTTATGCCCTGAAGGTTTGGAGACACTACCTTGTTGGACAAAAAATTGATATAAAGACTGATCATTGTGGGCTGCAACACATTTTTACGTAAAGTGACCTAAACGTGCGACAACAGCGTTGGTCAGAATTTCTTAGTGAGTACGAATTCGAGATTACTTACATAAAGGGAACAGTGAACCGAGTGGCAGATGCTTTGAGTAAAAGGCCACACATCTTTTCGGTGTTGCCTCTTCAAATGAATCTACGGGATAAGATTCTCACTTTATAGCGTGACGATGACCGATACAAAGAGGTTGAGGATTTTATCGGAGAAAACACTATGATAGTACCACGATACGAGGGATATTCATTGGATAGCGATGGTTTATTGAGGTTTAGAAGTCGGATTTACATACCGCCAAATGACGAGTTGAGGATGTTGATCCTGAGCGAGGCTCATAGAGAAGTTAACATGGGTCACCCAGGAGTTACGAAGATGAGGGTAGACCTTAAACCCTTATTCTTCTCGAAGGGAATGAAGGCCGACATAGTCGACTTTGTGGCTAGATGTCTAGAGTGTCAGCAGGTAAAGGATGAACGTAGACACCCGACAGGATTACTTCAACCACATGCCATTCTGGAAACGAAATGGAAAGTTATTTCGATGGATTTTATTGTTGGATTGCCACTGACGGCAAGGAGACACGACTCGATTTTTGTAGTAGTAGACACTCTGACGAAGAGTGCTCACTTTATTTCGGTGCGTATGACATATCAGGCACCTGACATAGAGAGAGTTTTCATCAGTGAGACTGTGAGGATGCATGGCGTGCCTAAAAATATTATATCCGATTGAGGATCGATGTTTACTGGATGATTTTGGATGAGTTTCCAAGAGGCCTTGGGAACCCAACTTAATTTTAGCACGGTGTATCACCCAGAGACTGACAGACAGACAGAACGAATGAACCAAACCTTGGAAGACATGTTGCGCATGTACGAGATGGACCAACAAAAGCGTTGGGAGGAGTTCTTGCCCCTAGTAGAGTTCGCTTACAACAACAGTTACCAGAGCACCATTAAGATAGTGCCTTTTGAGTTTATTTATGGGTGACCGTGTCGGATGCCCTTGAGTTGGGATCAGCTTGAGGATAGGGTCCTGGTGGGACCAGAAGCGATCTGAGAAATGGAAGAGAAAATGAAAACCATAAGACAAAGGATAAAAGAAGCACAGGATCGACAGAAGAGTTATGCCGATGCGCACTGACACAACCGTAGTTACGAGGTCAGCAATCGAATCTTCTTGCGGGTTAAACCACATAAGAGTTTGATCAAGTTTGGAAAGGGACCTAAACTCTCTCCTAGGTTTGTGGGACCTTTCGAGATTGTGGAGAGAAAGGGGCCTATGGCCTATCGACTAGCCTTGCCTGATTCTTTGAGGCATATGCACAATGTTTTTCACGTATCTATTCCGAGACATTATATTAGTGATCCTACACATGTGATGGACAGGAGTTCATTGCAGGTATCAGACGAGGGAGTGCTCACGGCTGAGCTGGTTCGCATCTTAGATCATCGTGTTCGATAGTTATGATATCGAATGGTAGATCAGGTCAAAGTCCAGTGGGACAGTTATAGTCCGCACTCGGTGACCTGGGAGGACGCATATGATATCTGCCAGCGGTTTCCATTTTGGTTTGATTAGGTAGAATTATGACTCTATGATACTTTTATTCGGCATTTATACTAAGAAACTTCGGGACAAAGTTTAGGCCAAGAGGGGTTGTATGTAACATCCCACTCTGGCGCACTGAGAAAACTTATTATTTGAGGACACTTGCTCGCAAGTGATCTGGACTTTCTGATGTTAAAACATTTATACTTGATTATGATGCACTATGATAGACGACATGATGTTTTACTATGTGATGTAGACAGGTGCTATTTGACTCAGTTGTATTGAGTGTACAGGGTTTTGGACCTTGAGGATGTAGAGGCCTCGGTGGAACACCCTTGGACTCTGGATTGAGTCAGGGAGTGTGCTTTTGGGTTGATTTATTTACTGTGATATTTCATTTGATTTGATGATATGATATTGACATGTTCTGACACGATTGTTGATGATGCAAGCTGACGATAGCTTGCCGACCAGACTCACATATGGAGTAGAGGGGCCACACATGATTTCTAGAGAGGTTGAGGGAGAGGGGTGGACAACAGCCCTGCCACCGCCTACTAGCACTCCCACCGTGGCTCGAACTGTAGGTTAACGATTACCTAGTTCGAGAGGATCCATGATGTCGTGAGGGAAGACTGTGACAGTCGCTCACGATGATTCTAAGGGGCATGCAATAAGGCGGGGGCCTTATTCCTTAGAACCCTTAGTCTCCAACAAGTTCACCTGGCAGAGTGTTGACTCCAGGGGTTATAGATGTCTACCAATCAGTCCAGTTGGCGAGTGGCACCCTTGGAGCATGTGGTGCATCCTGAAGGGAACGTCACACAAAAGAAACACACGAAGCGAGTGGCACCCTTGGAGCACGTGGTGCATCCTGAAGGGAACGTTGCGTAAAGGAAATGAACGAGGCAAGTGGAACCCTTGGAGCATGTGGTGCATCCTGAAGGGCACGTCGCATTGATGTGGATGAAGGAAACAAACCTAAAGTGCACTAAGACAATAACGCCTTAAGAAATTCTTAAACAACTTCCTAACCCAGTGTCGCCCAGTTCAGAATCTAGTACTAAGTCTAAAACATTTAGGGTAAAATTTTAGTCTAACCCTAAGAGAAGACCCTGAAATAAAAAAATAACAAAAGAAACAAAAACCCACCTAAGTAATAGTTGGGTCTTCATAAAATTCTTGGGGTGATGACAAGGGAAAGTTTTAAAGAAAATCTAATAGTTTTAAAACTTTGCAAAGAAGAAAATTAATTTCTAACTGGTGGGAGAATGACATCACCTTCGTAGTGTAACATAAAGAAAATTCCAAAAAAAAAAAACTAAGACCATTATCCTCTTATTATCCATATCTACATTATTAAACTATCCTCCATCACCTTAATCTTCCAGTATCCATTTCCCATTTACATGTCCATTTCCCATTACTAAATCACCATCCATCCCCTTAATTTCTCATTATTCCTCTTTTATGTAATACATCTACTTTTCCCATATACATGTTTGTCATCACTTTAATCTCTTATTAACCTATATATATATATATATATATATATATATATATA
>ML777842.1:706758-723671 GCA_009831015.1 Picea engelmannii
AGACATAAAAGAACATAATAACTTTATGATTATAAATCCCTGCAATAAGGGAAACCTGTTATGCAAGAAACTTATATTTTATAATTCAACTTATGAAGAAGATAAACCTGTCATTCATAAACTGAATCAGACAATTATTATATCATTTATGCACTTGGAAGAAATCAGACATGGATAATAGTGATCAAAATTATATCATTTGCACATGATTAAGATATCTAAAGTAGTCATAAATCATATACAAATTGATATACACAACATGAAACAAAATGTTGATGTAATGAGAAGCTAAAGCTGTGTCAAAACACCAAATTTTGCTTCAGTCTATATTATAACTCCATATCCTTGTTCTCCCATGAATGAGTATGAACATTATTACAAAAATGAGAAGTATTTATAAGTCTTTTCACAAGGTAAAACCTCCTTGTGGATAATATTGAATTGTTTTACATAATCTGGGAAATATCCCAAAATCAACTAAACTAGGAAATCAAACTGCAAGTGAAATCTTTAAAATATCCCCTAACTACTCATCAAAGCCACTGCCATTTCGAATTGATCTGCAATAGACCAGAAATAACCAATTAGAAAGACATCTCATCAATAAAACAATAAAAATTTGATCCTACAGACTTAGCTACAGAATCATCTGATTCTGTAGCTAGTCTAAAATAGCATACAGGACCAGATAGCAATCAAATGAAATCTTTTTAAAAGAATCAAATCCAATTTAATTTTTCTTTTAATAGATATTCAAAACAAATTACTATAATTCCAATGAATTTATCATTCAAATTTAACCAAATCCAAAAGGATGCAATCGAAACAGGGTAAGAATGCTCTATTTTTTTTTGTCGTCATAAAATATGGTCAAATCATAATAGGACTATTTTGTATTGAAGTGAAATATAGCATGAATCATATCATATAAGATATGATATACCATAACATAATTATAATTGATACAATCATAATTGAATACAATCAAAATTGATTTGTTGCAGCTGTAACAATATGCATAAGGTTCATGTCATTTCGATCAAATATGGAAAGACAGTTACGATGATTGCCAGATAAACATTCATCAAACTTCACCATAGATTCCAATCGTTGAGCATTTACACAGTCCACAGACCGGATCACATAGCGATCATAACCATTAATAATGCGAATCGAATAGTTGGATACAACAGTTGTGACTCACATCTATTCGCAACTTGGTTACACCTCAACATAATGGTATTTGAATTGGTCAAAAGACATAAAATCACAACAGTTAACCATAATTGCCAACCATATCATCTAGAATATTACCAATTCGAAATGTGATATTGACTGTGTTTAAAATTGAAACACCAGAAACGGCCTGTGTTTAGAAAAGATATTAACAACTTCAATAAATAACAGAGTATCCAATTCAAACTAAACTAAAACAATCAAATCCAATCATGATCAATCAGATTGGAACTAAATCTAATCAAAACCAATCCAAAATTTGATTAATCAAAACAAACTTATATACAATAATTCATGCTTATTAACTAATTTGAAATCGACGCTATACATAGAGCTGTGAATTCATCATATAAAAAGGTGATAATCATACTAGTGTGATTGTTCGGACTATGCCAGCTTTGAATTCACAACCGTTGTAGCAGTCTCCACATTCTTAAACAAAATTGAACCTGTTGTTCACTGTTTCTTATCAGTGGATGGCATCTTTTCCTTCTGGTTGGTAAGCCTCGCAACTTGATCCTCCAGAGCATGAATTATGTATTGTAGCATTGGCACATCGAGGTAATACCTTTCCAACCATGAGCCACACTGATCACATGGTAGAGTAGTTGTTTCGGTTGGAGCAGGAGGGGGTTTAGACGAGTTACCAGGGGTTTCACAAGGCATTTTGATGCCTGGATAATTAGGATCATTTTGCAAGCACGATGGTAGATTTTTCAAAAAATCGTATGAGGGTTTGTCACACAGACCTTCAGAATAGGGATACTCACTTGCCAGGTAACGTTCAATCTCTGAGTCAAAATCTTCACTCACCATGATAGGGTCAGGGTTGACAGGAATTTCTGGTTGGTTTCTTGCCATGCGAGAGATTAACTGGGCATTTTTCTTGCCTTTAGAATTCGCATTAGGTTTGGCCTTAGGCCTTTTAGCCACGGGTTTAACAACTTCAACATGTTTTTTCGCAGAAATGGGTAGGTCAATAGGTGAGTCAGGTAAGGGTGTAGGTAGCAGAGCACTATAAGGCACAAGGGGGACTGACTTGTTCTCGCTCACCACAGGTTTGTCAACTTGTGGTAGGTTTGAGCCATCAAAATCATTTTGTTTAAGAAAATCATCCCAACAGTCTCGGTGTAACCCCAACTTATAAACCACAAGCATTTTAATTAACCCAAAATGAAATAGGCTGTTATCGGCCTGGTTCCGTTTATACCTTTTAGACATTTTAAACAAACTCCTATGAAAATAGTAAGGCATATTAAGTTCATAGCCCATGAAAACCATAAGTAGCTAAAGGTGGTACAAGAAAATGAAACCATACTGGCCCTCGTAGGTAATGAACTACTTGGTTACCATCAGCAAGTCATGCCAGCATTGCTTCAGCATATTTGCGGGAAAACCCTTGTCACAAGAATTCACTTTTCGTGACTGGAAGAGAAATGTCCACGAGACATCTTCCACTTTGTAATTTTTTGACCATTTCTATCCGACTGCAGGAAGACCGGTAGCTAAACTAAGAAATTGCTCATCAATTTCTAACTGCACATCCCCAACCTTGGCTCGACAGCCATCGAAGGTTAATACAAATTGCCGAGTCACACCAAGGTTAAAGCCATCAAGCTTTCGTATGAACGGGAGCCATCCGAATTCTTCCAGGTCGCTATAAGCACCGTCGAACATCAACAATGCCTGGCTACCATTGGGCTCAGCCCTTACGACTGGAGCCATGGTGCGGGTGCATGGTAGGGTTTGGATTGAACACAACAATACACAGGGGAAAAAATTGTTATTAGAGTTGGGTTGTCGTAACGAGGAGGATGTTACAGATCAATCAATCATTTGATTATTATGGAATTTATTTCTAATGTTAAATGATGGATAATATCAATACCCAGAATTGAGTTTTCTTTCATTCTTAAATATTGATTATCTTAAGATCACACGATTTTTAATTAGTTGTCTTCCTATTGTTATTAATTTACTCCAATATCAAATACTTCTTTGAATGTATTCTGGAAGTGCTAGTATTGTTCTATTATAGGTTTCCCTTAACAACAGTATAGGATGGAGTTCATATAACACAGAAAGATAAATACCAGTTTCGTTGATTAGCGACAGATTATTATGTGTGTTATTTAGTTAAGTTGTTTATGAATGAAACAATGAATGTATGGTTCAGCTTTGACTATCCACATGTTCATGTTTCATTAACTTTTTTTCAAGATTCTTTATATTTATAAAGGAAAAACAATAAATATTTTTATGTGCTTTCTTTATCTGCTTCCTAGAAGTAATCATTTTTCCATTGATTTTCATAAGTTTCGATTAAAACTTTCATCTTGTAAATCATGTAAATAAATGAGACTTGTATATCTTCTTCTTAAATACAACTACTACAGTTACATTAGGGCATATGTACATATATATAGTGTTTAATAATTAGTTAGTTATTTCTCTATTTTATTTGTTTCTTTTGGGATTCTTAGATTGGCTAACGGAGCCATTAAACCCGTCAGAATGAGTTACACCAAACGGCTTGGGTTATTTAGACAACCCCGTACCAGACTTGCTCTTCCAGTTGACAGACGATCAATTTCTCCCATCAACAAGACATTCGGTAGGCCCATAATGCCGAGTGAAATATCAAATGCCAATTTGGCTTGGAAGAATTGATCGTTCACTGAAGAATAGTCTTGAGAGACTTATTCATAGATTCCACCTGACCATTTTCTTGTGGGTAGTAGGCTAATGAATTTTCTTGCCTCAACCCTAGATTTGATGTTAACTCAGACATCATTTTATTCTGGAAGTGACTGACATGGTCAGTGACAATTTCCTTTGGGATGTCAAACCTTGCTACTATCTGGTTAATAATGAAGAGAGTCATTGTTTCACAATCATTTTTAAACTTTGGCATAACCTCGACCCACTTGGTGAATTATTCTATAACTACAATGATATAACGATGCCCCCTGAATGAATTTGGGTGATAGGTAGTAAAATAAATCCCCCACTTAGTGAAGGGACCAACAACGATGACGAGAAACATGGGAGATGGATGTGCCCTCATCTTCCAAGAGAAGATCTAACATGGGTGTAACTTCTTGACCGACTCAACACAATCTTTGATTAACATAGGACAAAAGTAACTGGCTCGTAGAATCATTTGGATTGTCTCCAACCCAGAAAAATGACCACCATATCGATCCAGTGTGTCAATCATTAAGAACGATTTATGCTTCCTCATGTATAAAGAACCGACGAAGAATGCAATCTACACTTCGACGATACAAAGTGTCATCGAGTATGAGATAGTTTCGTTCCTGATGGAGAATTCGTCGATGCTCATTGTGGGAAGAAGAGGTAGGTCAATTCAAAGTCTGGAGATAGACTAGTATATCTCCATACGAGGGATATGAAGATGTGATCAGAAAAGTATCTCCTTTAATAGGTGATTCTTTGGGCATAACATCACTTGATATGACCAGAAGTTCTGAAATAAGTTTCGCAAATATTAACGACTTTTTGTATTTCATGGAAACAAAATCCAAGTCAAATTCTTGGAGGATTACAATCCATCTACCGATATTTCCACCATTGACCCATCGTGTCAACACATATTGAAAGGGATTCGCAACGACATTGATGGTGGTCTTATGGAGAATAATATGATGACTGAATCGCTCGACAACATGCACTACTACCAAAGCAAGCTTCTCAACATGGGAATAGTTGAATTTCAGCCACACCAGGCCACGTATCAAGTAATGAATAACATGCTCTTCGAGAATATCGTCCTCTTCAACCAATACCATGTCGATGGTCAACTCTGTAGCAGCCAAGTACAACAATAAATTTATGTTATAATCGGAAGGCCGAAATAGAGGGGAAAACGTAAGGGCGCATTTCAATGCTTCAAAAGAGAATTGAGTGGCTTTGTCCCAACAGAAAGGGACTCCCTTTTTCAGTAAAGGCATGAACCCTTTAGTGATCTTGGCATAGTTTGTGACGAAACCCCAAAGAAATTTTTCTTTCCTCTGTAAGATTTGAAGTTGGGGTATTGTGCACGAGGCAGGAAACTGAACTATCGCCTCAACCT
This sequence comes from Picea engelmannii, assembly GCA_009831015.1. Taxonomy (NCBI): domain Eukaryota; kingdom Viridiplantae; phylum Streptophyta; class Pinopsida; order Pinales; family Pinaceae; genus Picea; species Picea engelmannii. The sequence continues at coordinate 712,091 of ML777842.1, forward strand.
TAAGATGATTTACCATGATCCATGTTGTTAAAACTATGAAACCTAAGAGACAACCTGACGTCATGCATAAACTACACTTGTTAGGATTAAAGTGAATCTGATAGTAGCGACATCATTCAAAGATTAGTCAGAGGTGCACGAGATAATCAACTCTCTTGCGAGATCATGATGCTAGATCATCAATATAAGACTAAACTATATGTCTAAGTTCATGGAAAGAAAAAGAAATGGCCCACTGAAAAAGTGGCTCCAACATTCTTTAGGCCAAAAAGCATCTTATGATAAGAAAATGTGCCCCAAGGACAGATAAAAGTTGTTTTATGTTGATCTTCAGGTTTGATATGAATTTGGTTGTATCTCAAAAAACCATCTATGAATGAAAAGACCTCATAGAATGTGCATTCATTGACAATACGATCGGTGAATAGGGTGGGAAAATTATCTTTTAGATAGGCCTTGTTCAAGTCACAGAAGTCCATGCACACGCGAATCATGCCCTATTTTGTTTAACCAAAATGTGATTTGACACCCATTACGTCAACTGTACGGGGTAGATAAAACTGACTTTAAGAAATTTCTCTACTTCAGTCATAATAGTTTCTACTTTCCGAGGATTCATTGAACGAATATTTTGTCGATCTAGCTTGGTGTCAGGATAAGCAGTTATCTCATGTTTGACAATTCCTATGTCTATGCCTAACATTTCCTCTTAAGACCAGGAAAACACGTCGCGAAATTATTTAAACAACTCCATATAAATTTGAATCTCTTTGGGGGAGCAGTCTAGTATGAGGAAAACATTCTCCATGATGCCAGGGGTTCTGTAGATATCTATACATCTTTTTTCAGCAATACTCACCATATTACCCTCAGTGTAAACTACGTTCATAGCCAGAGGATTAACAGGACAAGAACTATTTCCAGTGATATGAAAAAAAAATTCACCTGCCTCTATGATTTTTAACTATGGGAGGAAGTATGATCTATGATGGAGATAATCCCAAGGTTTGTCTAGACCAACCAAATCCTCAAGAATCACCTCATCTGAGGGAAAGACCAGGTCTAAATAATATGTAGTGGCAAATGAACCTTGAGCCCAAATAGGATCTATAACTTGATCTAGCTCTTTTGTGAGAGTCAGATCGGGGTTAACGAAATATTGTTGGACAATGTTGGATTATTGAGAGAGGGGGTGAATCAGTAACAGAGAAATATAATCCTTTTTCACCATAAAATGCAAGTGTTATATCAATGTAGAATTATCATCCAATAGTTGCAAAGTAAATAAACAATGAACAAATGGGAAATCACACACATACATAGTACACCTGTGTTTTATGTGGAAACCCAAAGTGGGAGAAAACCACAGAATGATTTTTCTTATATGTCTTTAAGAGTTACATTCATTGGAAGCACCAACTTCCTTTGTTTTCTAGCTACAACTGGAAGGAGGCTCCAACCCCCTAGTTTCTCAGGATACAACCTGAGGGAAGATTCAACTCCCCAATTCTCTGGCTACAAACAGAAGGAGGCTACAACCCCCTCTTTTTTTGAGCTACAACCACATGTCCGTGACCTATCCAACTACCCTGACATATAAGTAGAATAATGGAACCATTTTCACACTATCACTGTGATATATATTGTTATAAACTTGTACCAATCAACCTCCACCAAACAACCTGTACCAATAACCTGAACCATTCATCAACCATGCATCAACCTGTACCTCAACTTGTAATCAAACTGTACCATAAACAAGTGCATCAACCATGCACCAACCTATACCAAACAACTTGCAATCAATATGTACCATAAACAATTGCATCAACCATGTACCAAGTTGTACCTCAACCGATACCATGAATAAGTGCATCAACCATGCACCAAACCTGTACAAATAACCTGTCACAACAACCTATCCAAACAACCTATCACAACTACTTGTCTCATCAATATTATTAACTATATCAGATCTACTCACCAATATCAATCACCAAGAAAAATCTCAAAGATTTGCATCAACTAAGCATAACACAACAACTCATAATCATCACCACGATGAATATGTGCTTCTAATAATATACCTATACAAGTATGCTACATCATCCATAAACAATGTGTCAACAATACTACTAACAAGTGTCACCAAACATGTACCAAGTATGTACCAATCATGTATAAAATACTTATCAACTATGACTCATCAATATGTACCAACATCATCAACTATACATCTCATGTATGTGCCAACTCATCAACTACTTGTCTCGACCATGTACCTCAACCAAAATCCCTCATCAATTTCATTATTCAAATCTGATTTATAACTCTGTAATAGACCTGGTGTATATGATCACATACCAGCAAACCTTCCTTAACTTTAACAACAATAGACTAGCATTTTCATCAAACTTTACTTTAGTCTCACATGACTAGTTTTGGATTAGTGAACAACCCTAACTTAAAATAATCATAACTATGTACCTGTAATGAATAAATATCTGAAAAATAGTACACAATGTTTTTCAGTGTGTTTTATGCAAATCCTCTAGGTGTCACTAATTGGAACCTCTCAGAAAAGGATTTATAGCAAAAATGGCATACCTTGTTGAATTTTGGCCTATTCTAGAGAGAGAACTTGTAGATCTTTCCTTGCACATAATATTTGTTGTATGGATATGAAACCTGTGCACACAATACTATAGACTGTACTCTAACCAACACATTTTTTCTTACTGAATTTGGATATGTTATGAAGAAGTTATGACGTTTTTATCTGAAACACTTGTTTTAGACTAGTTTCAAGACTATCCACAAACCCTATTTTCCAAGGCATGTAACTCCAAAAATACAATGACCCACAAGATGAAATTTGTTTCACAGATACTTGGATATGTTTCCTCAATGGACTCCCAATTTCATGGTTTGACTCATTCTAGAAAAATAGTTATTGTGAAAATGGTGAGATGACCTGTAAATAGCATACCTTAGAAAGAATCATAAAAATAATTTATTCTCCCTTGAATTTCATCCTTATTTACTTCACCTTCTCTCTGAAATTCGTCCTAGATATCCTTTGGTTACCTTAGTCACCTGTATATATTCAATATTCTCAAGTGTGATTTAAAATGAGAGATCCTTGCCTCTTATTTATACTTTCATGTAGCTTCCTCAAGGGGTTACCTTTTAACCATCTTAACCCAATTTCCTTATTTTAGGGCTAACCCACCTCTAACCACTTTCCATAGTTAGAAATTTCTTCATTTACTTTATTATTTCAATAATCCTCCTTGACTTCGTCACTTCACTTTATTCTTTAAATAATCCTCTTCGACTTTGTAACTTCACTTTATTATTTAAATAATCCTCTTTGACTTTGTGACTTCACGTTATTATTTAAATAATCATATTTGTCTTTGTCCCTTCACTTTATTATTTAAATAATATTTTTTTACTTTGTCACTTCACTTTATTATTTAAATAATTTCTTTTGTGCAAGAACTTTGACTTCTTTGACCTTTTGGGGCTTCAAGCCAACATATGAGGGTCCTCCAAATTTGTAAGGCCATAACTCTCAAACCGTGAGGAGTTATGTGATGTTCCATATACCACCAGAAATCGCATGAAATGTATTATCCATGCTGAATAGTATTACCTACAAATATATCAAAACTAATACCATTATACATCAAACAAAATTGGGTCCATTACCCAAACCTGGGTTCTCCAACTTCACATGGACATAACTATCGAACCGTGAGGAGTTATGTGATGTTCCACATATGACCGGAAATGGAATGACATATAATACCCATCTAGAATAGTCTTACCCTAAAATGTATTAAAACGCATACCAGTATACATGAAACAAACTTGGGTCCATTACCTAAACCTTTGTGCTACCAAAATTTAATCTACAATCAATCACGAAGGGTTGACATCAATCACTAAGGGTTGACATCAATATACAATATCACTGTCCAATGGTTGAAATCAATGACAACCAAAAGTCCATATGAACTTTCCATCAACCTAAGCCAATTGTATGAAAATATTCCCCTTTCGCATTGATAGCAACACAAACATTGATGACAACACTTAGTCATGATAACATTCATGCTTATACTCCTCATCAATGTTTATATCTCTCCCCCTTTGACATCAATGGAAAAGGGTATATCCCTTTGGGGCTTCTTCCCCTGACTGAAATCTCCTTGGGCTTCTGCCCCTATCTACATGCCTCTGTGCTCTCTCTCCAAGAATTTATATCCTGCATCTAATAAATCTCTCCCCCTTTATCATCAGTGGCAAAGTTATATTTCCATCTGGGGCAACTCCCCCTAACTAAACTGTCCTTGGGGATACTCCCCCTGACTGAAATCTTTCTGAAACTGATCTCCCAACCTGAATTGTCCTATTTATGGTGCTTCCTTCTGTACATCTAAGACATATAAGATAAGCATTCAAAAGAATCAATTTTGGAGTAAACATTAATCCTAGTCTCTGTCGAAGATACTCAAAAGATTCCCGTGGAAGCGATTTTGTAAGGATGTCTACCACTTGTTCTTGTGTTCCCACATATTCAACTTTGGTGTTCTTCTCTGCAACCTGTTCCCATAGAAAGTGATACTTGATTGGAATGTTCTTCGTCTTGTAGTGGATCACCAAGATATTTGAGATATTGATGGCACTTGTATTATCACAATAGATTGGAATGGGTTCATCATACTCAACCTGTATATATGTCAGAGTTTGTTTCATCCATAGAACCTATGTACAACATGATGTTGCTGCAATATACTCTTCCTCGGCTGTAGATAAATATACTAATGATTGTTTCTTGCTTAGCCATGATACTAAACACTCACCCAAGTAGAACGTTGCTCCACTAGTGCTTCATTGGTCATCAATTCAACCTTCCCAATCTCCATATGTGTAAGAAATAAGTGATATATCCTTTCCTTTTCGATACCATAATCCAAACTCTTTTGTTCCTTTGAGATATTTGAAAATCCTTTTCACCACTAGTACATGTGATTCCTTTGGTGCTTATCGAAATCGTGCCACCTGTCCAACTACCTACATTACATCTAGTCTGGATGTTGTCACATATAGTAGGATACCAATCATTCACCTATATTGCCTCTGATATGTATACTTTAAATCATCATCTTTGCTCCACTTGCAACTGTTTTGCATGATAGCGATAATGGGTTTGCAATCTTCCATTCCGAACCTCTTTAGAATTTCTATGATATACTTGGTTTGAGAAATAAAAATTCCTTGGTTTCTTTACCGTATCTAAAGACCAAAAAATAAGGATAGTTCTCCAAGTAATGAAATTTCAAATTCATTATGCATATCCTTTTCAAATTTCTAGCTTAACCTGCCATTAGTACTTCCAAAACAATATCATCAACATAAATTTCAATTAATAAAATACTACCTTGAGTTACCTTGATGTAGAGGTTGTTGTCTACGCTTCATTTCCATAGTTCGTAGGGATTTTTGTCATTGTTGTTTCTGACCGTTACTTTGTTTTGAATGTGAATTGTTGTATGCACTGCATGTGTCCAAAACATATTTGTCAATTTGGAATCCATTAGAATTGTTCGAGCCATTTCCTGTGTAATTATCATCCATTATGATAATGTTCCTTTGTCTCTGAATCACTCTTTGAACCAATCTATGAATCCATTCTCTCATCCAATTTCATATATCTTTCCAAACTTGCTAAGTATTCTTACAAATCCATCTTTGTCCATACTGTCCAAGACTCTGTTAAGAACCAAATATCAATATAGCATAGAAAAACCTCAGAATAAGTACTCAACACCTTGAAAAAGAGAGAAATTCAGATAATAAGCCTCTTCAAGGGGGAAACCTCCTTATGCCCACATAAATTTACAATTCCAACATGATTCCAAATGAAAATGTCTCCTTGGTATATATAGGATACTAGAAGGTATAATTACAACTAATGGAATAAAGCTGACATAAATAAAATAACATTACTAATGTAATATGCCCCAATTAAGGGGTAATGAGCCAATATTAGGGCTTAAGATGCCCCTCCCCTTGAGACAAGTGTTGTCCACAATGCTTGAGTAACTCTGGATGCTTCAGTATAAAAGACTTATCTTCCCAAGTGGAATCTTCAGCCTGTAGTTTCCTCCATTTAATGAGATACTCTGAAATGGATCTATTCCTCAACTAGCGACCTCTTGTGTCAATGATGGCTTCAATCTCCAATATGATTTTTCCTTCCTCATCAAGTTCTGGAAATATAGTTTGAACTGGGATCTTGTCACCTATAACCTTCTTTAAGCATGAAACATGGAAAACTAGGTGTACTCGTGAATATGCAGGCAACTCCAATTTGTATGCCATAGTACCAATCTTTTGCAATACCTTATAAGGGCCATAGTACTTTGGTTATAATTTATTATCCTTTTTGGCTTGCTTGAGGGAAATCTTTTTGTACGGTTGTAGTCTTAAAAAAACCCAATCCCCTACTTCAAAACTTATTTCACTACGATGTTTATGTGCTTGTTGTTTCATGGTCAGGTTGTCCTTTAAGATTTGGAGAACTTGTTGTTGATGCTCGGTGTGATATTCCACGGCTTCAACCTTAGATTTTTATTTTAGAGAAGAAGTGATGGAAGGAGGGTGGCATCCATAGAGTGCCATAAATGGTGTCATTTTTGTTGAAGTATGAAAGGAAGTATTATACCACCATTCTGCCAAGGGTAACCATTTGAACCATTGTGTTTTTTTATCAGAGACAAAGAAACAAAGGTAGCCTTCCAGAAATTTGTTCACTATCTCGGTTTGTCCATCATATTGAGGATGATAGGATGAGATATGAGCCAATTGAGTACCCAAACAAGAAAATAATTCTGCCCAAAAATGTCCTGTGAAGATGGGATCTCTGTCACTTACAATAATCTTTGGGTTGCCATGTAGCTTTTGGACTATCTCCATGAATGTGGTGGAAATTGTACTAGCTTTGAAGGGATGAGAGAGTGCACAAAAGTGGGCGTACTTGGTCAATCTATCAAAAATCATCATGATGACACTCTTTTCTTCAGACTTTGGTAACCCTGTGATTAAATCCATGGAAACCTCCTCCCAACACTAACTTGGGATGACTAACGGTTGTAAGAGACCTGGGTTCTTAGATGTTTCCACCTTATTTTGTTTTCAAACCAAACATTATGCCACAAACCTTTGAACATTAATTTTAAGGCCATCCCCAAAATACTTCTTGACTCTATGGTAGGTGTTCAAAATTCTCGAGTGCCCTCCTATTGGAGAGGTGTGTAATTCCAATAATACCTTTTTTTTGAGTTGGCAGTTCTTACATAAATATAAGCAATCTTTGTACCATAGTGAATCATTTTTCCATGTAAATGTATTTGATGCACTGAAATCTTGTTGCATAGTTATGCAATAACACATTGATGCCCCTTTTTCAATAATTTTGTCATGCCATTAGAGATTATCACCTTAACAGGTTTCACTGTGATACCTCTTAACTCAATTTATTTTCCCTCCAATGAAAATTTCATGAAAAGTTCTTGAAAATTAAAATCCACTGTTCCTAATGATTGTAACCATTGGATTCCTAGTACAACATTAGCACCACCCATGGGTATAGAAATCATTGGACTATTCATTACATATTCCCCCATAATAAGATTGATCTTATTTCATTTTCTTGAGCAATTGATAGTTCCTCCATCTACAATCATTACTTGAAACTATGGCGCTGGATATACAAAGAAATTGAGAGCTTTGGCTAATTTATAGTGAATGAAATTATGAGTACTTCCAAAATCAATTATGCCTATTACCTTTTTCTTTTTGATGTATCCTTTGATCTTGAGGGTTTGAGGAGTGATAATTCCATCCAATGCATTACACGATATTGTGGGAGTCAACTCTTCATATGAAATTGCTTCTACGTTGTCATCTTGAGATGGTTCTTGTTCTTCTTCTTCTTCCTCTTCACAATCTATGTAGAATAATTTCTTCTCACCAAACTTATGTCCCTTACTGTACTTGCTGGCACAATTAAAGCATAAACCTTTTTCTTTTCTTTCCTCCAATTGTTGAGGTGTTTTAGAAGAAGGAGCATTATTCTCTCTATAGATGTTGGGATTGGTCCTTCTAGTAGTCATAGCCATATTTTTACTTTCAACATTTCTTGCCACCTTAAATGCATTCTCCAATGATTTGGGTTCCCAAAAGAGAACCTCATGTTGAATGTTATCCTTTAAAGTTCCTATGAAGACGTCAATCAAGTGCTCATATGGAATATATGTTACCTTTATATTCAATCTTTGGAAGTTCTCAATGTGCTCTGTAACTGAACCCTTTTTCTTGAGATTTATCAATTGGCTAAAGAAGGTGTTTCTCCTTGTATCCTCATAGTGTTCTATCATTTCTTACATGAAAATTGTCCAAGTGACGAGTGGTTAGTGAGAACAAAGCCATCGATACCATACAAATTGATTGGGTTCTAAATATAAATAAGCAATTTGTACCTTTTGTGTATGTGGCACATTATGTAGATCAAAGAATTGCTCCATCTGAAGTATGCATGTGATTGTGTCCTTCCCATCAAACTTCCTCATATCGATCTTAGTATTGTGGTTGGTCTTCAACTCAAAGTTGAAATTTATCCATTCTTGATTCACCTTCCTTGTGTCCTCATCATGAATTTCATGGGATACATTTTCACTTTTAGGTTTCCTCTCTATTATGAAATTTTTCGAACCTTCCATGATCTCCCCTTTTAAACCCTCCATCATCTCTTGTAGTTCATATTTTGTTGTTTTCTTCTTTTGTAAATCATTTATGTCCCTACGCATTTATTCACCTTCATAAAGAGTCCACGTAGGATTATATGGAGGCTTATTTGGTGTATAAGTTCCCTTTTTGGGTGGCATGTTGGCCAAGTATCACTTTTGAACCTTGATTTTGAGGTGGTTCTGCTAGACAATATTTCTTCTGTTGTATCTCCAATGTTTCGGCCCTTCTGGGTATAAAACTTTATTTTTTTTAGTTCTCTAATATTTCTTCTTTGCAATTCCATAGGTCTGATCAAAATTGGATGTGCTAAGTGGAATTTACAGTAACTTCCCCACAACTTGTTGATTTTTGGCCTTTCTAGGAGATGTCACTTGTATAGCATGCTTCGCACAAAATAATTGATATAAATTTTGAAACTCATACCAGAAATACTACAAACTATCCATTATCCAATGCAACCAATATCACTCAGTTTGGATACTCTAGGAAGAAGTTATGATTGTTTTACTTGGAACATCTTCTTGAGACTAGTCAGATACCCTATCTTCCACAGGGTGTATATACAAATGTAAGATGACCCAGAAGATGAATTTTTTACCATAGATACCTTACTAATTTATGTGAATATATGTTGGCATTTAGGTTTTGAAACATTATAGAACAAATTTTATAGCGAAAATTCCACAATGACTCAGTTAAGGATAATTCTAGAACCCTATCTTGCACAGGTTGTATCTACGAAATTATAAGGCCTCAGGAGCTTAAATTTTAACCCAGCGTACCTTGATCCATGTACTAAATATCCTCCAAGTTGTTCCTATTGAAACATTGTATAAAACAAGTTATAGAAAAAATTCCAAGGTGTCTCAGATGTAGCAATGAAACCCCAAGACCTTGAGCTCTAATACCAGATGTTAAGAACCAAATATCAATATAGCATAGAAAAACCTCAGAATAAGTACTCAATGCCTTGAAAAAGAGATAAATTGAGATAATAAGTCTCGTTGAGGGGGAAACCTCCTTATGCCCACATAAATGTACAATTCCAAGATGATTCCAGATGAAAATGTCTCCTTGGTATATGTAGGAGACTAGGAGGTATAATTACAATTAATGGAATAAATCCGACATAAATAAAATAACATTACTAATGTAATATGACCCAATTAATGGGTAATGAGACAATATTATGGCTTAACAGACTCTACTTACGCAACTATCCATAATGTTGGCCAATTTATCACTATACTATCATGAAGTCTTGGTTAATCTATCAAACCGAACTTCTGCTAACCGACTTGTTTGGATCTATCTTCTCAAAATTTGCAAGATTCTTGAAGGATGGTTCTTTGGTTTATTACAACTATCACATAGACTCCCCCTGCCTAATATTCATATTACCTGGGAGTCTCTAAGTTGGATGTATTAGAACAATTCTTGCTCTAATGTGTATTCAACATCATCTTCATTGGTAGATTCATCATCTCTCTGAGATCTGGCTTCTTTCTTTCTGTCTATGGATTCATCTTTCCCTACAATACCTGAAAGTACAATCTCTTTAACATGTTCCTTGTTTACTTGTCCTTCTTTTCCTTCATTTATTTTCCAAACCTTTCTATATCTGACATCCTTCTTTTTCTCTCCAAATTTTTCTTCATCTTGTTTTATTGCCAATCTTGCGATCTGTGGGACCTGGTCTTTGTTCACCCGTTCTTCTTGTTTTCTTATCCATACTTTCTTATATATGATATCAATGTTCTCTTTCATGGAAGTATCGATCATCCTTCTACAATCATGAGCTATGTGTCCATAATTATAGCATTTGTAACATTCAATGTTACGTGGGGCCACATAGGCATTTCTTTCTTGAACATTTCTTTTATAATCCCTGCAACATGCAACGTTATGTACAAAGTTAATACAATAAAAGCAATGTCCATAAAAGAAATTTGCATACCTGAGAGTGAATGATCTTCTTTGTGGTGTAGTCCTTCTAAAGTTTTGCCTTGACTAATCCTGATCATGATTAAAGCTTCTTTGTGGCTTGAACATGTTAAGAACCAAATATCAATATAGCATAGAAAAACCTCAGAAAAAGTACTCAACACCTTGAAAAAGAGATAATTTGAAATAATAATCCTCTTTGAGGGGGCAACCTCCTTTTACCCCACTTAAATGTTCAAGTACAAGATGATTCAAAATGAAAATGTCTCCTTGGTATATATAGGAGACTAGGAGGTATAATTACAACTTATGGCCTAAATCCAACATAAATAAAATAGCATTACTAATATAATATGCCCCAATTAAGGGATAATGAGCCAATATTAGGGCTTAACATGCCCCGACCCTTGAGACAAGTGTTGGCCGCAACACTTGAGTAACTCTGGATGCTTCTGTATAAAAGACTCATCTTCCCAAGTGGAATCTTCAGCCGATAGTTTCCTCCATTGAATGAGATACTCTGAAATGGATCTATTCCTCAACTGGCGAATTCTTGTGTCAGTGATGGCTTCAAGATCCAATATGATTTTTCCTTCCTCATCAAGTTCTGGCAATATAGTTTGAACTAGGATCTTGTCACCTATAACCTTATTTAAGCATGAAACATGGAAAACTGGGTATACTCATGAAGATGCAGGCAGTTCCAATTTGTATGCCATAGTACCAATCTTTTGCAACACCTTATAAGGTCCATAGTACTTTGGTGATAATTTATTATCCTTCTTAGCTTGCTTGAGGGACATCTGTTTGTATGGTT
>ML777842.1:728371-766379 GCA_009831015.1 Picea engelmannii
AAAATGAAAATGTCTCCTTGGTATATATAGGAGACTAGGAGGTATAATTACAACTAATGGCCTAAAGCTGACATAAATAAAATAACATTACTAATATAATATGCCCCAATTAAGGGGTAATGAGCAAATATTAGGGCTTAACAGAACATGGATGGTATTCTTGAAGATGTATCTTTATCAGTTTTCTTAGATTCTAGTTGATCGTGATTCCTTCCTTTGAGTACTTCTGCATAACTCTTTCTATTTTATTCATTCTTCTTTTCTAGCAATGTAGAGTGTTTCTCTTTATTCTCTACAACTGATGTGGATTTTTTTGTATCATCATTGTTCTTGTTGAGATTGATGATTTTGATGCTTAGTGTGACAACTTCTTCTTCAAGATTCTCAACCTCTTCTTCTTTCTTCATTATCTAAGACTTCATGACCTCTTTTGTTCTCTTTGCTTTTTCAAGTTGGATTTTCAATGTAATTATTTCTTCTTCCAGTCTTCTCTCTTCTTGACCAAACTCTACCTCAAGTTGGTTTAATTCATTGGTTATTTCCTTGAGATGATCCATTCGTATATTTTCTCTCTTTTCTTATTCTTCATTTTGTGTTGCTATGTTGGCTTCTAAACATTTATTTTGATACTCTAGAGTTTCTTCAATTATTCTGGCCTCTTCTAGTCGAGCTCTTAAATTCTTGATGACCTGTTGATCTTTTTAGGAACCTTGAACAATTTCCTTTTGCTTCATCAATTATTTCTCGGATGACTTGTTTTCTTCTCTTTCTTTCTTTAGATATTCAATTCCATTGATCAATTTTCCTCTGTAATCAAATTTTCCTTCTTCATACTCTTCCTCTTATGAATTTGTCTGACATGATGAGCATCTTTCCTCTTGTTTTGTATCTTCATCTTCTTTGGAATTTTTTGAATCTGTGATGGGTGAAGAATATATGTCATGTAAATTATCCCAAATTTCTTTGGCTGATGAACATTTACCAACCTTTTCTCTTACCAGATTAGGTAATTCTTCCCCAATGAAATCCATTACTATTTTGTTATTCTTCTTCAATTCCTTCCTAGATGCAGTCTTTTCCCTTTTTGAACTATCGTATCCTGTAACAATTGATAGCCAAATATAATTTCCCTATTCCTGTAAAAATACTTTCATCCCTCTGCTCCACGAATCATACTTAAAAACATTCTGACCATTAAACATTGGTACTATATTCTCAAAATAATCCATGATCTCCTTCCAGTGGTTAAACTATTTCCTAAAGGAACTGGCTCTGATACCAATTATTGGATTACTAAGAAGGGGGGTGAATCAATAATAGATAAACATAGTCATTTTTCACCATAAAATGAAATGGTTATATCAATGTACCATTATCATCCAATAGTTTCAGAGTAAATAAACAATGAACAAATGAGCAATCACACACATACACAGTACACTAATGTTTTATGTGGAAACCCAGAGTGGGAGAAAACCACAGAATGATTTTTATTATATGTCTTTGAGAATTACATTCATTGGAAGCACCAAATTCCTTTGTTTTCTAGTTGCAACTTGAAGGAGACTCCAACCCCCTAGTTTCTCAGGCCACAACCTGAGGGAAGCTCAAACTCCCCAATTCTTTAGATACAACCAGAAGGAAGCTACAACCCCCTATGTTCTCCGGATACAACCAGAAGGTGGCTACAACCACTTGTACTTGCCCCATCCAACCCCCCTGATGTATAAGTAGAATGATGAAACCACTTTCACACTATCACTGTGAGATATACTGTTGTAAACCTGTACCAACCAACCTGCACCAAACAACCTGTACCAGTAACCTAAACCATTCATCAACCATGCACCAACCTGTAACAAACAACATATAATCAACTTGTACCATAAACAAGTGCATCAACCATGCACCAACCTGTATCTCAACCTGTAACATGAATAATTGCATCAACCATGCACCAAACCTGTATGAATAACTTGTCACAACAACCTGTCCAAACAACCTATAAAAAAAACCTGTCTCATCAATATTATCAACCATATCATATCTACTCACCAATATCAATCACCAAGACAAGTCTCAAAGATGTGCCTCAACCAAGCATAACACAACAAATCATAATCATCACCAAGATCAATATGTGCTTCTAATAATATACCAATACAAGTATGCTACATCATCCATAAACCACATGTCAACAATACTACTAAAAAGTTCCTTCAACCATGTACAAAGTATGTACCAATCATGTATCAACTACTCATCAACTATGACTCATAAAGATGTACCAACATCATCAACTATACACCTCATGTATGTGCCAACTGATCAACTACTTGTCTCGACCATCTACCCAACATGTACCCCAACCAAAATCCCTCATCAATTTTATTATCTAAATCTGATTTGTAACTCTATAATATACTTGACATATATGATCACATACCTATAAAACTTTCTTATCTTTAACAACAAGAGACTAGCATTTTCATCAAACTTTACTTTAGTCTCACATGACTAGTTTTGGATTAGTCAACAACCCTAACTTGAAATAATCATAACTATGTACTTGTAATGAATAAAGATATGAAAATAGTACACAATGGTATTCAGTGTGTTTTATGCAATTCCTTGAGGTGTCAGTACTTGGAACCTCTCAGAAAAGGAGTTATAGAAAAAATGACATACCTTGTTGAATTTTGGCTTATTCTATAGAGAAAACTTGTAGAGTGTGCCCTGCACGGAATATTTGTTGTATGGATCTGAAAATTGTGCATGGAATACTATAGACTTTACTCTAACCAACAATTTTTTTCTTACTGAATTTGGATCTGTTATGAAAACGTTATGACGTTTTTACCCGAACCACTTGTTTTAGACTACTTTCAGGACTAGCCACAAACCCTATTTTCCACGAAGTGTAACTCCAAAAATACAACGACCCACAAGAGTAAATTCATACCACAACTACTTGGATATGTTTCATCAATGGCCTCCCAATTTCACGGCCTGAATAATTCTAGAAAAAACGTTATTGTGAAAATGGTGAGATGACCTATAAATAACATACCTTAGAAAGTATCATCAAAAGAATTTATCCTCCCTTGAATTTCAGCCTTCTTTACTTCACCTTCCCTCTGAAATGTGTCTTATATATCCTTTGGTTACCTCAATCACCTGTAGATATTCAATATTCTCAAGTGTGATTTAAAAGGAGAGAGCCTTGCCTCTTATTTATACTTTCATGTAGCTTCCTTAAGGGGTTACCTTTTAACCATCTTAGCTCAATTTCTTTATTTTAGGGCTAACCCACTTCTAACTACTTTCCATAATTAGAATTTATTCATTTACTTTATTATTTAAATAGTCCTCCTTGACTTTGTTATTTCACTTTATTATTTAAATAATCCTCTTTGACTTTGTCACTTCACTTTATTATTTAAATAATCATCTTTGACTTTGTCACTTCACTTTATTATTTAAATAATCCTCTTTTACTTTCTCACTTCACTTTATTATTTAAATACTCCTTTTTGACTTTGTCACTTCACTTTATTATTTAAATAATTTATTCTTTGCAAGAACTTTGTCTTCTTTGACCTTTTGGGGCTTCAAGCCAACATATGAGGGTCCTCCAAATTCATAAGGCCATAACTCTGAAACTGTGAGGAGCAATGTAGCATTCCACATACCACCAGAAATGGCATGACATGTAATATCCATATATAATATTATTACTTGAAAATATATCAAAATGAATAACATTATACATCAAACAAACTTGGGTCCATTACCCAAACCTGGGTTCTCCAACTTCACATGGCCATAACTCTCTAACCGTGAGGAGTTCTGTGATGTTCCAGATACCACCGAAAATGACATGACATGTAATACCCACCTAGAATAGTATTACCTTCAAATATATTAAAATTCATAACATTATACATCAAACAAACTTGGGTCCATTACCCAAACCTTTGTGCTACCAGAATTCACTACTGGAATTTCTCCAAGGGTTGACATCAATCTACAATATCAATATCCAATGGTTGACATCAATGACAATAAAAAATCCATACCAATTGTCCATCAACCTAAACCAATTGTTTGACAAATGTTCTATGCAACATTTGTCATGGACAAGGGCATGGAAATTCCAGAATGTCTTGTTTCTTCCATCGATGTTAATGGGGAAGGAAGAGTCCACAGATCATGAAAGTAAGTCGCGTGGAATGATGAAAATTGATAATTTTCAGCCCTAGGATGGTCGGGCGAAGCCGATATAAGCTTGACATCACCAGAAGGAGGCGAGTGATCGAAAGTACCCATCATCGAAAGTACCCATCAATGATGCACACAAACCAACCCCTATATTGATGGTGATGGGTTTATGGTTATCAATCATCGATATCGTGGATGCCCCCAATGAAGGGTCGGGACGAGAGAATAACAATTGGTCAATGGTCACGATTTGGCCCTCGTGTGGAAACAATAATAGCTAAAAGACTGTAGCAACCACTACATTCATTGCATATGTCCAACTCCTTCCTAAGAAAAGGTTGTAGTCGAGAGGCGCATCAACCACTTCAACTTCGATGCAAACAATCTTCCCTCCTAATTGCATGGGGAAAGAAGAAATGATTCCATATGGTTTGAACGAACGATCATCAAAATCCGTAAGAAATGTAGGTGATGGAGAAACAATGGGTTGTCTGATGGCCTTCCAACACGCCAGCAAAATCACGCAAGTCGAGGTGCAATCAACAACCACCGTAAGAAGATATTCCATGTAAAATATTTCATGGTGTAAGCCACTACTATTTGAAACACAACGTGATAAGTAAGAAGAGGTTTCAAGTAGGTTGGATCAAGAACGATCGCTCCCCGGTTACAATTCTTTGCAAATCCTAAGGTGGATAATAGGTCCTTTATTTGTGAAGGGAAGATCTGGAGGTCCTCCAAAGAAGACATACCACAAGGGGTTTGTACTAGATACTCCACAATAGATTAATTCTAGGCAACCCTCACATTCGGATTATGCGAATATTTCTTGAATGTACCTTTGGGGATGTGTGTCATTGTTTTTCCCAACGTATTCTCAATCTGGAGAGGAACTGGTGGGTTTGTGGCTTCTTTACCCTTTTCAATAGTTTATGGAATGTTTTAATCTTGGGACCTGGTCATTATATGAGTGTCACATTTCAACATGTAAACATTTGCGGCTGAGGTATTACCAATAGATGTGGGGGGTCCCTGATTGACCCCATCCATGCTTGAAGATGTTGAGTCTCAAGCCATGTTTTTCCTATGTGGGAATGGGTTCACCAACACAATAGGTTGTTGTTGTGCCAATATATTTTGAGCCTCCACAAGTAGAGGGCATAGGTGAGTCATATGGTATTTTGTGCGAAGGTTACACAGATACTTCGAATTTCTATTCTCTATGTTTCCCCCACCAACATTTTTATTAAGATTCTTATCCCCTTTACGCTTCTTTTTTTGTTGATTTTTCTTTCCTTCAGCCTGTTGCTTGGACTTCGAGTTCATCGACTACACACTGTGTACATATGACATTTGGATAGGTGGAACAAATGAACTAGAGGTCTGTTTGGAAATTTTTGGTTGTATCGACAATTGTTGCAATTGATTTGACAACAGATCAGTGGAATTTCCTTGTCCTGAACCAACTATACCATGGACATGTGGTCTAGAATTTTGTTTGTCCTTGTTGAGGATGGACCGTGGTGCATATGGAAAGATCTCATAGAGTAAGCCAGACTGAGAATAAATTAGTTAGAGATGTTTCAGACTCATTATTGCCTCCTCCTCTGAAACCACTCTTGAAGTTGCAATGTCCTTGGATAAAACTGGTACCAAAGACATTAGGAACCACTCCAACAAAAAATATGGTGGGACTTGTACCTTAATAAATCTCTTCTGATGTCTCCATTCTTGGATGTGATCTGCGATATGATCGGCCTTAGTCTTCTCAAAGTTGGCCAGCAACTGGGTGTCGACATTTTATTTCACGGGTAGTTGGAAATGGTTTAGGAAGACCATCACCAAGTCGCTAAAGTAAGAATATCTTGAGCGGTCGAGCTCAATGTACCATTTCACGGCACCTCTGATAAGACTGCGTTGAAACAAGTGCAACTGTATGGAGTCATCTCGCAGTGAGTTGGAAGAGCACCATAAGTGGAACGTTGTCACGTGATCACCTAGGTCTTCTCTAGGCTTGCCTTCAAATTTGGAACATTGGAGGGAAAATTAGTCGGCATAGGAGGCCAATGTGGATCATGACAAATAGGGTCGTTAAGAAACCTTGACAAGTCTAGAAAATGTAGCATTGCTAGAAATGATATTTTGGATTGGGTACTATGTACATGAAAAAGGGGTCCTGGAGTTTCACTGGCACCGAGTTTCCAGGAAAATTTGGGTTCTTGGCCAAGGTTCTGGTAGAAACCGTTTCCTTAACCAGTGTAAAAAAACTACATTTGCTAGGAAATCATCGGCTGACTCCCATAGTTGGACAATGTTGGTTGGGTAGGGATTTCTCCTTGCATTGTGTTCTAAGGATTTTGGATGGGGATGCCCCTAGTCAATTCAGTGGGCATAGGTACCGAGCCCAGCCCGGGGTTCCATTGACCATGGAAGGGGTTTCCCCCGACCGACATCACTTATGAGGGAACTGATCCCTACCAAGGATTCCAAAGTCCTTGTGAGTAGAAGACTCATGTAATTTCCCCCTATGTAGGAATAGTACCCTGCATAGGATTCTGTTGTCCAAAACCAGGGTTGCCCCCAACCGAGGTGGCAACTGAAGAAAAAGAGTTATTACCAAACGTGTCGAAAAAAAAGAATGAAATGGATCCCACCAGCATAGAGTAAGATGAAGTTCCTAAACCGCATGCTCCAAACAAGCCATAGTTAGCACTCGGCCCGATAAGTTGCTGGAAATAATTACCGAGCGAAGGGGATGGAGGAGCTATGTGACCCCCACCATAAGGGATATCATTATATGAGATTGAGGTACCCCCAATAGACCATTGCATGGGAGCATTGGAGCTCCCTGCCCCCAGACCCATGGTCTATAAGCTGGAGTAGGAAAGGATGGAATTTGAATTGAAGCTAGGCACTCTGCATAAACAGAGTAGTAGTTGCCACAGATGATGGTATCAAACCACTGCCCAAGGTAGAGGGGTTCAAGACCACTGTGGTCTGGAATGATGAAGGTGGGTTAGGAGGCAACATGAGACCTATGGTAGTAGCTAAAATGGGAATATGAGGACTCTCAGATGAAGTAGAAGCATTTCCTTCCATAGACACTTGTAAAACTATCTAGCGCTCGTAAGGTGTTACCCTCAGAGGGACATCTTGTACCAATATTGGCACCGACAAGTTAATGATCAGAGGGTTGACTCACCCAAGAGAATTTTCTCTAAGTTCATAAACAATAGTTTCCTATGGATTCGAGTAATCTCCTCTCGAAGCGGGCTCAGGAACAGTTTCCTGCAGCCCTGTCACTTCAAATGACCCTTGCTGGTCAAGTATTCGTTGTAACAGTGGTGGTGGGGGCTCTAATGCAAATGGAGGTAGGCCCTAAAGCCTTCATGGAAAACGAATCTCTTGATCTTCCATTTTGTGAAAATATCAACAAAACAGTAAGGCTTTAACTAGCATTTAAAACCAATAACACACTAGAAACAATCCTATAAGATAAACCAAGGAAACCACTATCTAGTTGGAAGAACAGTTATGCCAACAAACACTAGAGAAACTTACCAATGTAAGTGCGACTCGAACACAGAAGCACCCTCTGGTTATACTCTGCAAAGTGTGACCCTACTTCTTCCCTAGGTATCATGGTATACCCTCACAGTCACCTGTGTAAGTCCCTAGAAAAAGGGCAACTAAGTTTCCAGCTCGCAAACAGTCCCCCGAAAGGTAAAGTCAATAGTTGGGTGGATCAAATGAGTAGGATAACAAGTCTGAAACCTACTGAGGGTATCGAAAGAAACTGGTATGGAAGACAACTAAGAATCTAAAATAGCTTTGAGGTCCACGAAGCTCTGTAGGAAAATGCCAGTGATAGTATCCCATGATAGATCCCCAATACGCATTCCCTACTATGTTTAGTATGGATTTGGAGAGGTTATCTCCGCTACCTTTCCTCATGCAACCTCATGTTTAGTCTCTGTGTTAGAGGGGGGTCCAGGATAACTTTAACGTCACTAGAATTTAACACTCCCTAGCTTTGACTCCAATGTTTGTTTACTGGCCTTGAAGAGTTTCCTCTCCAACCTAATTCAAGGCCCTAACCCTAAACTATTTGGTTGACCCTATAAACATAAAAGTCTACTTAATTTTAGATTTAGAGTTCGTTTTAATGGCTTGTTTAACTCAAAGGATATGGCAGTGAAACTACTGATGTTTATGAGAGATGAAAAGAGGAGAAAAAGATGAAACTGTGAAAGAAAAATTACTTCTAGTCAAAAGTAAAGATTTACAACTAACTCTTTGTAACCAACTTTTCCATAACTAACTTTTTCAAGATCTTTAAAAAGAAGATCTAAAACGAAATTCCGCTCAACTATGAGCTACTCAAGTTTAAAGAAATCAGTAAAGAACTTAAAAAATGAACTATTTTTCCTATTATAGTAAAATAACTGACTCCAACTACTTAACCAAACTGAAAAGGAAAAATCTTTGTTTTTGAAAATTGCTTCAAATAGAAAAACTGAAATAAATCATTTTTCTCTTTTACCAAAGAAAACAAAAGGTTTAAAAATAAGAACAATACAAGACTAAAAAATATCTTTAGCTGACTACGGATCATAGGGAATCACAAAATAAACTAAACAGGTAAATCAATCACTCAAATGACTTGTTTAAAAACCCTTTCAGAAGTAAACACAAGAATATATAAAAAGACAAGAAATCTAAAATCTAACCCAAGCTATTACTACAAAAAACAGAGATTTTGAACAATATCAAGGAACCCTGAGAAGTAAAACCTCAATCAGAAAAGAGGTTGGTTGCCTCTTCTTTAAAAAATAGTCCTTGAACTAGGTATGCTATTGGTGCTTAAGCAGCCTACATATGTACGTGAGTTGCCTATAAAGCAGGGTGTGTATGTACGCATGCTGACCCATAGTAGGGCGCCTACACCTCTCTATTCTCTCTCTCTAAAAAAAAACACACTTAAAGGGAAAGGAGAGTTGGTATGGCACCTGAAGGTGACCAAAATCCCTTAAAAGACTCAGAAGACTCAACATAAACTCAAAAGGCATAAAAACCAATCAGACAACCTGAAAATCCCCTAAAACCCTAGAGGCTTCCCCACTATGGTCTCCAATTCTACTAACAGGAAAAAAAACCCTATGACTACACTAGGGTTCAGAATGTAGGTATATCAATTAGACTTCTAAAATTCAACTACTTCTATAACTACCCCAAACATACCCAAAACTCATACAAGAAAATAAAAGATGAGGAAGTTTGGGTAACTATACATCTACTCTCTGTCCGATGATGACCTCTTCATGCTTGGATGTTATGTTGACTGCACTCCTCCTCTCAGGGCTACTCTGCATCCAAAGATTGAAAAACAACACATGACAAGAATTCTATTCCATATACAAATTAGGGTTAGATGTTAGAACATAAAACAATAAAATAATTCAGTACACCATGATTTGGGACAGGAAAAGTGGTTCTTTTATTGATAACTTAATGATTATACCTTTTACAATTAAATCTGACTAATGCTACATGAACTTGATCTAGGATCCTCTTCACCAAGCTCCAAGTGCACCTTTGTATGGATTCTCCTCTCAACCTTATGATCTCTTCTTTGGAAGTGAATGTGTTTGATGGAGGAAGAAGGGCTAATTGGGGAATGTAGAGGCAATTCTCACAAAAGGGCTGCAATGAATTGGGCAATGAAGGGATGTGAAATGGGCAAAGTTTTGTTGTTCTTATGTCTAGATGTAAAATGATACCCCAACAACTCCTTTTATATGACAAAACGATGGTTATTCGGTTTGGTGATGGGATATAAGTGGTGGATTAGTTGGGAAACTACCCAATATCCCATAATCTCTACGAATTCCTTGCAAATTTTTATTTTTTGAAACTTTTTCATTTATACGCAAGTTGTAGTGTTGCAGTAGTGTATGTACATCGGTTGTAGTGGTGCAGCAAGCGTATGTATGCAAAAATTATTGGTGCAGGGCACGTACATCTTCAAAAAATGGGTTGTTTAGAAGAGAAACTCAGTGATGGTTTGGAAACAAGTGCAAGTAAGAGGGCCAAAAGCCAAGTATGATTAAGAATATTATGTATGTACACGGGTTTTCTATAAAGTAGGGCACATATGTACATGTTTTGACCCACAGAAGGGCACATACACCTCTGTATTCTCTCAAGAAAGAAAGAAAACAAACAAACTTAAAGGGTAGGGATAGCTAGTATGGCACTTGAATGTGACCAGAATCCCTTAAAAGACTCAGAAGACTCAACAAAAACCAGAAAGGCAAAAAACCCAATCAAACAACCCGAAAATCCCCTAAAACCCTAGAGGCTTCCCCAGTATGGTTGCTAGTTGTTCTAGCGGGAAACACCACCCTATGACTACACTAGGGTTTAGAATGTAGGCAAATAAATTAACTGTCTAAAAGCCAAATACTTCTCTAACTACCCCAAACATACCCAAAACTCATACAAGAAAATAAAATATGAGGAAGGTCGGGTAACTATACCTCTACTCCACGTCTAGTGATGACCTCCTCGCACTTGGAAGTTATGTTGACTGAACGCCTCCTCCCAGGGCTGGCCTGCATCCAAATATTGACAAACAACACATGACAAGCATATTATTACATATACAAATTAGGTTTACATGTTAGAACATAAACCAATAAAAGAATTCAATACACCATGATTTGGGACAGGAAAAGTAGTTCTTTTATTGATAACTCAATGATTATACCTTTTACAATCAAATCTAGCTACTACTCCAAGAACCTGGTCCGGTCTCCTCTTCGCCACGCTCCAAGTGCACCTTTGTATGGATTCTCCTCTAAACCTTCTAATATCTTCTTGGGAAGTGAATGGGTTCTGATTGAGAAAGAAGGGATAATTGGGGAATGTAGAGGCAATTCTCACAAAAGGGCTGCAATGACTTGGGTAAGGAGGGGATGTGAAATGGGCAGAGTTTCATTTTTCTTATGTCTATACGTAAAATGAGACCCCAATACCTCCATTTATATGACAAAATGATGGCTATTTGGTTTTGTGATGGGCTATAGGATGTGGATTAGTTGGGAAACTACCCAATAGCCCGTAATCTCAATGAATTCCTTACAACCTTTTATTTTTTGCAACTTTTTCAAGTATACACGGGTTGTAGTGGTGCAACATCCATACGTACATCGGTTGTAGTGGTGCAACAAGCATATTTACGCAGGAAATATTGGTCCAGGGTGCGTACATCTTCAAAAAATGGGTTTTTTAGAAGAGCAACTCAATGATGGCTTGGCAAAAAATGCAAGTAAGAGGGCCAAAAGCCAGGTATGCATGTGTAGATCAATTTAGGGTTAGAACACCTGGCGACTCCATTTTTCATAGGAAATCAAACTTCAGTGTTTTCATGGTGACTCCACTGGGCCAACTTGGATTCCATATCTACAAGGTATACTCCAATGAATCGATCTCACATTCCTGGTTTTCCAAATTGCCCTCCTCGTATAGATTTGAAAAATTATTTTCCTAAATCCAAATATGGGAAAGGACATGATGCTTCCTTGCACTTAATTAAATTTCACATGCACATATGTAAGCTGGGGATTGAATTTCATGAGGATTGTTTGATGAAATTGTTTATGGATACTCTAGAGGGGAAAGTAATATTATGGTATGAATACTTAAAACCATTTAGCCTATACTCTCTTAAGGATTTACACATAGCATTCTTTAAGTATTATGGAGAATCTGATTCTATTTTCTTGGTGTTTGAGGATTATTGTGAATTTTGTGAAGCCTTCATTCAAAACATTGAAAATGATTTTGGTGATGAAGAGTGTATGAATGATGAAATTATAGAGGCTCTTTATGAACAATTATCTCAACAACAAACAAGATCTCATTTGGCTGAAAATGAAGCTGATCAATAACTTCTTGTTGAAAGTCATTTTACTTCTCCAGAACTTTGTGAAGATATCCAACAAGGTTTTCAACAAAACATAGTACCTTCCTCGACTGTCAATGAAGAAAATAAATATATTGGCGTTCAAATTCATGTTCCATCATCTAAGCTTGAAGACGATTTGCAACAGGTTTGTCAGTGTTTGTCTAACAAAGAAAAAAAATCAGAGTAGTCAAAAAAATTGTTCGTTGGTCCCTTCTTTTTCTGAAACTATATGTAAAAACAATTTAGGTAATAAGCCTATATCCAAAAGTATTCAAATTGAGTCAAAGGAGGAAAAACATGATAGGAAACATAATATGATAATCAATTCTCCCTTACCTGATAGTTGAACTTTAAATTTGCAACAAGATATTGAGGAAGAAGTTGCTTCCATAGATTCTTTAGAAATTAAGAATGTTATTTAGGATTTCACATCCACAAATTCAGAAATTATAGAAAATCCAGATCAATTTCTTATTGAAACACAAGAATAACCACTTTGGGACATTCTTGTAGCACATGATGTGGTTTTTTATTTTCAAAGATTTCAAGAATATTCAATTTTTTTCCTTGTAAATGAGAACAATGCAAAACAAATTTTTTCTTTCTTATTTGGAAATACTCATGACATTCACAATGAAGGACTTGAACAAGGAGCAGTGTCGAAAGATCATAGTCATTATTTCCTTCTTATTGATCAAAAAGAGCTATTTATGTATACTCTGAAGGACCCTTTTTCATTTTTGTTGGAATTATCAGAGGAAGTGAGTTTAATTGTTTTCATGATCAAAAGAGACGGTTTCCGACGATGGTAAGAATTGTCACAGATTCAATTTTGTTTTCTGTTTGGAGGCAGGGATGATTTTAAGGATGGAAATTTATTTTAAAATGTAGAAACCTTGGTGAATCTTTCTTATCCTTCATATGTCAACTATAAATGTTTGGCGATAGTTTTGTAAAAATATTCAAATTTCTAAGGATTTTATATAGTTTTTATAAAATTTTGGCGATTTTTAAGGTAAAATAATTTTATCCTATAGAATTTGCACGAATCGTTTTTAAAATAGCGAATCTCGTTTTTGGAAAAAACATGGAAAATTAGCCCATGACCGAAATTTAGCCCCTAAAATCATCCATGTTTGGAGGGGTTGAATGCATGCTTCAATCAAGTTTCAATTTTCTTGACTAGTTGCATTGGAAGTTTTCTATAACTTTATATTGCAATCGTTCCAAAAACTTAGAGTAGGAAATGGTGTGCTAATAAGCTCAACATTTCGAGCATCTTTGTTTAACAATATTCTAGATTTTAGTTTGTCGTGTATAGTTTGGATTGTAGTTTGGTTGCAGTAGGCGAAGGTCACAGGTTAGAGTAGGTTGTAGGTCACAATGCATGGTTTGTGAACATCCCAATAGATCAAGAACATGGTCTACTTCTTTTTTATACCTCACATTGAGGATAGCATCCTCATTAGATCTAGTTGTTAGCACCATGATTTTCATAGCTAGAGTTAGAGGTTTGTCTAGAGTTTTCAGAGTCATGCCTTGGTCTTGGGAATACCAAGGTATTCCTAAATGATTCATAGTATTTTTTTTTTCATAAAGTGATTGGTCAAAAAATATAATATGCATGTCAATAGAGAGTTAAGTCATAGGTTGAGCAGAAATGTGTTGTGTCTATATCATGATACACCAAGGGATATAAGATTCCATCATGTTGAAGATTTGTAAAGGTCCTTGTGTCCCTAAGTTTAAAATCATGTCACAAATTGGAGAATTATGTGTCAAGGTCGTAGATTAGGGTTGAAGGTCATATCAAAGGAGGTATCATGGCTCATCATCACATCTGATGAGGTTAGAAAAGGGACATGATTACACTCCATGTCATTGTACTATTGGAAAGTTTCAAAAAGGTGCATGCTCCTCAAATTTGTTGTGCAAGTTACTGAAATCAGTTTGATAGGTCTTGTCATCTTTGTGAAAGTAATTTCTTTTGAAATCTTCTCCTTATCCACTCATGTATCTGTATTTTCCACCCTTTATCTATTTGCATTGCAGTCATGACCTATGCATAAGCCATAGTCTCCCGGGAAAAATTCAAAGCTCCCTTCTACACAAATGATCTCCCTCAATATGCAAACATTATGCAAGTTTCCTCGCTACACAAACCCTCTTGTTGCCATTTGCTACACAAAATCCTTTTTCTCTGTGTTTGTTGCGCATATTTTGAAATCACCTTTATCACTGTGCGAAAAACTTTGAGCCCATTTTTTATGATAGTCTAACCCTTGCATAGTTCACCTCTCATACAACAAAGGTTTTTATCTCTTATCCACGCTAAACCCTAGCACTGCTAGCTTGTTGTGAAAACTTCCCTGTTGAGTTTCAAGATGTATTTTCCTTGAACAATTTTAAATTCACCTCGCAAATATGACATAATAGAAAAAATGAAATACAATGGAGGAAATGTGCTAAGATATGAACCCCAAGATCTAACCCTAGTAAAATCAGACCCTACATACAAGGTGTCCTTTGAGAAGGCTGTGTGTATGAGATTTTGTGAATGAATCCAAGGATATCACGTGCAACTGACCAAGGATTTCACCCTGAATTTTTATGGTGTCAACATAGTTATTGCAAGGGTCACCTTTCCAGTATCAGAAGAGACCATATCAACTACCACTGATATTCCCATATAGGGAGAGAAATGGCTTAAATGTATGCATGTGTAGCTTATGTTTTACGTTGATTTCCTCAAGCCTCAGTATAAGAAGTAAAATATTGGTTCCACTATCTCTAGGGAGTATCTTTTGGAACCCTATGAGAAGTTGTTGAGAGTAATCGAAAGGTATTTTACTTGTTAGGGTAGGTTTGACAGGGTGTATCAATACCACATAAGGCTCCTCATGCATTTCACATGGAAAATCCCTCTAAACTTACCCTTTTACCTATATAGAAGGCTAGGAAAAATGGCAGACAAAGTCCAAGATAGGAATGACCATATTACGAGTAGCTTGTTCCATTTCTCCTTGGTTAAGCTATTAGTGGTTGAGGAGTTTAGAAAACTGAATAGGGGTTGGAATTCCCCTCGACCCCAAATATCCCCAAATATCAGCAAATATCCCCCTGGACCCCAAAGGAGATACCTCTCTTTCTGCTGAAAGAATGGCCTCTAATAGCTCAATTCATGAAAGAAGATATGTTTCATAACAAGGAAAGAGAAAAGGAAAAGAGGTTGAAGTATCATCACCAAGCCAACCAGTTTTGAAGAAGCGTAGGAATCTACAATTCACTGATGAACCAAAGGAGACATAGACACCTAACAAACCAACCACAAGGGTAGTTGCTAGAAGGGTTCCCATACCCATAGTGAAAGTAGAGTTTGTTGAGGTTGCATATTAGGATTTGGATGAAGAACAAGGTAAATCAACAGAGAAAGACTCAAATTTTAGGGGAATGCAACAACTTAGAGAGGCTCAACATGTGATGGCTCTGTTTTTCCAAGAAAATAGAGAATTAAATAGGAAGTTACCAGAGAAATATCCTGAGGAACAGACACCATAGGTCAAGATAGATCCTAGATGTGAAACATCCAAGAGAAAGATAATTTTTCAAAACCTTGAAACCAAAGTTGTATCCAAGCCCACAACACGTCGGACAAGATCCTTATCCAAGAAGAATAGTTGAGATATACAGGGCAAGAAAGAAACAAGTAAAAGACCTCCTACTTCACCCAAAAAAGGAGAAAATAACATAAGATGGATTAATAAGAAGTTCAAGGAAGCTCAAGATCAACTTATTCAACTTAGGAAAGAAAAGAGGATACAATATGACAAATCCATGAATCACTTTAAAGATTGCAAACCATCCATAGAAAATGCTTTTGCAACCCTTTCCAATGCTAGTCAAAATTGAAGAGAAATGAAACCCTATTCAAGCAAGTGGGAAATTTGAAGTTACAAAAACTTAACTCAAAGGGAGGAAAACAAACATATTAAACAAAGGTTGCAATTGGATGATGAAACCAAAAGAAGATTAGAACTACTTGAAAAAGTAGTAGAAATATGACCGAAGCAACTTCACATTTTTGTCTTTTTGGGTATGTGACCATCTCAAGTTTTATTCATATCATAATATCTATGGAAAACATGAATTTTGATATTGGAGAAAATTTTCACAAGGGTGACAGAAGAAACATTTTATGGGCTCAAAATTTTTTGCACTAGTAAACTGTCATACACAACACTTGTGTAGCGAGGTCTTTCTACGCAAATGTTATAGGCATACATGATCAACAAGAAAAGTGAGATATGATTGGCATATGAGTGTTGAAATATACATGATCCCCCCAGTCACTTGCTACCATATGGATCTACTGGAACTTCAAGAAAATGAGTCTGCTATGCAAAGTTGCTACTCAAGTGTTTTAGGTAGCATTTGCACAACAGAAATTCCAGGTTTCCACGCAAAGGTGGTAGAGTTATCCAATGATTCATAGGATAATTCAAGATGCTTTCCACATGCACCTGATGATTCATCAACACCAATATATTCAAAATGTACTCATATCTATGATTCTATAAGATATTTTTGTTTTGCAATAAAGTTGGTCAAACGAATTTACTATTTTTAGTAAATATTGTTTAGGAGTTGTTCTCTTCCAATGTAACTAGATCCATCATTGTAGACATAAGTAGTTTGACTCCTAGTAGACTAGTGTGGCATACGATTTTATATATTTGATCATTTTGATGTAAAGGGGGGTGAATTGGTAGAAGTGTATACATTTTGATCCTCATTGTAATTTTTTTGAATCTAAAAGAAATACAAATGCAGAAGTCATGACCTTGTTATGAAAAAGATTCTAATGGTGGTGATATGAAGATTGTACTCTTATCTTTGTATGTACTTATTTTTTCCTTACTTTCATATTCTCTATTATTTTGTTTAAATTGGATAATTAAGGGTCTAGAATGCATCTAATGGTGCTCTAGACTTAAGTGATTTAGACTATGTTTATCTTCTTAACTAGGTCAGAATTCATTTTTCATGGTGCTCTGATTCTGTTATGTGTTTCTTTTCCTCTTTTACCCTACATAATCAAACTCAAAACTGAAATTTCATCACCTTATTTATCCTTTGTTCCTCTTGGAGGTTCTACCTACCAGTCATTGTTTTATTTTGTTTTCAGGGGTAGAATCCGTAGCCCAAGATATATTATACCTCCTTTCCAGCAAACCTTGAAAAAACTACCTCAATCATATAAAACTAGCCATCAGTTAAAAAACAATCTATCTATCATAGACCAACTCTTAGAGAGAGCCCTCTCTAGATTGGAAGGGCTCGCTTCCAGCATTAAAGTTGGTTTGTAGGTTACCATTGTAGATTGTTTCTTCAGCCTAACA
Source organism: Picea engelmannii (assembly GCA_009831015.1). Taxonomy (NCBI): domain Eukaryota; kingdom Viridiplantae; phylum Streptophyta; class Pinopsida; order Pinales; family Pinaceae; genus Picea; species Picea engelmannii. Next base: position 745,961 of record ML777842.1, read on the forward strand.
ATTTACTCAATCATACCATAACATATTGTCAAATTGTAACTAAGGGTGATGAGGCTAGGAAGCGTTGGTAGGTATGGATTAAACTTAGGGATCATAATTGAGGATACTAGGATACATAAGGTTTGGCCAATAACATGGGTGTTTTCGTACATGGTTGTTTACTATGAATGCTCCAACCAAGGGTGACTAGGTTACCGTCGGGTAAACAACATGGCACCATCAAGTGCGATGGCCTAAGTATATTGTCTTGCTGCAACTAAAAATGTACCGTATATAATTACCAAATTAATGAAAAAATAATTGGGTTAAATGTGAACATAGAGACAGGTTCCTTGGTTATCAAGCGACTTGGCCTAGTGAAAAAAAATAGGAGGTCATCCATAGAGGTTTGATTTTTTGTGGGGCTGGGTGAATGATAATTTGGAATGAATATGGTTAAATAATATTGGGGAATATGAAGGGCCAATCAAAATGTGGAAGTGCATTAAAAAAAACCAACCAAAAACTTCTGAAAATCTAGGATTCCATAAGTGTCATAGCTAGAAATGTGATGAGAAGAAGTATGAAGTTCATCTTCAAAAGTGTTAACTATTTAGAGTCTCATGCTATGGGTTAAAAAAACATGTGTGTGAATTTTATAGGGGAGATAAAAGTTTAATACAACCCATGTAGGTGAAAAAATATCGAAAAACAACAATTAGATGCAAGTGGAACTAGGTGAAGTTGTTGTGATACTAAGCAATGTGATCCTAGAGGAATATGCAAAGGAATCATATTGGTCAATGCAATTATCTCATAGGGAGTTAATACATTCCATTTGGATGAAGTATACACCTGAAGGGACCATGGAATGGTAATGAAGTAGGGTGGTGTAAACCCGTTGACAAGTACGTGAGAACATAAAACCAAATACCCGAAATGAAAAATACTTGAGAGTAAATAATTTGAGACGAGAAATGGAACAAAAAACAAAACTATGATGAGTAAGCATACCTGTGACATGGGTGACAAGAAAATGGGTCCCAATATATGTGTTGAAAAACTTAATATATCATACAATTGTGTAGAATGGAAAATGGTGGTCTCGATGACACATTCAATTTGAAAAATATATCTTTTGAGCTCCTATATGAGCTCGAGGAATGTGGTCTTGAGACAAATATAATGGATGTGGGGAATATCACGCCACCTCATTTGTACCTATGGTGACTTTTGGGGCAAGAAAAATGTATAAATATTCTCCTTGTTACTTTAGTTTATGATATATTCTTTGCTGATTTTTCTATTAGTTTGAAGTAATTAGGGAAGAAAATGATTAAAAATATTTTGAAAATAATATTAAATGATATTAGATATTTTCTAAAATTTGGATTGAATTTCTTTGATTTTATGCAAAAATGGAAAATTGTTGTTAATTGAGGATAAAGAAGAAGATCATGAAGATGCACATACCATTGAATATTAAAGAAATTAGGCACAAAATGGTTCAAAGGAAGATTGATTCTTATCTTGCAATCTTCATAAATAGTAAAAGAAATCCTGATGATCTTTCGATCCTCAGGATAACTTAATTCACTTGTCTTATTATAATATATAAATAAGAGTGAACGATAGAGAGGATATACTAGAATTCTGATCTCCCAATTGTTGATACTCTGTACAACAACCCATATGTAAATGACTTACAGTTATGGAATTAATGGAAGATTCAAACGTTTTGACCATTTTCGTGTACTAAATGTTTTATAACAGTATATTCGGAAGACCATGGGCCCAATTGACAAGAGCTACTATCTTATCTGTAATTTTATCAATTCGGTGATAATTCTGCGATCTGATATTTCCTTCAATAGTTAGAATAGATCCATTAATGTATTGTTTCTATTATGAATTAATTGTGTTATTCCATTCACAGAGAGTAAATGTTCTATTTGGAGATTATCGATTGTTGTTCTGTTACTAATTGCTGTCAATTTATCACTTGTGGATCCTTTTCATTAATTTTGCATTTGTTGCTCCTCTCATTAAGTTTACATGTTTTGTTCCTTGCATTAAGTTTACATTTGTTGTTCCTTTCATTAATTTTACATTTACTGTTCATTTCATTAAGTTTACATTTGTTACTCCGTTCATTAAGTTTGCATTTGTTGTTCCTTCTTAAATCTCAATAGATCATTGTTATTTTCAAATAGGTTGATCACAAATTGTTCTCTGAGAGATGGATTCATTAGTGTTTTTGTATATTAATTATTGTTTCCTGAATAAATGAATGAGTTCAGTAATTAGTTGATGTTTTGTTTCATGGTGTGTTATTGCTCAAAATAGATTTTATATTGATTGAGTTATTAGTATCAGAGTTTGTAGTTAATGTGTGAAGAAATTAACTATTACAGTAATTTAGACAAACCCATATTTGTTGTAATTGAACTATCTACACAGTTTAAACCTCTACAACTTATCTGCATAGATTTTGGTCACAATCTTAAGAGAAAAGATGAATCCTCGATTGATAAAATAATTTCATACTAAGGTTGTTTTTAGGACATATTTAGAGCCCAACATTTTGGCATCGTTTCTGGGGATATTGTCAAGGATAGTATAGGTTGTGTCTCTGAAAGGATGAGGTATTAAAAATGAAAGGTAAGAACCTACGCAACAAACATGAAAAATTCTCATGCCAACTCCTACCTTCAGCTGATGCATAGGTGCATAGAAAGTGTGTCGGTGTGTATGGATAAGAAGAAAGAATGTGAAAAACAAAAACCCTTACCAAAAAATACAAAATCCCAGGGCTCGATGGCCCCTAGAAGGACCACTTTTACAGACAAAATTATTCGAAAGGATGAATCTTAGGCCTCGGTTGGACCTCGCAAAGTTTCTACCCGAGTCCCTCAAGCATCAAATTTACCAATTGTACCTCACAATGAGGTTCATAGCAGAACTGATGGAACTGAACACAGTTTCCAAAGTACACACACTCCACCTTTCAGTCCTTTAGGTGAGGGAAATTCTTGTAATTTGAGATAAGGATAAGGGGAGACTAGTGGAGTTGTTGAGGTAAACCCACCTAAACTTGGATCTCCTGTGATTCTGGAAGGAGAAGGAACACCTGAAATCCTAGATATAGGTAGCATGGAAAAACCTCCTAAGGGACCAAGTAATCATCCACCCTGAGTAGAACAACCAAACCAAGAGATCCCCGAGGGTTATTGGCACATTTTTGATGAAATGGCACAACAAAATCACCTACGACACCATACCAAGACTACCATCTTGGAATATCCTATAGTTTATCTGATTGCTAATGCCCCAATGGAAGCTATTCCACTAGAGAAGCTTCCAACCTTCAATGGATTGATCTCAGAGGACCCTGACACATTCTTATTCGAATTGGATGTCCTGTGTAGAGGCTATGACTATACCTATGTACCCCAGAAACTAAAGCTATTTACTTCCACCTTGAAAGGAGAAACTTTATGATGGTTTATGGAACTAGGGGGAGGAACTATAAATTCATGGGACAAGATGAAACAAGCCTTCCTTAAAAAATAGCAAGACTATTGTAGAACCATGTATTTAAAAGATGAAATATTTAAAATGGTTGAAAAAGAAAATGAAACATTAGAAGAATATGTTGAACAATTTCAATATAACCTGCAAAGATCACCTTATGGTACACTACCGGGTGAGGTACTTAAATCCACTCTAATAAAAGGTATAAGGATAAATGGACAGAGACATTAAATTTGATGGGAAAAGGTGGTATTTATCAAGAAATGTATGATGAAATTGTCCAATTGTGTATCAGGTGTTCGCGCGGTAATACATGAACCAGTTCGAGAATATGAGGTCCCATCACCAAAAGTAGCAACATCACTAGTGGGAGTGTCACTTGAGAAAAAATTGGTAATCTTTTCGAAAATTTTAAAACTGAAATTTTGGGTACCATAACTACACAATTGGATGTTTTGTAGGATAAACAGAGATATGAAGAAGAAGAACAGTTGTTGGCTATATTTTTCCCACGGTGTAGAAAGAAACATATCCCATGAGAATGTCCCCTAGACATGGTTTGAACCTGCACTATCTGTGCCAAAGATCATGTGACAGAACAATGTCCATCACTTCCAGGACTAAAGGTCATCTTTAAATAATTAGAAGAAGAAATGGAAGTAGTATATCTGATGGCTCAGCATTGCCAATGGTAGGCTAATCCCCCAGGTATGCTACAATATCTTTCTTCTTTCTTTCTTGGACAATATAATCAACAACATAATCCTGGAAATACATGGTAGGTCCAACCATTTGTTAACCCCACCTAGTAGTCCAAACAATATCCTATTTTACCTTGGAAAAATCAACCAGTACCCCGTTTTGGAAGAATTCAAATAATAGTCCCTATCCTTCACAATGGACTATCACAGCTACCCAAGATCCCATTTGGAATCAAAATCGGCAGCGCCCCATGGGATTGACTAATAAACCTATGGGAATGGTCCCTCAATATCCACTTCAATTTCACCATGTTACACCTCAAAATTACTCACTTCGCAAGTGTCGCAAGTGTTTCATTTTGACTGCAAGTGTATAAGTGTTGCTGACATCATACTACCTTCTTGCCTATTTCATGCCTCCAACAACATGGCAGGGACACTTAGGACACCTCAAAGATTATTTATGAAGAGGAGGAATCAGTCTACTAGAAGTACAAGTTTCTTGCCATTGAGAGAAACACTAAAAAATGAGTTTCAGGGAGGAGCGCTCCCCCATACACTATTAGCGAGCGTTATAATGCTCTATCCACCCTTTTGGGGGAGTGTTATAACACTAGTGCTTTCTTCCCTTCTCTTGGGGAGTGCTATAACGCTCTGATGCCCTTTTTGGGAGAGCGCTACCTATTCTAGGCAAAAATTGGTTTGTTGAGAAGAATGAGGGAAAGATCCCCTCAATATCTGAAGGCGGTTGGATTTGAATCCTTGGTCAAGCCATGATATTAGGGCAGATCCATAACTAAAGGAGGAACATCCTCAACTTACCCCAAATATATCTCAAGTGGTTGGGCCTCTCCAAGCCTATTTAAATAGGCCTTCTCATGGTGAAAGGTGGGGGAGAAAGTATTGTGAAGCATCCAAACTATGATCTCATGAAGAAGGTGTCTTTTGGAACATCAACATTCAGTGTGTGGATTGTTTGAGCAAGGGTTCAGATGAGGAAGGCTTGGCGAAGCTACTACACTCACATCTATGGTTGTAAGCATTTTGTGTTGTTGTTCTCTTTAATATAATATGCTTGGCCTGTTTCTTTCAAATATGTGTTTGATCTCACATGAATTTGTCTCTAATAGATAGATCTATTTTGAACTAATCTCAGTAGAGTAGGAAGTTGTTTGTACTTTTGTTTTTCTACAGGGCTTATCGAGTAGTTCAAGATCAGAGCTCAACTCGGACCATGGAGGGACAAACATCGGTAAAATGTGCTTCTTTTCTCCTTCCTCCTCACACATTAGTTCATCTAGATATAAAAGGAAGTCAATGTCCATGATAAGCATCTTCTGTCTTAAGAGTTAAGAGTCTAGCTCTCAAGAGGAGATCTACCTGTCCACAGGGAGATTTTCCTTCAACAGAAATTGGCAACTCCACTGGGGATCGAATCAAAACTTTTAGTTTTGGTTTTCCTCACAGACCTTTTTTTACCCTTTGTTATTTTTAGACCTTTTTCACCACATATGTTTGATTTCATATGCTGATTGACTCCTTACCCCATCACATTCATCTTGATTGCCAAAGTTTGACTAAAATTTTGGGTTTTTTGGACAATTTTGTGAGTTGTGGAAGCCTAGCGCTCCCCTACCTTGTTAGAAGGGTGTCAACGCTCCCCTTTGGTCTTATACAGAGCATTATAACACTCTAGTGCCTCTTACACCAAAGCACCAACCTCTCTTTGCAAAAAATCCTTTCCAAAATTGCATTTTCTGAGATCCAATCTCTGTTTTTCACTTGCTGAGATTCTTTGTGATTCAATGCTTCTTCCTATTGACCTTTGACATCCTTCCTTCTAAGAAATAAGCACTTTGTTGTTCATATTTTGTGGCTTTCTTCCTTTTCTTTGAGTTTTTTTGTTGTTGAGAACTTGGAATTAATCCACTTCTTTCTTCTCTCTTATCTGACTAAGCGGGAACTCTGGTGAAGGGCATCATAAATCTATGAATCATATCATTTGGTTCTTCGAGGTCATTGTTCTTAAACATCTCTCTTTTGTGTGAATTGTTTGATTTTCTTTGTTATCTTTTGTTTTCTTTTTTCTTCTTGTTTCAATCATAGCAAGACAGTGTGTTGTTTGTGCGAAATCCACTTATGCTTGTCCAAATCTCCTTGATCTGAAAGAGTAGTTGGTAGGAGAAGTTTTTGCATTGAATTAATCATCATTCGCATACAAATGAAAACGATACATATTAGAATGCATTTCTGAAATGTTTTAGCATTGCATCGAATTCGATTGAGAACCAATTGATTGAGGACATTCCATATTAGTGTTTGATAGTGAAAACGACTCTTTCTCTTTCCCTTAAATAGGTGTTCATTGAAAAGAAACGATTTCTTATCATATTTTATGCATCTTTTGGGGAATTGAGTTATTATTCCATCAGTTTCACTTTCATACACCCTTTGAGTAAAGAACAGTTGTAAAACGAATGCTAATTAAAAACTATCTAGAACATTTTTTGTTTTTAGGATCTTCCACCAATAGTAGACTAGGGATAGCACTTTGGATTAGGTTATGAGTACAACTCTCCAAAGTTTTCAAAACAAAAATTAGCATCATGAGCTAGGGAGAGTAAAAACCAATTGTCGCATTGGTTTTCTGGGATCCCCCTCTCACACAGGGGTTACGCACGAGGTCCCATTCGAGAGAATTACGAATATTATCCCTTCATGGTTCAACTGTTTGTAGTGGTTAGATCGTATATTGGGGGTCACTTGGAGGTATACCCACGATTATGTGTGGGAGCCTCTCGGGTTGATTTCAGACTTGTTATCCTGCCCATAAGTTTTGGATCGGACTATCGACTGTACCCACCCAGGGACTCACTATGAATTGGTATCTTTAGTTACCATAATCTTTAGGTACTTACACAAGGTGACGGTGAAGGGAAGTCTCACTGTACCTAGAATAGACATTGGTCAAACTCACTCAGGCTCCTTGGAGGGTAAATCCACAATTACTACGTGGAAGCTTGCACCAAGGTGAAAGTCCATTAAGTAGGTCACCATTGTAACTATTCCACCATATCCTCTCCCCTTCTCGACTTGATCATGCGACGTTGGATTTCATCACCAACTAGTACGATCATCGAGAGGAGTTATGTTTTCTTGGTTGATTCCTAGATTTTATTAGCGTATGATGTTTCTTTTTTATTAGTTGGCCCTAGTTTTTTAGTGTGTTCTGTTATTCTCCACAATTGAGCCTGTATATGATAAAGGTCTTCATCGATCACGTAGGGTGGAAAGGATTCCTCCGGAAGGCTATCAACCCTTACCTCCTAACCCTCTAGAAGACAACTACCTTAGAGAGGTAGAAAATCAATCCAACACTGGAAGTGTTATTTCTCCTCCATTAGATAACTTAGAAGGTTCTTTGGTTATAGTTCAAAATCCCACTACATCTATATCAGTAACCCCTCTTGAACCACTTTTAGTTCATTTAGACTCCCTTGGGAACATCATAGATGAAGAGGTCCCACGATTATCGGAGAGGACTTTTACCGAAACATATATGGGATCCATAGAACCAATCTTTGGTGATGAGTATAGGACTGTTGTTCTTCCTAGCACCACAGTAGATACCAATCCCACACCTGCTTGTTCTGTATGGAGGACTTCATCAAGATGCGATCTCTATGAACATTTCGAATCCTTTCAATAGCCCTTTCATCCTCATGACCCTCCTAGTGAAACAGGACCATCCGGTCAAACCATGAATCACCCAGTTGATCAAGTTATTAACCCTATTGTTACACCAGCACAAGTCCATCCTAATGCTGGACTCATAACCTCTACTCATATCCAAGGCACTTCAATCTATAGCCCCATTTCTATAAGCTTTTACTCTACAGTTCCACATGTTCCACATAATCCTCTTGGGACTTCTCTTCAGTCGAGAATACAAACCCCTGCTAGCCCAACACAACCAGCTAGAGGGAAACCACCATCTAACAAAACTTTCCCTCCTGGAGGACTACCTTTCCATGGCAGGCCTACCCCTCCTGGGGGACAACCCCCTTTTCATGCTCCTCCTAGAGGGCAACCTCCATTTGCCAGTCATTTCCTAGTTATTAATCCACCACTGGCAGGGGGGCAACCTTCATTTGCTGGAAACCCTTCACAATCCTGGGGAGTATCTTCAAGAGGAACTTTCATTCAACCCCGCATTCGGGGGCACTCATCTCATAATACACTAGGAGGGGTATCAAATCTTGTTCCTTCTGGAACATCTTACAGACAATCTTATCTGGGCGGCATCCCAAACACCACTTGGACTTCTCCGGGACCAAAGTCTTATCCTCCTCATGGGTCTAATGTGTATCCACCTTCGGGATCTACTCCTTACCATTCTCAAGGGTAGAATTTTTATCCTCCTCATGGGAAAGCAAATCACCTGGCCTATAATGCTTAGAACCCACCAGGTTATGAAAATGCTTCTCATCCACCATCAAATCTTATTTATCCTGGCCAGCAACAACCATATGTAGGAGGACCTACTGGTTACAACTATCCACCTAACCTAGTTTATGGTCCTACTGGTTTTCCTATGCCACACCAATATCATCCACAAATTAATCGATAGCTACCTTTCCTTGTCACTCTAGATCTCCCAGACTTGTCTTGGTTAACTAATGATCTTTATTTTTCATTCACCGGTTTGGACAGTCATTCCAACTAAACTTCCTTCTGATATTCCAAAATTTGACGAAAAATCTGATGAAGATCCAAACAACCATGTGATGAATTTCCATTTGTGGTGTTCATCAAAATCCCTCATGGATGATTCTGTACATTTTCATCTTTTCCAGCGAACACTTACAGGCTCGGCGGCAAAGTGGTATATTGAACTACCACGTGCTTCTTTTCATGATTTCAATTCCCTTTCCATGTATTTCCTCATGCACTTTAAACTGCCTATTCGCTACGAGATGGGTACTGAACTCTTGACCTGCCTTCATCAAACTAACTCTGTGCATATCTCAGACCATATTCATGAGTGGAGGCGATGATGAAGGATGATCAAGGAAATCATTCCTCACATATTATTGGCGGAATGGTTTACTAAATCACTTTTACCCCTGATCACTCACGATGTTTCTATGGGTGGCATGGTCACAGAGGAACAAGCCAGCACTCAGGCTCAATATTTATATTTGGCTTATTCCAAATCTATTACTTTGTATGATTTTCTTCCGAATGCTGCTTGAGCTAATACCAATCCATCTAAGTCATCATCTTGATCTCGTGCGGATGGTGTTATCGGTTCCGTCAAAACTCAATATTTTTCCCAATCGACCACATTCTCCTCTACCTCCCACCAAACTAAGATCCCTAAGGTGAATGCAGTTCAATCTACCCCTTCACAACAATCCAGAGGTAAGAAGAAGACAAAGAATAAATCAAAAAATAACAATGAACAACCAAAAAATCAAACACCTGCTACTGAAAAGAAAACACAACGAAAACTAAAATTCCCATGTATCTTTTGTGGTGATGATCACTACACTCGAGACTATCCACTTCGCAATGAAGTGACCAAAATTTTCCAAGGAAAGTCACAACCTATTGTGCTTACTCAGCCTTTTCCACAGCAGCAATCCATGGTTGTTGAAACCCCCTCTCCTGGGGGCAGGTCAAGCCATCCTAATGATGAGGCCTCGTCGAGTGCACATATTTATATGTTTAATAGGATTAATTTGACCACTCTCTCTAAGACATACAACACACTAGGTAACCCTGACAAAGGAAAAGATGTTAATGGTACCGATACTTTACCGGATCCATCATCGTCCTTTGTTAGTCTTCCATCGGTTAATCCTCCGTCTGGACCACTTCATATTGAGAAAACCATGTTCGATTATATCTTATGCCCTCTTAAGAGCACTATCTGCAAAGATACCTTTAATCCTAGTTCACGTGCCGCCTAGAACTACAACATTGTTGAATATTTGGCTCAAGCACCATGTGCTATGTCTGTGTTAGAAGTTCTACAACACTGCCCCAGTCAATGTAGAACGCTCTTGGCTTCTCTTGGCATTGTTGATCCTAAGTATTCCAACCATATCATGTTTAACTTGGACAATTATATGTCTAGACTCTCCCACCAACTTGCTTTTCAAGTCGATGTTGTTGTTCATAATCAACAAATCCATCGAACTATTCTGGATGAGGGAGCCTCAACTTGTGTCATGTCTTTAGTGTGTTGGAAAGGTTTAAAATCACCTGCACTTAAAAAATCCCCAACTATGTTACGTGCCTTCAATGGGCGAGGTTTTCATCCCCATGGGCTTTTACAGTCCCTTCCCATCCAATTGGGTGGAAAAACTATTACTGTTGATTTTGAGGTGGTCTATGCTCCTCTCGATTACAACTTGTTACTTGGAAGAAGTTGGTTTTATTCTATGACTTTCATTTCCTCGTCAGTTTTTCGATGTGTCCAATTTCCTCATCAGGGAAAAATTGTTACTGTTGATCAGTTGGATTTCTGCACGACCGATGCTCGCGCTCCCACTACCAACAATACTCCTTTCTCGGGAGACCACAAGATCACATATGAAAGCATTGGTGTTGTCTTACTATAATATTATACCCTCATGGGTACCTTCCCTACACCACTTCCACCGACTACACATCATATTGCCACCATTGATATGATTTCGACTGTGGCTTATCAATCTTTGGAATCACCTAACCCTTGGATTGCACCTCATCCATTGGAATTCGATGCACTAGGTGACACTGTGCCACCTAGTCCAGCCAAACCATCATACATTTCTATCCAGTCTGCTTCTCCCTCGTCAGATGACCAACATCTATTGGCACCTGAAGTTTCCTCGATGCAATCACGGTTGAGTTCCTTGTCATCTGCGATCGACTACTTTTCCCCAATTTTTCCTTTTGATGAATCTATTTCAGAAATACTTCGTATTGACAATGTACCTCAATATAATAACCATCACCGATCCTCTTTTCTTCCCCCTCGTGAAGAAATTCGGGCAGATATACAGTCTATCTCCCCTCTTGACGAAAAATTTCTATCATCTCCTATGCCTTCGACTTCTGACGATTTTGATCTAGTAGTTGACATGGTGATTTTTGTGGTAGGGTTATTGGAGCCTGATCTCCTTAGTCCTATCATGACCCTCGACATGTGTTCCTTCCCGAGTGATTATCTTCCATCCAACGAAGATCTCCTGGAAGCCATGACCAAGTTTTGTCCCTTGACATGGTATCCTTCCAGAGCGTTATTCTCTTGGAAGCCATGATAAAGAAACAGTCATGAGCATAGTTTCTCTTCTCTGTAGAAAGCTTGTTAAAAAATGAAATAGAGGGCCTGAGCATAGTTCTTTTCCTGTGTCAAGCTCGTTAAAAAATGAAACAATCACCTCTCTTGAACCTTCTTTTCATCCACCCTTCTCCTTTTTCTCATCTACTAGAGAAATTGGTGACAAACTCAAAGTTGGTGAATGAATTGAAGCTTGGAGGGCATGTCTCCAGCCTTTGATGATCATTCTAGAGTTAAGCCACTAGCTTTCAAGATGGGGGCATACCGAGCTTAGTCTTTGTACTTTCTCATGCTCATAAATACATGAAAATGCATCCGGGTAAAATTTTATCTCTTTTTCGGACCTGTATGGATACATGAAAAAGGAACCCCCTGGAGTCGTATTTAAGCTCTTTTCAGACTCTCTAAGCATGAAAAGATTTTCGAGTGATCTTTCTTCCTTTCCCACTCGTTAAAAGGTTGGAAAGGGCATCTTTCGAGTGATAATTTATCTCTTTTTCAGCCTCGCAAGACTAACATTACGAAAAAGGACAACATTGGAGTCACCTTTAAGTTCTTTTTAGACTCTATAAACATGAAAAGATTGTCGAGCAACCTTGTTCTCTTCACGCTCGTTAAAGTATTTGAAGAAAACGTTTGTTCAGAGATAGTTTATCTCTTTTTTGGTCTCATTAGACTACTTTACGAAAAAGGAACTGAGAGAGTTCTCTTTTAAGTGTTTTTCCAGACTCTATAATCATGAAAAACCTTTGAGTTTACCTTCTCTAGACTTGTTAAGCCATCATACATTGAAGGGCCCATATGGGACCGAACCCTACTTCTTCCAGTTCATTAAACAAAAGAAGAGGAACTTACCGAAGATGAGTTATATCGAGCATGTGTTACCCTCTTTGAGCTCGTTAAATTAAAAAGAGGTACTTGTCTATCTGGATGGGGGAAAAAATTGAAAGAAGCAAACCAAGCAGTTTTTGAGAACATTACCAAGCAACTCTTAGAGTCACCCTTGAACACGACGCTTTGTCTTTGCACATATCTTAATTTATTGAACCTATGCATGAACTAATCCTCTGAGTTTTCCTTACTCCTTTGGTTCACTCGACGAAAGTCACAGTATCCATTGCATCATCATGTTTTGGTCCATGTCATGTTTCTGTTGTTGTGCCTCAGTGTTCAAGGGAAGTATCCGCCTCTAGAGTCAGTCATCAAAAATATCTTGTCTCAATACCGGTGTCAGTCCATGTTCATTTGATCTACCAATTACATCTCTATGTCTATTTCGTGTCATTGATGAGGGATACATCAAGGCCCTCCTTCAACGAGTCTAGTCCTGTCGACTTCAACACATTATCCGGGAACTAGATTTAAAAACCAGTTAGTACATTGGAACCTGCATGCCTCAATGACATTCCTCCTCAGATTTGATAGTGGGTTTACATCATTGACCTTTGATCGGATGATTTCACGGATGTTCGACTTCATCTCATCCATTCACATTCGTTGGAATGTACTAGAGTACCTTGGGAATCATTGACATCAATGATGATCTCCCTCGTGCTTGTTAACGATTTACATCATTGATCGGTAATCAAGTGGTTTCTTCCATGTTCAACATCAGGACATCTATTCACATGGTTACATTCATACTACATCAGGATCGGTAAGAAGACCCTGGGTTGAGTGATCACTCTGATATGTTCTTTGCCCAAGTTGTGACGGAGTTTCTCTTGAACAATGACACATATACTATAACATAGATATACTTTGTATTGGTCATGGATATGTTTTGTCATCTCATAGATCCACTATGTATTCTTCATGTCTACGATTAGTTTAGGTCATGGGAGTATAGATCCATAGTCTATCCTCAATGGCTATACCTTTTATCAATATAATTATGGATCCGCAGTGTATTTATGGTGGCCATACCTTGAAAGTCTTTATCACTCAAGCATAGGTATGTCTGCCTTGGGTTTGAAGCATGTCTTACTATTTGTTTGATGGTTCTGTGCAGCTTCTATCAATTTCTCTGAGCCCACACCATTTCTTGAAAGTCTGCAAAGTATTTCAGTTATCAGTTCTCGTCTTCTAACTTCACACTTTGGGGTGCAATCTGTTACACCTCAAAATTACTCATTTTGCAAGTGTCGCAAGTGTCACATCTTGACCGCAAGTGTATAAGTGTTGCTGACATCATACTACCTTATTGCCTATGTCATGCCTCCAACAACATGACAGGGACACTTAGGACACCTCAAAGATTAGTTATGAAGAGGACGAATCAATCTACTAGAAGTACAAGTTTCTTTCCATTGAGAGAAACACTAAAAAATGAGTTTCAGGGAGGAGCGCTCCCCCATACACTGTTAGGGAGCATTATAATGCTTTGTCCACCCTTTTGGGGGAGCGTTATAACACCATCACTTTCTTTCCTTCTCTTGGAGAGTGCTATAATGCTCTGATGCCCCTTTTGGGAGAGCGCTACGTATTCTAGGTGAAAATTGGTTTGTTGAGAAGAATGAGGGAAAGATCCCCTTAATATCTGAAGGAAGTTGGATTTGAATCCTTGGTCAAGCCATGATCTTAGGGCAGATCCATAACTAAAGGAGGAAGATCCTCAACTTACCCCAAATATATCTCAAGTGGTTGGGCCTCTCCAATCCTATTTAAATAGGCTTTGTCATGGTGAAAGGGGGGGGAGAAAATATTGTGAAGCATCCAACCTATGATCTCATGAAGAAGGTGTCTTTCGGAACATCAACATTCAGTGTGTGGACTGTTTGAGCAAGGGTTCGGATGAGGAAGGCTTGGTGAAGCTGCTACACTCACATCTATGGTTGTAAGCATTCTTCGTTGTTGTTCTCTTTAACATAATATGCTTGGCCTGTTTCTTTCAAATATGTGTTTGATCTCACATGAATTTGTCTCTAATAGATAGATCTATTTTGAACTAATCTCAGTGGAGTAGGAAGTTGTTTGTACTTTTGTTTGTCTACAAGGCTTATCGAGGAGCCCAACTCGGACCGTGCAGGGACAAACACCGGTAAAAGGTTCTTCTTTTTTCCTTCCTCCTCACACATTAGTTCATCTAGATCTAAAAGAATGTTAGTGTCCATGATAAGCATCTTATGTATTAAGAGTTAAGATTCTAGCTCTCAAGAGGAGATCTACCTGTCCGCGGGGAGATTTTCCTTCAACACACCAAAATCCCCAACCTCAAGTATGCCCCCAACTACCATCTCAACCCAACCCGAATCCTAATAACAGACCAATCTAGCTTGGGCAAACTGTTGAGAATTTGGAAGGTGAAACAAACTTTGTAGGATGAAATGAGCTTTGGTTAAGGTCAGGTCGTGTCATTTATCCTGAGGAAAGTAGCAATCATCAAGAACAGGAGAAAAAGAAAGATAGAAAACCAACAATAAATCCATCAACTGTGGTTATAACAAAAGAATCAGAATAGGGGCAAAAAAACGTTGAGCAACCAAATCCTGATAAAAAAATAATTTATTCTCCCCCGTTCCTTGAAATTCTAATGATAGATAAACCAGTTGTATATCCCAAATTTGACATCGTTGGGGAACTAAAAACTTTATGTGTTAAAATCCCACTCTTATAGGCTATACAATATATTCCTATTTATGTGAAAACAATTAAAGAATTATGTGGGAAGAAGCCGAGAATAAAAACTAAGAATCCATCAACTGTTCATGTGGTAGGATCCTTATCTAATCTTATTTTAGGCAAACAGGAACCAGTCAAGTACGTATACCCAGAAAATCGCATCGTAACAGTTCATATAGAGGGCTTATCTTTCCCAAATACAATGGCAGATTTGGGAGCAACCATCAATATTCTAACCACCAAGACTTTTAATGTCCTAGGTATCACCTCCTACAAACCAACTTAAATTTGTTAGAACTAGATGACAGATCGATGGTTAAACCAGAAGGCACATTACAATATATAACAATCTCAATTGACTCTTGGGAATACCTAGCTAATTTCCTCATTATTAACCCAAGAAGTAGACTATATGGACATCTGTTAATATTAGGTCGATCGTGGCTAGCAACAACAGATGCATACATAGGATGTCGCACAGGAAACATGACGATTGCTAGAGGAAGTGATAGAAATAACCTTATCTTGTATCCTCCATCTAAACCAAGTTTTCCCATCATACACCAATAGTTGCAACCACCTAGATATCTGGAATAAAACATGCACCCTCCTCTCACACCAGAAGAAACTCTTAGGCTCAAAATTCAACTAGAAGATGATGTGATCAATAGCTTCATTAGCAACCCAACTGTTATAGGTAACCCAACATGTCAAATTCTAAAAGTCTCTTTAGACAATTAAGCGTAGGGAGATCCTTTGGAATAATTGATTGATAAACACATCCCAACTATTGTTGTCTATAATAGAATTCCAGTTGAAATTGCAGTAGGAAGGTTTCTAAATATTAACACCAATTTGAGTGATCAACAAAAACAAAACGTATTCCAAATCATTTCTAAATACCAACAAGATTTTTCTTGGGAGTATTCTGACATTAAGGGCATTGATCCCCAACTATGTACACACCATATCTATATCAAAAAAGATACCCAACCAATCCAACAACCCCAATGAAGATTAAACCCTCATCTCAAGGACATTGTAAAAGAAGAATTACATAAACTGTTGGATGTAAATTTCATATATCTTATTTCAAACAGCTAGTGGGTCCCCCTAGTGGTAATCATCCCTAGAAAGAATGGTAAGTGGTGAATTTGTGTGGACTATAGAGAACTCAATAAAGCTACCCAGAAGGACCATTTCCCCCTACATTTTATATGTCAAGTGCTTGATACTTTAGCCAGGAAGTAGTTTTTATCTTTCCTAGATGGTTTTACTGGTTATAATTAGATTCAGATTGCTCCAGAAGACCATGATAAAAATACATTTACATGTCCTTGGGTTACCTTCGCATATCGAGTATTTCCCTTTGGGTTATGTAATCCTTGAGATACATTCTAGAGAGCTATTTTAAGCATATTTTATGATTTAATTAATGAAGGACTCAAATTTTACATGGACGATTTTACCCCTTATGGCACTGACTTTGATCAAGCTTTAAGAAATCTAGAGAAGGTACTTGAAGGATGCATTTCTACTAGGCTATGTTTGAGTCATGTGAAATTTCATATGATGATGAGTAAAGGTGTGGTACTAGGACACTATGTTCCTGCATATGGAATCAAGGTAGACCCAACAAAAGTAGAGATAATCCTTAAACTGCCTACACCTCATACATAGACCCAGGTACCTAGTTTCCTTGGTTGTGTAGGATATTATTGCAGATTCATAGAAAAAAATTCAATAATAGTTGCACCTTTACATGCTTTAACTGGTAATGTGGAATTTTAGTGGTCTAATAAGTGTGATGTTCCATTTTCATATCTTAAAAGGTTAATTTCAACAACACCAATGTTCAGAGTACCAAACTAGAAGTTATCTTTTCACATCTCTTCAGATGCATCAGATGTTTTTATAGGCGTCATCCTTGGACAGGAAGAATACAATAAGCCTTATGCTATTTACTTTATTATAAAAAACCTTACCCATGTCGAATTAAATTACACAGTAACAAAAAAAGAATTTTTAGTTGTTATGCATGCTATTAATAAATTCTGAAATTACATAACAGGTTATCCAGTGTTAATGTATATTGATCACTCCACCATTATATATTTATCCAATAAACCAATTACTAATGGACGAGTTACTCGGTGGTTGTTTCTGTTGCAGGAATTCAACATCACCATTAAGGATCATTTGGGAAGAGAAAATCTTGTTGCAGATTTTTTGTCTCATATACCCAAGACAGATAACTCTTTGACATTCGAAGACCAATTTCCAGATGAACATTTGTTCATTGTAACTATTAAGACACCTTGGTACGCTAATGTGGAAAATTATCTCGCAGCTGGGAAATTTCCAGCACACCTATCATCACGAGAAAAGAAATTAATTGTTCAGCGTAGTGCACGATTCACCTAAGGTATGATCTTTAGATCCGAAGATGTATCAAAGAGGATGAAATTCATGATGTATTGAATGTGTGTCATGATGAGCCCTGTCATAGACACTTTGCAGACCGTGGGAATAGGCATAAGGTTTTACATATGGGTTATTATTGGCCCTCTATATTTAAATATGCAAATAAGTATGTCCATCTTTGTGATAGCTATCAGAGGATGGGCCGACTACGCCAGGCTGATGAAATTCCCCTACAACCACAAGTGGTAGTGGAACCTTTTGAGAAATGGGCACTAGATTTTGTTGGCCCATTTAACCCAAAATAAAACCAAAAATTCTATATACTAGTTGTAATAGACTATATAACTAAGTGGGTAGAAGCAGTAGCCTTGTCAAACACAACTGAGGAACCAATCATTAAAATTATTTTTGAACTATTTGTACGATATGGATTACCCAAGGAAGTAATCATGGACGGAGGGTCACAATTTACAACATAAAATCTTGGCCACTCTGCGCAATTATCACATTAAACATAGGGTCACCTCCCCATACCACCCCTAAGAAAATCGACAAGTGGAAAGTACCAATAAAGTATTGGAGGCAGTCTTGACAAAAAAAGTCTTGACAAACTGTCAAAATTGGGCATTCGATCTTCCAAATGCCTTATGGGTCTATCGCACAACATGGCATAACACTACTGGCTACTCTCCTTATCACCTAGTCTTTGGCAAAGAGCCAATATTTCCAATTGAATTTGAGATCAAGACTCTAAAAATGGCCTAGGAAATTGGATTGGATCTTATGGAAGAACACACATAATGCTTACAAAAACTCAATGAGTTAGATGAAGCACACTTGTTTTCCCTTCAACTCAAAACTATTATTGAACAACAAAGAAATAGTTGGGAAGGCAAGGATATCAAGATGAAATCATTCGATAAAGGTGATTGGGTTCTTTTTTATCATTCCATATTTCAGTATTTTCCTGGGAAGTTGCAAACAAGGTGGCTGGGGTCATATGAAATCAAGGAAATCCATGATAATGGCACTTTCACTTTAGTTACCATTGACGGATCTGGTTCTCTGTTTTTGGTAAATGGACATTGTCTATGAATCTACCATTAGTTGCTTTCAAAATATTCATTTTGCCAAGAAATAAGTAATGATCCTACTGTTCATATTTTAGCTGGTTGGGAAGGTAACCTATCAACTTCAGCTCCATGAAATTGTTGTTTTTTTTCATCACTGTACATATTGTATATATTTTTCTTTGAAGATTGGATTGAGTTTTCAAGTTTTAACTTTCTAGGGAAGTCACTATAAAGAGATTTGGAGAACAAAGACTAGAAAGGGTGTAAAATATGACTGCAATGAAAATATAATTAGCACTCTTTTATGTCTTTTATTTATAACTGTTACATATCTTTAAAATTCAAACTCCAAATTTCCCTTTTTTCACTTTGAAAAATCCATCGAATATAAACCTTGTTTTTATACAGGAGATGAATATGTCATGTTTCACAGAAAAAATCAAACGACTGCACTAAAAAAGATGCATGGATGTGATTGTATCAAGTAGAAATGAATGCATGACACTGTAAACCATCAAATATATTTTATCCCCCTGATCATTGAATAAACTTACACATAAAATTAAATTCAATAGTAACAGTTGTCCTTCCCTTTTGTTGTGATTTTTGTTCCCTTTGTGGGTAATGCCATTCATTCAAACGTGATAGGTTTTGTTCCCTTGGTTTTGATTGTCGTTCCCTTTGTGGGTAATGTCATTCATTCGAACGTAACAATTGTCATTCCCTTTGTTTCGATTGTTGTTCCCTTTTTGGGTAATGTCGTTCATTTGAATGTGACAACTGTCATTCCCTTTGTTGTGATTGTTGTTCCCTTTGTGAGTAATGTCGTTCATTCGAGTGTGATAGCTTTCATTCCTTTGGTTGTGATTTTCATTCCCTTTGTAGGTAATGACGTTCATTCAAAAGAAATAGTTGTTGTTCGCTTTGCGTGTGTTTTTGTTGTTGTTCTTTTCCCTTGATAACAACGATTTTTGTTTCCACCAACAACATGTGTTGTTTTTATGACTACTCCTTATATGTTTAGCTATTCCTTTGGGTATGAACTTCACTAACTAATTTTCAAAGGAATCACTTCTAATCATCATGGTAATGATTTCTTATTTTCTTTTTGAGGAATATTTAACACACCTTATAAAATTGTCTATGGATTGTTTCTTCCGAATTATCTTGATATTGTTCATGATCCATAACCACCATAATTAGTTTATTTTCCCTATATATATACAGATACTTGAATAATAATTTTCCTTCACATGCCCAAAGGAGTTGGATCCAATGGTGGAAAGAGAATAGTTTTTCACCATTGGGCAAGGTTCAATTCCTATGAGGGCCTAACTTGAAGCCATGGGGGCACCTTGAGGTAGTGGTCGAACGTGTGGTTGCACCTAGAGATACTATATTAAATGGTATCGTGACCCGTGCACACATAAGTGGATCAAAGCCCACCCCCACATCCTTCAAATTTTAATCCCCCAAGGGACAGGTCAATTGGCAAGTGTCATGAAAATGAAGCTCCAAGAGGTCTCAAGTTCAATTCCCCCCGACTAATATAGTGTGTAGTGCATGGAGAAGCATAGGAACACCTGGAGGTTATAGTGGTAGCATTTGAATAACATGGCCATGTGTAACGCGAGTACGTGCCCAACTAGTTGTTGATTCCGTCGGCCATAATATATATATATATAATATATATATATATATATATATATATATATATATATATATATATATATATATATATATATATATATATA
>ML777842.1:766384-779388 GCA_009831015.1 Picea engelmannii
TCACATCATAATAAGGATTCTAAGGCACATTTTTACTTGTCATTCTTACAATTATTACACCATCCGACACTCTTAAGGAGTAGATGAGCCTCCCTTAATAAATCCTAAATATATGTATATATATATATATATATAATAAAAATAATAATAATAATAATAAATATAGTAATAATAATGAAAGAAAAAAAAACCTTTTCTAAAAAAGGATAGAGGGTATCATGATGAGACAACCTACCATTATCATAAGAGATTAACATAAGTGACATTCCCACTATGGATACCACACTAGAGAAGTGGCCTTTGGCATTTAGGGTCAAAGGACAAGAGGTCTCATCATGAGTTGACTTGTTCACTTTGTTATGATCTAGTGAGTGGCATTGTTGTTATCTAGCTACCAAACCAGGATAGTAGCCTTTTTGGGAAAATACTATTCAAATTATTTATTGAGGATACTGGCTCATCTATGGGTTAAATGGAAACCCTTTTGAGGCTATGTACACCTGCTAACATTAGTGTCTTTGCCTATGCTATTGAATTTTATCCTAATTCGCCAAGTTTTTATTGTGCTCATAGATTTCCTTTCGTTAAAAAGAGGCTATCATTCTTGCTATATTCAACACCAGGGACGATAACAAAATTATGACAAGTGGCATATTTATACAACTTGGAGATATTAGGAATATTTGAAATTTATTCCTTAACACTTTGGATATTGGTATTTGGGGCTTGCACTTTCCACAAAACATGTGATTATCATTCATGATTAATATTAATTTTCTTTGAAAAATATTAGTGGTTTTTCTCCCAGTGGTGGCGGCGTAATAATTAATCCATCACTTGACGGACTGACATTATTGCGTTCACACATACGACCAGTCGAGGTTGACCTTTCACTCATTGGGGGGTGGACATTCCGCATGATTATCGACAAGACATAATGACTACAGATAATGGGAAATTACATAATTTTTTATATACCATTGTTGTTATGTAATTTTTACCATTTCTAGTAACTTTCTTTTATAGGTTGGTCTAACAAGTTTCATAGGTAGGAACGATAGTTGTGCCAATTTTCTTGCAGAAAATATGGGCGGACGAATTATTCATCATGATCCTACACTACTGCGAGTGACTGATCAATCTAGGGATATTCTACACCGTTTAGGATGGACATAGTATTTTAATAGACTGCGAGGATTTGATACCAATGTTGTGCTAGTATTCTTCCAAAATCTACAGGGGGAAATATCAATAATTTGGGGCATACAAATACCAGTCACTGAAACCATAATAGCTGAGGTTACAAGATTTCCAAATGAAGAAACAATATGGACTGGTAAATATGAAACACTCCAGGAAGCTATGGAATCCTTTGCAGAACCAACGGAGGAATTTGACAAGAAAGGAAAATGCCTCAACCCCATTGCTCTTAGTGAACCGTGGAGGAAGCTAGTAGGTGTGGTGAAAATATACATTACATATGAATGATGATATGAGGTGGTGAGACCTCACCACCTCAAGTTGTTGGTAGTGTTAAAACAATGGTTAGTAGTAAATCTACCATTTTTTTAAATAGTATTTTGCATGAGGTCACTAGAAGAACTGAAAAAGATAAAGACCCTACTAACGTAATCAGTCCTCATGGGATAGTAAAATTAATATTAGTCAAGGCCTTAGATCATTCACAAATAATGTGGGGGGACCTAATTGAGCTTGATACACCCTTTCAAATTGAGCAACGGGAAGTTCCCCAGTCAGAAATCCACCCTCCAATTCCTCCACAAGAATTTGAGGTAGTCCAACCAGAGGGAGATAGTGCTCAAATAGAAATACTAGCCACCCAACCTGAAATTGAAACATAAATTATTTAGTTGTAATAAACTTAGAGTATGCAAGAAGAAACATCAAAAAGGAAAAGACAAAGAAGAACTTTTGTTCCTAATCCCCCCTATATTAAAAGAAGAAAGGGTATAAAGGAAATACAACCTGAAATCACTCATGAGACTATGCAAAAAAAAGAGCCATCACATGAAAACCCTATAGGGAAGAAGGATGATTTATTTGGAAGATATGAAGAGGTAATGGACCAAGTGTTAGGAAATTTGGGAATGTCTCTTACTGAAGATATAGATGCCCCAAAAGAACCCCAGGCTCCAACCTCTCCTCCTTCAAACTATGTCTTTGATCTTCCTGATATAGAAATTCCATCCTCTCCTATGAGGGAATCTCATGATGTAGCAGAGCAACTAGAGCCTCAGTTTAAGGAGAGCAATCCTTTAGAGAAACAAGAATGCTCAGAGGAAACAAGGAATGAATTTCCAATTGATCAATATGGGGAAGACCTTGAAATTCCCCTTGTACATAAAGAAACAATAGAAGTAGGAAATAACCGAATTGGAAAACTAGAACATGAGAATAAGGAATTGAGGAGGAAGGTCAAGAAAATAAAGGTATTAAAACAAAAAGTTGACAGATTAAAGGAAAAAATTAGACAACTTAAGAAGCAGTTGGAACAGTTTGACAAATCCCATAGGAAGAAGAAATCTAGGAGAGTTAGAATACAAGGGATAAATCCACTTCCTAGAAGGGAAATTCATACTCACTCTATTGAAACACAAACAGATTTTCATGCCCACTTGGAATCAGCTGAAATAGAAACTCAGATAGATGCTCCAGTTATAGTAGAAAAATTTGTTCAGACTAAAGAGGTTATTCATTCCTCTGAACATGATGACATTATAAGAAGATTGGAATCAGAATTGGAACAATCCCAACAGAAGTTAACCCAATGCCGAAATGAAATGGTCATAGAGCATAAAAAAATTGTCAAACAACTACGAGCAATGTCAGCAACTGAAAATGAATCCTTTGTTGATCTCAGCAGAGTAAAATAAAAGGTAAATAAGGTGCATGGTCAGATTGATGGAGCTTTGGAGAAAACAAAAAATATGTTCTCTATTTATTCTGATATATTAGCTTGTAAGGCCCCTGCTAACAATTATGCCCTATTTTTATTGGAATGATATTTGTTATTAAAAGTTAAATCCATTAGGGAAGGAACACCTTATGAGTTTTCCATTGTCTCTTATTTTGTTTCATGTTTCAAAGAACAAGAGGATGTAGTAAAATACATTTTTTGTGAATTTAATATTCATAATTTCATTCTAGAAGAAAACTGAGATTAAAACCCTAATCCCTTCACTAGGGATATCTAGTTTCAGGCCTTTTTATATTTTTCCAAAAATCAACTTAGATGGACCAAGGCATATAAGGTCTTCATCCTAGACCTATGGGTTAGAGGAGAACCTTCTAAATCCTTTGACACCATTATGCAACATAGAGAATTTATGAAGAGGGAAAAGGTTGTGGAATATTTAGCTCCCATCCATATACATGTTGTACATTCAGGGTTGTAGTACTTTGGAGAAATTAGAGAAGAAGCCATTTATGTTGTCAAATTAAGATGGAGTGTCTCTTCAAATGAAATCAGGAATAGTGAACCATTTGGTTTTAGGAATTTTCAAGCCGTTTCTCTCATATTAGAAAGGTATGAAAATATTATCATGGAAGTAGGTCCTTCCTGGATTGGATGCAGGTATAGTCCCCCCATTATTTGGTATCCTCTAGAGGGTTATCAAAGTGTTTATGAAATATGTATGAAAAAGGATGAGGCTCCTTTTGAAGAACTTAAAGGTACGAATGGTTTCCAGAGGTCTATAGAAGAGACCTCTCCACCCTACAGTCTTATTGCCTTGCATATGAACTCTCTTGTTGCATGAGGACATGCAAAAAGGTAAGTTGGGGGGTATGTTGGGGTAATAAAAAGGTATAAATATTCTCCTTGTTCCTTTGGTTTATGATATATTCTTTGCTGATTTTTCTATTAGTTTGAAGTAATTAGGGTAGAAAGTTATTAAAAATATTTTGAAAATAATATTAAATGATATTAGATATTTTCTAAACTTTGGTTTGAATCACTTTGATTTTATGAAGAAATGGACAATTGTTGTTAATTGAGGATAATCAAGATCATGAAGATGAACATACCATTGAAGATTAAAGAAATCAGGCACAAAAAGGTTCAAAGGAAGATTGATTTTTATCTTGCATTATTCATAAATAATAAAATCAATATTGAGGATCTCTCGATCCTCGGGATAACTTAATTCACTTGTCTTATTGTAATATATAAATAAGAGTGAACAATAGAGAGGGTATACCAGAATTCTGATCACCCAATTGTTGATACTCTGCACAACAATCTAGTTGTAAATGACTTAGCAGTTATCAAATTAATGGAAGCTTCAAGCGTTTTGACCATTTTCGTGTATTGAGTGTTTTATAACAGTATCTTCTAAAGACCAGGGGCCTAGTCGACAGGAGCTATTGTCTTATCTGTAATTTTATCAATTTTGTGATAATTCTGCAATTTGATATTTCCTTGAACAGTTAGAATAGATCCATTAATGTGTTGTTTCTATTATGAATTAATTGTGTTATTCCATTCGCAGAGAGTAAATGTTCTATTTGGAGATTATCAATTGTTATTTTGTTACTGATAGTTTTCAATTTATCACTTATGGATTCTTTTCAATAAGTTTTCATTTTTTGTTCCTTTCATTAAGTTTACATTTGTTGTTCCTTTCATTAAGTTCACATTTGTTGTTCCTTCTTAAATCTCAATAGATTGTTTTTCTTTCCAAATAGGTTGATCAATCACTATTCTTTGAGAGATGGATTCATTAGCATTTTTGTAGATTAATTTGTTGTTTCCTGGATAAATGAATGAGTTTGGTAATTAGTTGATGTTTTGTTTCATGGTGTGTTATTGCTCATAATATATTTTTTGTTGATTGAGTTATTATTATCAGAGATTGTAGTTAATGTGTGAAGAACTTGATTATTACAGTAATTTAGATAAACCCAGATTTGTTGTAATTGAACTATCTACACAATTTAAACCTCTACAACTTATCTGCATAGATTGTGCTGACAATCTTGAGAGAAAAGAAGAATCCTCGGTTGGTAAAATTGTTGTTTTTAGGACATATTTAGAGCCCAACTGTGACATAGACACCTTCATTATGGTGGATCCCATGATTTTTTATTGTTTCCTATGTGCACACTGGAGATTGGATTCGAGCAGTGTGAGAGTCGGGTAAGGGGTCCTAAATCCCTCTATTTTTTGATGCATTTAATTTTGTAGGTAGGTCAAGAGTATGGTGGATTGTATGAACCATTTATGAGGGTGACCGTATGGTCCACACTGTAAATTGGGAAATAACTGCACACATCTATAAGAGTATTTTCTAGTATCCTGTGCCATATATCGTGGTTAAGGGGTGCACAGTCATACCAAGGTTAGTGCAGCTGTAGGATGATCATATGCACTTATCAACATGACTATTATTCAAAAAGTTGTTCTTGTTAGTGTGGTTAAGTGAATAAAATTTGCATAGGATCTCTATTCAACTGTCTGTAGAAAAAACATGTTGACTGTGTGACTGTTCAAAAAATGGTGGCACAGATTGTTGAAGAGATGGAAATTTGTGAATTCTTTGAGTAGGTTTAGTGATTGAATAACCCTTAGTGTATGAATATATTGATAGCGTTATTTGGTAACATGTTGATCTACTAGTGCGAGAGGGGATTTGAGGCCCTTCACATAGCTGTGTTTGAGGATCTAGTGGCTATATTTGAGATGGATGATTATGGCCTTCTTAAATTTATTCAGTTCCCATTGTTGTGCTCCCAGGAGGAGTTACTGAACTTCTTGGTCCCTATTTGGAGGAACCAACATTGGGATTTTTATGTTAGAGGACAAATGGTGGATATTTTATGATCCATATTGGATCATTATATTATTTTTCATCTTTCTTGATGGTTTTATAAAGGAAAAAAATTGAGGAATCGACTTTCAGGGTCATTTTAGTGGAACGCCATAGTTTGGAAAATTATGGTCTAAAACCTTACAGAGACATTTAGAGGCATCAAATGATATTTTTATGGGTTTATGGTGTCTAAAAATTGTCCCACCCTTTTGATGGTGTTCTAAACTTCAAGAAATTTCCAACGATGCATATCGTGTGTTAATCAAAGCTTGTATGCAAAAGTTACTCCCCCACAAGTTGACCTACTATGTTGAATACCATGGTATGGGAGTATACCATGTCATCCCCCATTACTCATGCATGGGGGGCTATCCACATATTTAATTTCAAGAATATTATAGAAGTTCCAATAACCTATCACAATTGAGGGTGGAGGAAGTGAAAAACCTACCCCTATATGGCTATTGGGCTATGTTAAATACCAAACCACTAGGAGGAGAAGGGGTTCCATTATTTTTCGTTGTAAATTCTTCCATAGATGAGAAAAAAATTTGACAGTGTTATTTTGTGAGAATAACAAAGGAGGAGAGATTATGCAATAGTCATAAAGGCCACAAGTCAAAGGAAAATCCATAGAGAGTGTATATTTCTTTGTACTTGCATTATTTCCATACCAAAGAAAAGAGAGAAAAGAAACCTCACCTTTTAGCTAAGTTTTTAACCGTAATGGTTTCCCAGAGAAAATATGTGTGTTATATTTTGGATGGTGTGTGATTGTACTTTATTGTTCTCTATTCTCTTCATTTTATTTATTTCATGCATAAGAAGAAAATCAATAACTAAATATTTTGAAATCTAGAGTTTAACCTTCATAGTGTAGATTTCATTTTTATTTGTATCATATATGTTGTGATGAACTATTCCAGTTGAATATTCATGGTATCTTACAGATCATATGGGTATCATAGCAAGTTTTTGGGGGGGGGGTATTTTTGGGAAGTTTTAGGATCCAGGAATCGCCTTAAAGAGAAGTTGCATAAAACCTAGCCATAGTGGATGAGTTTGATCATAATAACCCTAAAGATCCAACATAAGACATATTTAAGTGGTTGGAAGCATAATTTACCAGCATTGATTGCAATATGTACCTCCTCATGGTGGATATAGAAAGCAATCTAAGACCATTCAGAGATGATGGAGGCTCTAACTCAGAGATCAAATCAAAGGGGAAATTGGGAGATTGGGAAGACATAGGAAATGAGTCCCAGAAACAATACAATAAAGAGAAGACAAGTTTCATTTTTTTAACCCTTCACAATCCCTATTCAAGATGGAGGTTAAAGTCCATATTTGGGATACAATTTAATGACTGAATATTTTAATTCAAAATGTTAAATGAAATCAATTGCATGTAAATTAATATAATTTCCTTCTTGAATTATTAAATACTATAATCTTAAGTGTAGACCCTCAAGTCATAGTTAAGTACTGAATCACATATATTAGAATATCTTGTAAAAAAACTCCATTATGATTGGTTTCAATATATAATTCAAGAATTTAAACACAAGCTTAAATGAACTTTTAAAGATAAAACACATTTGCGTAAAATAAATAAGATACAATCTATACTAAGAAATTTTCTATCCTTCCGGAGTAGGCCCATTCACTATAGAATAGATAATTGATGTTAATCTATAACATAACTAAACCAATATAATTGTTGTAAAGAATACCCACCCTTAAGGCTATTCAGAATAGCCATCATTTCCTTTTCATAGATTGATTGGCCCAATTGTCACTCTGATAGTTGCTTTCTAGTAAAGTCCAAAGGCCGACCATATTGCATAAGGGCTGCTCCAATTCCTCTCCCATAAGCATCACATTCCAAAAAAAATGTATTTTTGAAGCCAGGAAGGGCCATGACATGAGTGGTGCACATATTCGTTTTCAAATCTTGAAAGGAATGATCAGATGTTGGAGTCCAAGTGAAAGACTTATTTTTAAGGAGAGTAGTGAGAGGCACCACAATTTCTCCATAATTCTTAACAAACTTGAGATAATAGCCTATTAAACCCAAAAAATCATGCAATATTTTGAGAGTCTTAGAGCGACGCCAATCCTTCATATCTACAATATTCTTAGGATCCACCCTGACACTCACCTTTTCAAGAATATGACCCAATTAATATACTTTTGAGGGTCCAAAATCACATTTAGATTGTTTGAGGAAAAGTTGTTGCTAAGAGAGTATATGAAGAAATTGATCAACATGAGCAAGATGGGTTGTCCATGTTTTACTATAAATAAGAATATCATCAAAGAAAACTAAGACAAAATGATGGAGTAAAGGACGCAAGACATGATTCATGAGGCTTTGGAAAGTGGAAAGTGGGGGCCCACTTTCTCATAAATAATTGGGCACCACTTAATTCAACCAAGAGATCATCAATGACAAGAATGGGAGATTTGTCTTTCATGGTGACTTTGTTGAGGGCCCGAAATTTAGGACACATGCACCAAGAGCCTTATTTCTTAAGTACTATGACGACAATAGAAGAATAGGGGCTAGTACCAGGACAGATAATGCCTACGACAAGAAATCCTTGAAACTTTTTCTCAAATTCATTTTTTTGGGAAAAGGGATGATGAGAGGGAAAGACATTGGAAGGAAGGATACTGGGTACAAGCATAATGGAATGATCATGAACACCATCAGAAGGAGGAATTCCCTGGGAGTGGAAAAAAACTTGATGTTTGGAGATGATGGATTGGAGGTCAGGAGGCATAGAGGGTGTCTTAGTGGCTTGAATGGAATGGAGTTATGAAATAATGTCGAAATGAAATGTTTTGAGTAGGTTTTCCATGTTATGGTAACTGATGATCTCAAGGGAACTTTTTGTGATTCCTTGGAATTTATATTGTTGGCACTCATAATTGAATTGCATGGTTAATTCCTTAAAATCCATGAGAATGGGGCCCAAAGTCCTTAACCATTAGACACCCAACACAATGTGACAACCACACATGTCGATAATAATCATATGAGATTTCATGTGGTACTCACCAATTTGGAGACATATATTTTCAAAACTCCCTCCACAGTTCATGGACCTGCCATTGGAAATCATGATTTCAAATTTGTTTACTGCTCGAATATAGAAACTAGTTTCTTGGGCACTACAACGATGAATAAAATTATGTGTTTTTCCACTATCATCATGGATGATGACCTTCCGATGCTTAATTTAACCAATGAGATTGAGGTTTTTTGGAGAAAATAACCCAGTGAGAGCATTTAGGGAAATGAATGGTTCAACTTATGGGGTGTATGAGGGTGGATTCAAGTCAGTTTGTTTAGGTTATTCAACCATAGGGGGAGCCTCAACCTCTTATTTAGAAATGTCCTTAGAGATGGCATAAAAATATTTTTTTTCTTACACTTGTGCCCAGGAAAATATTTTTCAGCACATTTATAACAAAGGTCCTTGAGTCGGCGTTCAACCAATTTTGCCCGAGTCAATTTTTGGATATTTAGTGGAACATAAGGAGGAGTGAGAGTGGATAGATTTAGGGTGAGGAATAAAGGATGTTTTTCTGGTTTGAAAAGAGAAAACTTGTTTTCATTCCTTAGATATATTGGTTGTGGACCCTGATTATATTCTTGATTTAGAGGTCCTTTACTTTCAGCCGTGTTTATACCCCATGAAGTATTTACACCCCAAAAGTATGTACACTCTTCCATGCGGGGGAGTGCAGAGGGGGGGTACCCCCTTTGTGGGGTCCGGCAGAAAGTGGGCCCCCAGCGGGGGTTCGGGGGTGAAGCCCCCAAAGAAAAAATTGCCTTGTAAAAGTATATTTTAATTTCATTGTAAATCTGGACCGTTCATTATAAGGTCGCAGATCTAACAATAGAGATTATGTTAGGATTTTTTTCCCTATAAGGCAACCCTCTTTTATGAGGGAAATGCATTGTGATGCAGGAGCATCGCTCACTCAATCAAGCGAGCCAGCGAGTAGAGACAAAGAGGAGCAGCTGGACAGCACCAGCATTCAAAATTTTGAGCATTATAATATGGCGGCGCTAAACATTAATTAGATTGATGTGATGAGGCGCATTTGTATATGTAACGGACCATGAGCGGATAAGCTCTCGTCCTTAGGTAGCTAAGGCATTTACTTAAGATTTAGTGCAGGTAGATAGGATAATTAACTGTAGATTAGACATTCACCGTTTGAGAGGGAAAACGGAGTATAGACACCCTCCCTTGTATCATTGTGATATTCTCATTCATTCATACAGAAAAAAAAAGAAACCAGAGAGAAGAGAAGAGGGTTGTGAAGAACTTCCATGTATAGATATTGAATTAATAGGAGAAGCCCTGATTCAATTCCATGGACGTGTTTGACCTCTGTGTGTTGTTGATACTGTGCCTTTGTATGTTTACTTCTTTTTATGCTTATCTTTTATATGCTGCTTATGTGATTGTGTATCAGGTTAGGAACCTGAGAGAATGAGTTTCAATTGTTTCTTTTCTTAGACCAGGGGATTCCTGCATCGAGTGCAGTTGAATACCTCCGCATAGAGTGCGTCGAGGAGGCTAAGCAGTTGAACAAATTGTTCTCTCATGCCCAGAGTTGGGTTGAAGTATTCGAGCCGTGCAGGTAAGTGCAGGTTGGATTTGAGTCCTAGTAGCCAGTCTGAGGAAGGGAGAATGGAAGCGTTGCGAGCGTGAGAGAACAGAACTCAGAAGACTTCAACACTTTCAGAAGTGATTGAAGACCGAGCACAAGGAGTGTGTTCGAAAAAACCTCTTGAAAGAGTTCGAGTTGAAGAAATCTCTGGAGGGATAGCGCCTTTGGTTCAGTGGCACAGGACGAAGGCGGTGAATAGAGGATTCTCTCGAGGAAGAGAATCGACGACTGGAATTGATCAAGGAAGCTCCGAACTCCATTTTACCATCGATAGCGGAGGAGCTACGAAGGGTTTGACCCTTGAGTGCAGGCAGGAATCAGTGGCCATCGTGTATCGGCAAATCGGGGTGGTGGGTGCAAAGGTTTCATGCACGTAGAAATCACGAAGTGCGATCCTCCGATTTGATCGGAGCCGTCGGTTTCAGAGGGACAGGTGGCACAAATCCGAAACCATCGGATTTTCGGCGTTCGGGGTTTCCAGCAGCAGGAAACTTGGAGTCGCGGACTCGCGAGCCGCGAGATCCCGACGTGACGTGGCAGCGTGGGACCCGGAGGCATAATGGAGTCTAGGTGGCGCATTTGCGAGAGATCGGGGTTTCGGCACTCGGAGGTTCGTGTTGTATGAGGTACGCGACGATACAACCGCCAATCTCCCGATAAGAAAACCCGGATAGAGCGGGAGTGTTGACCGTTGACATCGCGGATCGGGGTTCGGGTTTTCATATTGCACGAGAGGTGCATACAAGGTTCGTGAGTCCGCGAAACCCGATTTCCCGAGTTCCGAAAGGGAAGATAGCCGAGAAGACTGTGGGTAAAGGACATTCCGAGGGAGTTGGAAGAGCTTGGACTCTTTGGGCCGAGAGTTTGTGAAGGTCCTGGTGGGAGCGACCGTGTCGTTGAGGGCGGGGTTGGCGTCAGTGTGGTATCAGAGCGAGGTTTGGGCTCTCTTTGTTCAGATAGCAGGGAGAAGCGGATACAAAATGCCGCCCAGAAGAGAGAGGCAGTCCCCTAATCGAGAGGACAGGGATGCCCGAAGGAGAGGCAGGCAACCAGGGAATCCAGCCGGCAACCCAGAAATAGAACGCCAAATATGAGATCTCAGGGCGAGACTCGAGGATATGGAGGCCACCCAGAGGCGTGGAGTGGACGCAGGAGAATTCAGCGATCCTGAGATCGAAGAGGAGGCTGGACATGACCAAGAAGAGGTCTCAGCAGAGGATGCTGCAACCGAGAGGTTGATCCGAGCCATTTCAAGGATGGGCTCGAAAACAAAAATGGACATCCCGACTTATGAGGGGAGCCTAAATGCTGAGGAATTGCTGGATTGGGTCTGAGCACTTGATACCTACTTCGATTATGAGGATATCGAAGAAGATAAGAAGATAAGGCATGCCGTCACGAAGCTGAAGGGACATGCAGCCCTATGGTGGGACGAGCTGCAGGCAGACAGACGTTCCAAAGGCAAACAGAAGATCAAAAGATGGGATCGGATGATCGCCAAGATGAAGGCAAAGTTCATTCCGAGGGACTACCAAATCACTCTGTTCAGGCGCATGCAGAACCTGAGACAGAAGTTGATGACGGTGAAGGAGTACACCGAGGAGTTCTACAGGCTCAACATCAGAGCTAGTCATCGGGAGAGTGATGATGAAAAGGTGGCGAGGTACCTGAATGGCCTTAGGTATGATATTCAGGATGAATTGAGCATGGTGACTATACGCACCGTTGAGGATGCGTATCAGATGGCTCTGAAAGCCGAAGAAAAGCTGAGCCGCAAGCAAGGTCAGCGAGGGCGAGGCAGAAGCCAGCCTAGAGGAAAAGCTGTTGTTCCAGAGAGAACACAAAAACCTAAGGAGGATTGGAAGAGGCCTCAGGGTAGAGCTGAGAGAGGTGGAACCTCACAGTAGAGACAGCCAATTTCTGAGCCGAGGAGGTAACAAGAGGATCAGTCGGGTGGATACGCTGATGCCAACGCATTTCCTCGTGCTCGAGGCAGAGGAAGAGGTAGAGGAGGAGTTATCACATGTCTTACATGTGGTAAAGACAGACACAAAGTCATTGACTGTCCAGAGAGGAAAATGGACGGAGGAAAATCTCACATCGCTGAGGCACAGAGACACGACGTGGACAGTGAAGATGCAACCAGCGGGAGGTCACTAAGAATGCATAAGATCCTTTTGGCACCTGAAAAGGAGGTGGACAACGCGGTGCAGAGGAGCAGACTGTTTAGAACGGCTTGTACAACCAAGGACAGAAAATGTAAGGTCATCATTGACAGTGGGAGCACCGATAATATCGTTTCAACCGAGATGGTGGAGAAATTGGAGCTGCCAATGACTAAACACCCGAGTCCATATAAAGTCTCGTGGTTACAAAAGGGACACCGGGTAAGTGTCACAAACCAATGTTTAGTCAAATTTAAAATTGGGAATTATCATGATGAGATCCTATGCGACGTTATTCCCATGGACGTGTGCC
>ML777843.1:3899-20678 GCA_009831015.1 Picea engelmannii
AAGGTTTTTTCTTCTGATTTGTTTGTCTGAATCGTTTTGTCGCCTTTGACCTTAGTCTCAGATGTAACTTTATCAATTAGCTCTGCTTCCTTTGTTTGGGTTTCATCTTTTTTCACTTCAGACTCTCGAGTCTTTGTTATCTTGATTTTATTGCTGGGTAACAATGCTTCTTCCAAAGGAGGTTCACGAAATTGATCCCTTGGCAGGCTTTTGTTAGGTTGGTTAGTTGAGGTGGGCTTATTTTTTGATCTCAGATTGTATCTGTGTTGAAAATCGGTCGCTATCATTTCTGTTTCTAGTTGAGATACACAGAGGTCAGCATGATTACCTTCTTCTTCTTTATTAGATGATTGAGGAGTATTTAAGGATGTCTCATAGTCTTCCTTAGTCGGAAATGGCTGCGAACACTCATCACCGAAACATGCAACTTCATCTTCCGGATCTTCAAAATCTTGGAGGTCACTTGCTCCTATAAAATTTTCATTTTTTAGTGGAGCTTGTATTTTTTGATCCTCATTTTTTATTTGCCTCTGCTGATTTAGGGGATTTGGGTTTCTCTTGAAGTCCCTTTTGTTAGAAGAATCAGCTTTAGCCTGATCCAACTCCATCCTAGAGATTTTTTTAGATAAATCTTTAATTATTCGAGCCATATCATCCACTCTGTCATCAGTGTATCTATTTGACCCAGAAGGACCCGTTGGTTCCCTATAGCATCTGTTATCACAGTTGGTTGTTTCTGCTTTAGCCTTCAATTTACCTGAAGCCATCATATTAGATTCTATTTCGACAACATAATCTTTCATTCTATTCAGGGTGTCTCCTCTTCTTTCTCGCAAAAGTAGGGCAAAATCAGGTTCGAAAGCTCCTGCAAAGGTTACTTTGGCTGAGGGTTGGGAAGGTTTGACAGCGACTGGAATTTTATTATATAGTTTATTAAATCTCATAATAAATTCCATTACTGTTTCTGAGTTCTTCTTCCTTAAGGACCCAAACTCGGTAAGGTAATATAAGTGATCTTTTCGCTCTCCCCATTGTCTGAGGAAAGCGTCTTCCAAGGCGTTATATGTTCGAATAGAAGCTGCAGGAAGACTCCGAAACCAAGTTCGGACCTATCCTTCGAAGGTTTGGACAAGTAGTCTTGAATAGACATCCTCATGCTTGATACCGCATATGTCTGCGAATTGGTCAAAGAAGTTTATATGCTTGGCTTCAGTTAGGTCTCCCTCCTCAGTGAACTTTGGAAGATTTTTTATGTAATTGTCAGGTAAATCATGGAGGTGAGCGGGTAAAACTAGGGGAGCATATCTCACTGCCACTTTTGCAAATACTCCGAGAGGAGGGACATTTGGATTTCGTCCACCTCCTACTCCAATGCCCGTCATCGGCTTAGGATTAAAAAATGGGGGGGTAGCACGCTCCTTTGAATCAGGTGAAAAAGGGAAGTTCTGATGAAGAAAGGATGGTATGTCAAATGATAACGATCTTTCCAAAGGACCTTTTCCCTTGTTTATAGACGAGAAATTTTGATGTGGCTCACTCCTAAATTCTGAGAAGTCTGTTTCCAGATCTTTGGTATCAGACAGAGGGTTGTGGGAAGTAAGAGGTTCTGAAGGGCGTTTAGTCTTTACAAGTGGGTTTTTGGGTTTATTAATTGAAGCAGTTGCCTCTGACGAGCCTTTCGCTTTTAAAACTTTTCTAGGATCATTAACAGGTGTAATAGGCCTGCCATCTGAGTTTTGTCTGGTGTGCCTTCTACCAGACGCCAGTTTGTGTTTCAGTGGAGTTGCCAAGTGAAAGATTTAAAAATCCTTAAAACTGTGTGCACTCTATGTTCACTATCAAAGAGTAACACTATCAACGAAATAGTTTGTCATTCTCCCAGGGAAAAGATTTCGCAACTTCGGTCCCCGGCAACGGCGCCAGAAATATGTTGTTCCTGAGTCTATACTAAGGCTTAAAATACAGTGTCAAGGCATCCGAAAATATACAAAAGGTTAACATGGGATTATACTAACCTTTGGTATGAGAAACTAGAGGAGATTTCTACGTTCTCGTCGTCTAGCTTCCATCTGCTCTTGAGCAGTTATGTCACGCTCAATGGTTGCCCACGATTGTTCCAATTCGTCCCGGGTGTTCGCAGATTTAAGGATTGTGTCTAAGAGGTTTAAAGCGATATGTATTTGACTAGATAATCCGGGTTGAATATTAGGTTGAGTTGCTGCAGGGACATTCATTTAGGAACAGTTCCAGTATGGAAATGGTTTTTAAAGAGAGGTTTTATTTTGCTGTTTCAATTCGGACGAAAATAAAGAGAAACTTTTGCATGAAGAAAAATGAAATAAAAATGCAAATTGAAGGCCCTTTCCTGTAACTGTGTTGTTTCTGATAAAATAACGTGAGATGGGAGAAAACATTTGGCGCAGATGACGCGAAGTTCCTGTCAGTGGAAAACTCACGTATACACAGAAGAAGCAATTGACATAAACATAATTGACCTTGTATAAATAAACATAAAATTCTGTAAGTGTAAATTGGTCTTACACCCGCTAATAGCTGGTGCAAAGGAAAGACAAGAGACAATTACAGAAAAAGATGCAAACCTTTCACCATAGTAGTGGTCGTACTAAATTACAGTGATATACGTCAATTATGTAGAGCAAAATGAAAAGAAACAAAGAACATGATGAAACAAACTTGCAACACAGTCGTGACAGAATCGGGAATCTTCAAATTGCTTGTATTAACTCCTTTAATGAAAAAAACTCTCTTACATTTAGTTTCCAAAAAAGTCCAGCCCTTTTCTCTTCTTTTTGTGATCTATTTATAAAAAAAATTCTTCTTGGTTCAAAAGAACGAAATTACTCCATCTGTCTGAATCTGTTTACAAAAGGTGCCAGGTGCTTGTTTTTGCTTAAATTTTAGTACATATGCTACACTTGTCTAAAAATGAAATACAAGCTATGAAGGTTTTGTATTGACAGCTGGGGGGAGCGAGATAATTCCATTTCACCCATTCTTTCTTCAAGAAGTGCTAGGTGTCTGTCCTCGCATGGATTCAGTGTAGACGATACACTTGTCCACAAATTGGGTCACAAGCTGTGAAGGCTCGGCCTGACAATGGGCTTCGGCAAGATAGCACTCTCGGGCCAACTGTGGAAGCTTATCTTTTACTTGTATATCAACGAGTTCAAGGGAGCCAAGTTGTGTGCTAGGCTGAATCAAATGTTTGTAGATTTGAGTTGGGTCTACCCTGTCCATCTCGGAGATTTCCGTTGAATTTCTGTCATTCCCCTCCTTTATGTCGAGAGAAATCCGATCCATATTTATCTGCCTTAGCACCTCTGTGTCAGCTCCAATTTCTATCCTCAACTGCTCACCATTAATGTTATTGACGGCCTCTTCCAACGAATTTACCACTTTTTGAGCCTGCTCTTTGCTTAAAGCAATATCTTGTTCCCAATTCTTTAATAAGATATTACCCCTGGTTTGTTCGGCAATGGTGAGCCCGGGATGCCCTGAAAACCTGTTGTTGGTCGCTATCACTTGGAAAGCGATCCGCGCAGCTTCTGCGTTCCTTTCTTTGTTAACCAGATTCTTAGAGATTCGTTGCATTAACAAGCAGTCTTCTCGAATCTCTCCTACTTTGTTTAGCAGGCTCTGTTGAGCAGAGGAGATCCTGCTCCGAATATCAGTTGCTCGAGATTTAACGATCTAGATTTCAACTGCCTTGCTTTCTACGACCTCCAACTGAATTTGCAGCTGTGAAATCGTGTCTCTCTGCTGGCCTAATTGTACCCGATCATCACGGATCGTAGAATTTTCTTGTTCTAGTTTGGTCTTGAGAACTTCAATTTCTTTCTTATCGGCCAATTGGGCCAGCTCTATTTCCCCACTCGCTTGACTCTTAGCATCTTCCGCAGCCGAAGCTATTCGGGCTTCAAGAGTCTTGATTAGCCGATTCTTTACTTTGAGCTGATTTTTTAACGCCACGACCGAGAATTGATTTGCCGTCGCGTACGCTCCCAACGTCCCTGCAATCTCTGTGGCAAATGCATCTTTCCTTTTGTTCATCCCATCGGTCATCACTCTGAACTTTTTAACAGTGGACTCTCCCTCTTGATGAAATTCCTTCTTGACTACAACTTTCCTTTTTCTGTCAAAAAAGAAATCATTAGGGGAGAGTTCCTCTGCCCTTATAGGTCTTAGTTCTTCCCCAAAAATGCATCCCTCATTAACGCCTCCATGTGCTGACTGCAAGGGTGTGACATAGGTGATGGGTTGTCCGATCTGCTTTGTCACCTTCGCTGGTGTGCTGAGTGGATATTGCTCTTTCGGGGGATCAGAGGTCTTAGTTCTTGCCTCCAGATTCTGAGTTTTTGGTAGGTCTGTGTCTTTTATCTCCACCTCAGGACCATGCTCCTTGGGAGGATCAGTAACCTCTTTTTCTGTTTCGGGATTGTCCTCCCGCATAGGACTCTTCTTCTTTTTTGGATTCTTCTCCTGCTCAGGACTCTTCTCTCCCTCGGGACTTTTTCCCTGTTCGGGATTCTGTTCCTGACATTTTTCGGGATTAGAGGTCTGCCCCGTAGAACTTTCAGCCTCCTTTTCTTTATCTTTAGAAAGTCCCAAACCTCCCAACACAACGGGAAGGCATATTCTCCTATGTCCCTGAAATTTCAGAACAGAAACCCTGTCTTCGGGTGCCAGAGATCTGATCCGATATTGCACTTCTGAGTAGGACCTCGCCGCTCAGAAAACATCATCTGAGGGCGAAAATTCATGTTCGAACCTCTTTAATCTGCAATTTCCCAAATGAGTGCTTACGATCCCCTGAGGATCATGCTTCTTGTATTCGATAGAGACTAGGCTCAAGTCTTCAATGGCTGCAGCCTCAGCTTTAGCATGTCCAAAATCTAATAATGAGTAGGAATTCAGCCGAATAGGGAAAGATGGCCATACCTTCTTGGCCGACGCTTTGAGATCTTTGCTCACTCCGCCGATTACTGTTTGCTGAGCAATCTCGCTACAGGCTAGCTTGTCGGGAATAAATTGTGGGAGCGCCAGAGGAGGAACAATGGCTCCGAAAACTCTCAAATAGGAGAATTCTTCCTCCACGTACCAGTCTGCGATACGGCTCAAATTCGCAGCAATGCTATCAGAGATGGGGGGTGGTGTAAGACCAAAAATGGCGATGTGCAGGGGAACCATGACCCAATTGAAAATCTCATAAATAAACTTATTTGCGTTATATTCCCACAACTTATCATGGTAATCATGTACGGTTTTTTCCTCGGTTGGACTCCAAGTCCAATTCATTAAAGGGAAAGGCGTCATGGAGAAAATTGCGTCCATGATATACGCGGACATGAAGAATCCGGATGCCCTCCCGGCTGCTTTTTTCTCCAGGTACTCTGTGACCCTGTCGAATAAACTATCGGAGAGCATCTTCGACCAATTGAATGAGCTACCTTCCACTACCCGAAAGATGAGAGGTACCCACCGGATGTAAAAATGCACGGTATCCTCACTGTCGAAAAGCCGGCACGCCATCATTGCCACATATATGAATGGTGGCTCCAGCGAAGAAATTGAATACACGCCCTTATCATTTACTCTAAATATTGCGGAGCACGAAACCCAGTCTTTTATCAAACCACCCATCGTTTTATCATATTCTTCCCACTTCTTATTTTTTAATTCCAGTAGGAATTCACTACCATATATATATTCAGAAGTCGTTGGCAGCCTATACATAGACTGGATATGCTCAGGTCTGAAAGTTCCGACCGTGTTTCGTCGGTCATTTATGATGGTTCTGGTGGGTAAATCGATATGATCCAATGCCCATCGGATCATGTCATAGTATGGGAGCAACCGAGGTCTGGTTGCAACCAGTTGCATCCCCGACTGAACAACTGTCTTGTACTTAGTGTTCAGGTCGTCCCTTACAATATGAATGTCATCGCCATCTGAGTCTGGGCAGTTTATCACACCGGATTTCAAAATATCCGAGATAGCCGACCAGGTGTCTACTGAGCGGCTCGTTCGGGGCGAAGTATCTGAAACATTGTCCGAACCCTGTGCCGCAACCTCGACGTTAGCTTTCGCCGCTCTTCTTGAAGCCATAGCTGAAGCTTGTTGTTTTTCTCTTCTGCAGTAAACCTGTGTATACATGCGGAAATGAGTATCCTCAGGGAAAGGCGAGCTCTATGCGTTAATAAGAAATGTTTTTAAAAAATAAAACGAAATTTCGTTTATATCTGAAAATCATGTACCTTTGTCATAAGTCCGTCAAATCGCGAATAAAACCAAATTTATTGAAAAATCCGATCTTATTTTCTTCGTGGATTTACCCTAATTTCTCATTAATGTCATGAATATTGGGCGGCTTGATAGGTATTCGGGAAATGGAGAGTAAATAAATAAATACCTCGTGAGGTGTGACAACCTTGAAGCGTGGGACGTACTTCATTTAACTTTAATGTATTACAAATCTTAACGACTTGAAAACTTCCTCACTTTTCGTTGCATCACGAACTTTGTTTTCTCATTTTGACCCTTTAACTCGCGATACTGTGAGGGCCGATTTTAATGTAATCAATGGTAATCGTGATTGGTGGATCCCTAATTTCATCATTAATTTACTCGCAACATCGCGACTCGGGAATTCGAGGGCAGACTTTGGGGAAAATTATATGTCGAGTCGCGATATCGCGATGTGGCGATAATTAAGGCTTGAATTAAGAGAAGGAAATCTTAGATTAGGCGACTAACTAATCTCGCTATGATTATGCCGCAACTTCGTGAATCGGAGTTTTGGACACCTTAACTCTATGAAGGAAAGTGCCGAGCGGCGATGTGCCGAGAACCAAGTTTAACCGTGGACTGTTTTTTACCCTCGGTTCTTGAATAAGGTTATCAAAAGGTTATTGCGTTCTTGGCTCTCGGGGTTGTAAAAACAGAAATTTAGGATTGACGAATGCCGAGGCGCGAAACCCCGACGATGTCTAAACAACGGTTAAAGGTTTCATATTATTCTTTATCTTGGACGGAAATTAGAATCGAGTTCGCATTTTCACGACTTGGGAGTTGTGAATTCAAATATTTAAAGTGTCCGACTGGCGACATCCCGAAATAAAACAAGAGAGCAAACACTCTTGCGAAAAAATAGACCTTTTTTGAAAGAGAAAACGCATTTGCTATTCATGCGACAAGATTTGAGAGTTTTATGATTTTGGAAGGAGAAGAAAAAAAACCCTAGATCTCAAGTATCAAACATTGAAAATTTGCGCGAGGTGAAAGAACAAGGGCGGCTCCAACAGGTATCAAGAAAAAGAACCTGCCATGTTACCAACCATTTTTTATCTTACTACTCCTACCAAAATAAAGCCTAATAGTTTTGGTTGTGACCTACCAGGGGATCCCAATATCCTCCCAATACTCACGCTTCCTGATTGTGACTGACTAACTCGTTGTACTGGAACAAAAATATCATAAGAAGTTATTATAGAATTTACCACTTGTATAGAAAACACTTGGGGTATGGGTGATTTGGGGTGGGCACCACTGGCTTCAGGGCAGGTTTCTTGGATCTAGGGGGTCTCATTCTCATCCTATGAAGTGGTTTCTTTGGTTGGATTCCCGATATTTCCTGGCATCAGGGATGG
Organism: Picea engelmannii; assembly: GCA_009831015.1. NCBI lineage: Eukaryota > Viridiplantae > Streptophyta > Pinopsida > Pinales > Pinaceae > Picea > Picea engelmannii. The sequence continues at coordinate 11,567 of ML777843.1, forward strand.
ATATTCTCTCTCTTATTCAAGATCCATGTTGACTTATTCTTCTCATGCTTTTAGACCTTATTCTTCTTGTCCACCCTCCTGGGGACTTCTTTCTCTCTGCGCTTCTCTCTCACTTAATCTTTGACTGGTCAGTCTTTCCTGTCTTCTCATCTTTCACAACTCTTCCATATGTCCTTCCTCTACTTCTCTTAGTCCGACTTCTTTTCAAAACTTATCAGACTGTTTTTTTCTTTATTTATCTTACTGTGCCACCACTTCTCAACTATAGTGACTCTTTTCAAGGCTCACTCATCTCTTGAGTCCATTTATTACTGCTTCCCCCTTTTTTCAAAGAACCCTCTCCCCTCTCTTAGGCCATGACTCCACCCCAAACTCACCCCACCCCAAGCGAGGGTGTTTATGTTTCCATCTCAGTTGGGGACATAGTCAACATCCCCTATTCCATCAAGAAAACCTTAATCCATAGGGGGATTTATCTGAACAGTCTTCCCCTTGCATATTTCTTGAAATTCACTTCTTCCCACAAAAAATATTGGTTTTCCTCAGCTGCAAACTCAATAATGTATCCCTCTAATGTTGTGTTGACCTAGAAATTGATCGCTCACGTTAACAGATGATCCCGCCGATGAAGTGTTTCAATATTTTATGTATCCCAAGAACAGGTCTTCTTGACTCATTCTTGGAATTCTAGAACTTATTGGAGCCTATCTATCCAATGGAAAAGTTATTTCGAGAAATTAACCCAGAATATCTCGTACTGATTGCTCAATATTTCTGAGTAAAAGACTACTTCCCATAAATCTTTCATAGATTTTCCTCTCACCTCCACTTCTTTCCATATGAAGGCATCACAATTTCTCTCCCACCAATGGTAAATATTAGATCTATGAATCCTCAGAAGCATTCTCCCTATAGGTTCCCTTATAACGCAGGTCCTGGAAATGAAGCCATTTTGTTGGCATGGAATTGATTAGACCAGGGTCCTTCTCAAGTTACCAACAAAAGGTATTGCATAGTCCAGAGCACTGGTATTTTCATATCCTCTGAAGAGAAGAAGTCTCACTCGAAACACAACCAATACAAAAAGATAGGGAAGGGCAAGGAAAATACTTAGGTGGGTTCCCAAAACCTTCAAGATCCACCATGATCTTGCTCAAGATACTCTAACTACAGAACAAATCTAAACTCATTCATCCTAGAAGTAAAGATTCTCAAGTTGAGAAAGAAGTTATACACAGAGATATCATATGGATCTTATCAAGCATAAATAAGTGCTATAAAGATACAATTCATAAGCATAAACATAGAATGACACATTATATTTCAAAATTTTGGGTCCTCATATATATATTAGCATCAGAGATTCTTGGATACAATATCATAGATACAAGTTAGTACTATGTTACAAATTTCTATCTCAGGAATCATGTTAGATTAGTATGGGGATGGGTTATTGCTTAGAGTAGTATGGCGATGGGCGATCGCCTGAGAAGTTCTAGTGTTTTTCATGCCTATGGAATTTTATAAACTTAGTCCAATTTATCCCACATACATCATGGGAATTGTTGTCCTCTCACTCTCTCATATATAATTGAGGTGAAGGAGGCCCTTTAAGAATGCAATGGAGTGTGATGTAAATATTGTCTTGATTGAAGTGTAGCCAACATCTCTTATTTTCATAGATAGGATACCCCATTCTTCTAGTTTGTGTTCTATAGTGTTTGTATCTCTTGTTTATTAATAGAAGTTGGTTTACACTATATTTGTATGTTCTTTGTATTATCTTTGTGTATTACCTTGTTATATATCGATTATATTTTTGTCTTCATGTTGTTCTCAAAATAATATGGATCAGTGGTATCAGAGTAGGTTTATGCTTGTCGTTTCTCATACAAAGTCCCTGATGAGGTCAGGGTATAGATATTTGGGTCTCGCGCTAGTTTTGATTGAGGAAAAATACTCTCGCCAGCCCAAGCAACCTCCCATGGTGGAATAAAAGAGAGATGACAAAGAAGGAGATCCTTTCAAGACGTTTCTCGAGAAATCCCTTATGCGAAAAAGGAACAAGATGATGTCCAACTTTGCTCATATCCTTTGAAGACTATCAATGGCAGAGGATGAGGCATATTCGACAAGAAGCAATTTCACAATTGTGACACCCTTCAAGGTACAAGTCAATTTTGATACCCCCTTATTTGAAGGCCAGATAGATGTAGATGCTTTAGAAAAATGGTTGAATCTGCTAGAAGGTTATTATTCTATCCAAAAAAAATCTGACTATTAAAATATCACCTTCGCACTCCTTAATGCCCTTCCCCATGTAAGATCTTGGTGGGAAGGTTACTAGGAGAGGTACACCATTGATGTATCTACAATATTTGGGAGAGAACCCACTTGGGTGGCCTTTGTATATGCCCTAAAGGAGGAGTTCTACCATGTGGGAAACTATGATGACTAATACATGAGATGGAAAACTCTACATCAAAAAAGAGACCAGATGGTGTTGGAGTACACCAACATCTTTCATACCTCGCACTCAAATATGGGTATCAAATATTCTAAGAAACAACTATTTTTGAAGAACCACAATGGTCTACATAGGTACATCCAAACATATATGGATTTCTTGGACATCTCCTCATTGGGATATTCTTATCGATATGCAGTCAAAATTGAGCCGAAATTCAAGTTGTAGAGTAAGTGGGAGAAGCATGGAAAAGGCAACTCTAACTCACATAATCAAGGACAAATCAAGGAAGGCCAACCTCAAGAGAGCCAGTCCAAGAAAAAGGAAAATAATGGTAATGTGAAGTACAATAAAGACACCAAAAAGTGGTATCAGTTCCATAACATCCCTTGGCACAATACTAATGAATGTCACTCAATATAATCATTGGTGGTTGAGCTCAAAGAAAAAGAGTCGAACCCTGACTTGGAACCTGATTCAAAAAATAATAAAAGGAGAAAAAACATTGATGCAGAACCCACTGCTAGTGTTGCAATTGCAACAATCCAACCAAAAGAGGATCCTGAGGAGGGGGAGTGATTGTTCCATTCAGAGATGTGGGTGAAAGGGACCCCACTTCATTTTTTTGTTGATAGTGGAGGCCAAAAGAACATCATCTCAGTAGAGGCTATCAAGCAGTTGGATTTTCCAGCAACACCACAACCGCAACCATACAACATTAGGTGGCTTCGCCAAGGTCAAGATCTTCATGTCATCCAGTAGTTTTGTCTATCCTACAACATCAAGCCCTTCAAGGATGAGGTATTGTGTGATGCTTCCCCACTAGAAATATGTGATTTTTTATTAGGCCAACCATATATGTGGAGGTTTCATTTTTTTTATGAGTCTCGACCCCGCAACATCATTTTTACTTTGGGGGATAAGATTTGCAAGATACCAAAGGTAGTTTCGACTATTGTCCCACCAAAACAATGCCATAAAGTAATATCTTATACTGAAAATTTTAGCCTCTTCATAATCCAATCAGAAGGTGAATAGAAGGACACTGCATCCACTACAACCTCAGCCCAAAACCTTTCTATATAGCATAATAAGATTGACAAATTTGTAGAAGAGTACCAAGATGTTCTTCCTAGACCTACAGGGGTGCCTCCACACTGCCCAATCAATAAAGGTTATAATAGAACCCTTCATACTCTTCATCTTACATCTTCAGCGAGAGTGTCCTCCCACACTTAGGTATATCATTCAACTAGATTGGCTGAATGGATCCAACCCCTCCAACAACGGGTTCGTGACAACCTTCAACAAGCTAAGTTGGACAACTTCTTCATCAAGGAAATCAATGCACCAAGCTTCAAATTTAGAAGAAGTCTCCATGTCCCCCAAGGGAACTTGACGAAATGGGGAGCATTTATTCCTAAGGGGAGAGGAATGATCCAGATGGATGTCAATTTCCATCCACCTTTTCCACTGAATCACCATTTTGAGCATGTGGTTTTGATAAACCATGATATTCACCCTTTTGATGGGGAAAGCAATGTAATGTCATCTTCATTTGATAATTACAGACATCATGTAATAATTTCCTAGTCATCTTATGTACATTCCTACAACATAGCGTTAATGCATCAAATCCCATTATAACTTCACAGTTAAGTGTGCTTAGGATAGAGTAGTAATGGAACGACTGATCTCTTGGGAAGTCCTAGTGTTTTACATGCCTATGGAATTTTATAAACTTAGTCCAATTTATCCCACATGCATCATGGGAATTGTTCTCCTCCTACTCTCTCATATTTAATTGAGGTGAAGGAGGCCATTTAAGCATGCAATGGAGTGTGATGTAGAGCTTGTTGTGAATGAAGTGTAGCCAACATCTCTTTCTTTTCAGAGATAGGATACCCCATTCTTCCAATTTGTGTTCTACAGTGTTTTTCTCTCTTGTTCATTAATAAAAGTTGGTTTTAACTATATTTCTATTTTATCTGCATTATCTCTATGTATTTACTTCTTATATATCAGTTATATTTTTGTCTTCATTTTGTTCTCAAAATAATCTTGATCAACTCCAACATTGACCTATTATGACGGTAAGATGTTCAGATAAACCAAGAAATCCCAAACTCCGGAGCCCCATAGTTAATAAAGGTTGTTGGATCAAACATTTGAAGTTATGTGTTGGTAGATTATGCGGCGCTTCGGAGATAAATGGAGGAATGTATAAAGGATCCACAATATCCTGAAGTCTCGAAATCACCAAAATCCAGCTAGTCGTTCGATCAAGGATGAGCTTTGGATAATGAATATTCCCCTAGAATGTTCGATCATGCGAGGGAAGGAATAGTCAACCCAAAGTTGACCACTCTGGGATTACAAAGAGTCCCAAAAAACTAAAACTCCCAAAGACACAAATTTCAAATCCATAATAAAAAAAATCCTACCAAACATCTAATCTAATAGGAATATCAAGATCATTAGATCTAATCAATGATCTAGAAAGCAACATGTGGCACATTACGGAAGCTGACACATGTCAAGGATAATTTGGCATATAAATTTTATGAAATTCATGAATAAAGGTGACACGTGGAAGCCACTCAGTCAGTTCCATGTCAACAAATACACATCAAAATGCCATGTCACTCTAGGATTATAGCCTCCAGGGATGTCCAACATCTCCTACCAACAAAAATTATCGAAGCATTGAAGGTTGAAGTCACAAACTAACATTGTTCGTTGATCTAATATCCTCCAGGTTCTCTCATGACCATAAGATCAAGTGTAGTGGAAGGATAGAGTAATCATGAATCAAAAAGTAGCATTAACCGTTGATCTATTTTGGGAGCATTCTCGACCGATGATCAAGAACAATGGCCAAGTGTTAAATCTCCACTATGTTGAAAGAGCGCAGACTATAGATCTCAACTTTTGATTAAGTTGTGATCGTCAATTTTTTTGAAGCCTCTATATAAGCCAAGATCATTCATTCAACAAAAGATTAAATATCGATCATTTGATCTACTAGTGAATAGAGTAAACACACTTCGGATAAATTTACTCTGGGGGAGTTGGAATACTGTAAAGGTCAGAAATCCCAAAGGTCGAAGTGCCAGAGAACCTGGCTCCAACACTGGTCACGTGATAAGGTAAAGAAGATAATAAGGAGTGAAAAGGACCTAGAAGTAAATAAGCCCTCAAACATTTGAATATGGTCCCATGTATATTAATAAGGGTAACAATCCTGATTAAATCACATACAAGGATAAGCACATGGATCTAGCCATCGATCACATGCATTTTGGATTGAAGGGAGAGCCTATTGATTAATAATCAAATTCACAACAATTCGATATCAGTAGACTAACGAACTGATATAGAGTCATGATTAAATAAGAGTTAAATCATGAGCATTATGAATAAAGAAATAAAAGTATTAATGACAAAATAATTAGAATTAATTAAATGAAAGGGTGCAATGGTTCATTATTAAAATACAAAATGGTTCAATGTCATACCTTTTGTAACACTATATAAACATAAAGGTATGGTGAAAGAAAAGTTTCTCTGCAGTCCAGATCAGAAGATCAAAAGAAGAAGGAGAGTTCAAGAAGGAAAGTCGAAGATAATTATGCAGTGAGGATGGAAGGTAGGAGCAAGGACAAATTCATATCCGTTACTAAGTAAAGTGTTAAAACAAGGAATTTGGTGCTTCCTAGGGTTGGTACCCTAAAACAAGAGAGTTGGTTCTTCCTAGGGTTGGTGCCCTAAAATAAGGGAGTTGATGCTTCCTAGGCTTGGTACCCTAAAACAAGGCATTTGGTGCTTCCTACGGTTGGTTCACTAAAATAAGGGATTTGGTGTTTCCTAGGGTTGGTTCCCTAAAATAACTGAATTGGTGCTTCCTAGGGTTGGTTCCCTAAAGAAGGGGATTTGTGTCTCCAAGAGTTTGATCTCTAAAGAGGATTTGTGTCCTCCACAATCACAGATTATTCTATATAAACTTTTTAATTCTTGTTAAATATATTTATATATTTGGTTTTGAAATAAAAGTCCATTATTGATCTATTGTGATGATTAGAATAACAAATTACTAATTTTTAAAAAACATAATATTGATTCATCGCCCCCTCTCAATATTTCCACAATTGGTATAATAACCAGTGCCTTAAGCACAGTCTAATAACTAGAAGGTAGATTATGAAAGAAATGTATCAGCAAGAGGGATTGTATTCCAACAAATAACCATTGTTTAAAGGAGATGATTTTGCTCTCTAGAAAACTAGAATGAAAAGCTACCTTATGGATATTGGTTTTTATGTTTGGCAATCTGTAGAAAATGGGTACATTGCACCAGCTACTCCACCCACATATACTGCGGGAAATACTATTTGCAGTGACAACTCAAAAGTAGTCAATTCCATTATAAGAGGATTAACAAATCATATATTTGTAAAGATAATGCATTGTAAGTCATCCAAGGAGATATGGGACAAACTAGAGGTTATATATGTGTTGGAGTTACTTCACACACTGTTATCCACATTTTTGGTCATCGGGATGATGTCATGATAGTGTCATGATAATAGAAAATCAAACTCTTTATTAAGAACATTTTCATGAGAAAGGTTACACTTGTCAGTTTCCAGAAAGCATAGTTTAAAAGATAGTTCGCAGGCTGCATATATACTCTCCTGCGAGAATCCTTAATTCTCGCAGGCTGCCTTCAGCTTGACTACGAAATTCTCGCACTGTACTTGAAGTCAGGGTGCAGACATGTTTCTAAAGAAGGAAAATGGATGAGTTCTCGATCCTTCTAGAAAGAATCTTCTAGAAGGATGAGTTGGCTTTCGAATGGTTGGCAAAATACTGACTTTCCAGATATCGTGGGATCATTCCCTATCCAAGTAACTAAGTTATCTTCTACTATATATTGAGGAGATTTCTCATGGAAAGGGTTAACAAGAACAATAATAAAAAATACTAGAAGCAAGCTAGCAGAGATTGATTGGAGAACCAGGGAAAGACTGTATGGAGGACTGAAGCTATAGCAGCAAAGGACAATAGCAAAGTCACCTTATGTGTGGTTGATTTTCTTCATGCATGTACAAGTGTGTGTGTCAGAACTAGAAGCCATTGAAAGGAGATCTACGACATCAAGGCTCAGGTTGTATATTTCTCTTTCAGTTAATTCAATACATGAATATGTCCCTTTCCCATAATGATGATGTCATCTTATTACATGATTACTTGATCACATGTATAGACTAGGTATTGAATACATTAATTTGCTTGTACTTCGATTGGTTTGTACTATCTTGATTGGACGGCACAAGAGCATTGAAGCGGAGCAAGGAACAACAGAGATTTAAGGAGAGCGCTCTTAAGGTATGTCCACTATTCATTTCTCTTAGTTCGTTCAATAATCTAGATCTAGGGAAAGAGTAGTATTTTGTCTTGCTTTGTTCTAGATCCAGGTGAATCTAGGGAGATTGGTCTGTGTCCGCACTCACGAATTTATCCGTTAACAAAATTGGCAACTCCACTGGGGAATTATCCCTTTTGTCTTTTTGGATTTCTGGATTTTCTGTGGCCATTTGCTTTGGTTGCCTTTTTCTCCTGATTTTTAAATCTCTGAGTCCTCAGGATACCCTGAGTGACCTTCTGGGTCCAAAAGTCATTTTGATCTTTGCTTGATTTTTCAAAATTTTTAATACTTTCAGGGATTCCCGCACTGTGCCCATTAGCAGCCTGCGAGAACCCTGATAGTTCGCACCTTGCTTATATACTCCAGTGCGAAAAGTTTGCAGTCTGCACTTAACTGGCCTGCGAGAATTTTAGTTTCTCGCACTGTGTCCAAGGCTTGCCTGCGGGCAGATTTCGGAAAATTTTTGAAATCAAGTTTTGACTTTTGCAATAGCTCAGTAAGTTTGATTTAAGTCTTTTTGGATTTTTGGATTACTTTCTTAGCTATTTTTGTTTTCTTTTGCTTGTTGGACTTGATCTAGGGTTTCTAGGCTTGTTCTTGCCTTGATTACTTGACTTTCATCTCTTAACCCTTTTTGGCATTTTTCTTCTCTCTGATTACTGGAGTTGAATGTGTTATGTTGGTTGAGAATCAGTGATTGATTGGAAGTTAAGATTTTGAGATTTATCTTACACTTGTTGGTCCAAAAGGACAACTTTTCATTTGCCTTGAGAAGCTCTTTTGGTTTGTTTTTGTTTTTGCTTCCATTGAAAGTTTTGGATTGGGTTATTTGATTGGATTTTTATATCTTGGTTTTTCTGTTCTCATTCATTAKAGYTCTTCTTGGAAAGTGRAYKGTATGTTTTCTTTCAAGATCTTTGTTCTACTTTTGCAACATCATTGAAAATCAAGATTCTAGAGTATTGGACTTTTGAAGAAGACATTTAGAAAGTATTCAATAATAATGATTGTTTGCATTCATATTAAAAGGGAATTGAGCATTGTATTTGCATTGTTATAGTGAGATTGATTTAGGAACTGTTCCCTCTCTCCCATAACTAGGATTCATCGAATGAGAAAGATTACATTACATCATATCCTTGCATTGATTGGGTCAGAGTCACACATCATTGAGTTTCACTTCCGTTGCCTTTGAGTATACAACAGCCATTAAAAAC
>ML777843.1:22567-40001 GCA_009831015.1 Picea engelmannii
GGGGAGAATATTCCACCTAGAGAATATTCTCTTTCAGTTGACACTTCAGTTTGACTAGTTGAGTTGAGTTTAGATGTTGCATTGGTTTTGTCACCATGCAACATTGGGATCATCACCAACTCACTACTCTTTGTTTAGTCAGTGAATTGAAGACTAGTTGACTAGTTAACTCAGCTAGGTGACAGTTCACTCCCGTAACTCCCTAAGAGACTAGACTAGGTGGCAGTTTACTCTTGTAACTGTTGGTGTGTGTCTAGATCAATCTAGACCACCACTATGGCTCATTATTTACTCATGTATCCTATATCTATTTTAAATTGTTCACTCTTTATGTGTGGAATGTGGTTAATGAGAATTCTTCCATTCTTTCTATCTTTCTTCTTCTTTCTCGATTTCTCTCTACAAATTTGTGTAGTATCTTCTAGCTAGATCTATTTTGTGTAGGTTCAACACATTTAAAATATGAAGGAAATAACAAAGTCAAGGAAGCCAAACTACAAACCTACATAGCTCAATCTGAAATTTTGAAGATGAAAGAAGAAGAGAGTATTGCTCAATATCTTCATAGAATAGATGAGGTAGTTAACTCAATCAGATCAGTTGGAGAAGAAATTAAAGAAAAACCTATCATACAAAATATGTTAAGGTCCTTACCTATGTGGTATGATGCCAAGATTTCCACAATTGAAGATAGACTAGAACTTGACAAACTCACAGTAGATGAGCTCCATGGAATTCTTACAGCATATGAGATGAGGACAAGGAAGGAAAAATCATCAAAAGGAGAAACATTCTTTAAGAAATCTAAAACAAAGAAGAAGAAGGATAAAAATACCAATGAAGAGTTATCAAATATATATGATGAACAAGTTGCCAACTTCATGAAGAAACTCAAGAGAGGGACTAGGAATTACAAAGGAAAGTTTCCTCTAATATGTTTCAACTGTGGAAAAAATAGACACTTTGCCAATAAGTGTCCATATCCAAAGTAGGAGGAAAGTGATGATGAAATAACTTTCAAAGATTAGAAGAGAAAAACCAAATGTAAAAGGAAGTTCTATAAGAAGAAGAAAACTTTATTTACCCAAGAAGAGAGTAGCTCATCTAAAGAAAGTGAAGAAGAGAAACCAGAGCTTCTATTTATGGGAATGAAAAATCAATATGATAATCATTCAAAATATGAAGAAGAAGTGAAACTTGAGAAAGAATTTATCCGTGCAATTGAAGAACTAAGAAAATCTAAAAATAAAAACAAGTTACTAAGGGAACAACTTCTAGAGTTTGAAGAAACTATAAAATCAAGAGAAAAATAGGTTTCCAAATTCATTAGTGACTCAGAACAATTGATTATTGATTTAATAACCGAACTCCAAGAAACCAAAATAAAATAATAAATATTGAATTAAAAACTCATTGAAAAACAACAAACATGTAAGATATTAGAGGACGAAATAATTCAACTAAAAGGGAAACTAGAAAAAGGATACATTCAGTCTGAGTTTGAAAACAACTCAAAAATATTGAACAACATTCTTAGCAATCAGAGATCATCAAATGAAAAGACAGGAATTGGATATTATCCCTCTACAAAACATACGAATCACAAACAACCAATCAACTATGCAGATGCTCTTAAGAACTCCATAATAAGAGAAGAAAATAAGACAAGGATAATACCATTGAAAATTGTCCCAAATAACCAAAACTCTGCATTCCCTACTAAATAAAATGATGACAAGAAGAATATAATCATTTGAAGGAAACTCTATAATAGAAATCAATATATCTTCCTTGGATATTGGTATTCCTGCAATAATTTTGGACATAAAGCAATACATTGTAAATCTTATAGAAAACACAATCCAAGAACTGTTCAAAGATATGAAAACAATAATAATAATGCAGAAAGAAGAAATTATAACTCCTTCTCTCCCTTATAGAACTACAATATTGAATGTTACAAATTCAATGACTATGGTCATGAATCTAGTGAATGTATATTGTCAAAGTATGACAAAAGGATAAATATTCCCAACAATCCAAAGGTATGGAAGAAAAAGAAAATAAACAAAATAAAGTGTAAATTTTCTCTATATGAAAAAAACCAAGGATCTCAATGGTATATAGATAGTGGATTCTATAAGCACATGAATGGATATCAAAGAAATTTTCTCTAGTTAAAGAAGAAAGAAAAAGGAAAAGTCACTTTTGGACATAATGTGTCAGCCAAGTTACTGGGAAAAGCCATTGTCAGCCTAGGGAATAACTAGACGAAAGAATAAAATGTACTTGTGGTATAAAATCTCAATCCTAATTTACTAAGTGTAAGTCAGACATGTGATAAAGGTCACATACTTACCTTTGATTCTCAGAAATGTGAGATCAGAAGAAAAGATATTGGAAAGCTAGTAGCAATTGCACCAAGAACATCTAGCATTGTGTACATCCTTGACATGGATGAAGAAGAAAAATGTTATTTAAGTTATGAAGATGAAAGTTGGCTATGGCATTTAATATTTGACTACTTAATCAAGGCCAATAATAAGGAGGAATTAAGGGATCTACCAAAATTTATTAATCCTTCAGACTCTATTTGTAAACATTGTCAAATAGGGAAGCAAACAAGAGTTAGTTTAAAAAAAAAGAGCATTCTACAACAAAACCATTAGAACTTATTCACACAGATCTATGTGGACCTACCAAAACTAAAAGTAGTTTTGGAGAATATTATTTTATGTTGATCATTGATGATTACACAAGAATGACCTGGATATACTTTGTATAAGAAAAATCAAAATCCTTTGATAAGTTTAAAACATGCAAAGTCCTTGTAAATATTGAAACATATCTCAAAATTAAATGTCTGAGATCAGACAATGGAGGAGAATTCACCTCTAAATATTTCATTAAATTTTGTGAAAATCATGGTATCAAAAGACAGTTTTTAGCCACTGGGAATCCTCAACAGAATGGAGTGGTGGAGAGGAAAAATAGAACCGTCCAAGAAACTGCAAGAACCATGTTAAATGAAGCCAGTCTTCCAGACAATTTTTGGAGAGATGCAACTTACACAACAATCCACATAGTAAATCGAGCTCAATTGAGACCCAACCATGACAAAACTCCTTATGAGCTATGGTTTGGCAGGCCATCATCTATAAAACACTTTACATTTTTTGGAACTAAATTTTACACTAACAATGATGAAGATAATTTAGGAAAGTTTGATCCAAGATGTCATTAAGGCATATTTTTAGGTTATTCACCAAATATGAAATCATACATATGTTATTATATTAGAATACTTAAGATAGTGGAAAGATAAAATGTAAATATAGATTATCTAAAACTAAAAAAGAGCATATCCCAAGACATATAAAAAAATTATAAAGAATCTCAGCAAGAAGATGATGAAAAATAATCTTAGCAATAAGATGATGATAAACAATCTCAACAACAAAATGATGATAAAGAAACGTAGGAAAATGAAGCTTATATTGATGAACAAGACAATAAAAAACACCCTTTCCAAAATCTCCATCGAAAAGAGTTCAAAAGAACCATCCCAAGAGTCAGATCATTAGAGATAAAAATGCAAGAGTGGAAAAATGAAGGAAACTCACATTTGACTTAGAACACGCAATGTTGGCTACGATAGAACCTAAATCATTTAAATAAGACAACAAAATTAAATACTGGAAAAATGCAATGAATGAAGAAATTGACCAAATAGAGAGGAACCAGACTTGGGAATTAGTTCCAAGACCTAAGGACAAGAATGTGGTAGGAACTAAGTGGATCTTCAATAAAATAAATAAATGAAAATGGGGAGATTATAAAGAAAAAATCTATCTTAATTGCAAAGGGTATGCTCAAGTAGAAGGTATTGATTTTGAAGAGACTTTTTCTCCAGTAGAAAGACTAGAAGTCATCAGAATGTTCCTGGCATTTGCATGCTTCGGAAATTTTATGATTTATGAGATGGATTCCAAGTCAACATTTATGAATGAAACTCTAGAAGAAGAAGTCTATGTTGAACAACCAGAATGATTCATGCTAATAAAAAATAAATATTATGTGTGCAAGATAGATAAATCTATGTATGGTCTTAAGCAAGCCCCAAGAGCATGGTTTTCAAGACTAGATCAGTATCTACAAAAATAAGGATATAAGAGAGGGACTATTGAAAACAACTTATAAATCAAAATTGAAGATCAAAATATGATTGTTGTTGTAGTATATGTCAATGATATCATATTTGGGAGTAATATTACTACAATGAGTAGAAACTTTGCAACTAAAATGCAAGAAGAGTTTGAAATGTCTATGTTGGGAGAATTGTCTCTCTTCTTAAGATTACAAGTCACTCAATCAAAAAAAGGAATATTTATTTCCCAAATCAAATATATCAAGGAAATGTTGAAGAAATTCCAAATGGAAGACACTAAACCTGTAAGTACTCCAATGGTCACTGGATGTGAAAAATCCTAGATGACAACTCACCAAAAGTAGATCAAACTATGTACAAAACAATGATCAAAGGTTTTCTCTATTCAACAACAACTAGACCTGACATCATCCAGATTGTAAGACTAGTGGGAAAATTTCAATATGCACATAGGGAAACTCATCTAAAAGAAGTAAAAATAATATTTAGATATCTTAAAGGGACCTTAGAATTTGGATTGTGGTGTCCAAAAGGTAAAGACTTTATATTAAATGCATACACTGGTGTAGAATGGTCTGATAGTATAGATGACGGGAAAAGCACCAGTGGAGGAGAATTTTTTCTAGGAAAATGTCTAGTAGCATGGATAAGTACGAAACAAACATCCACATCACTATCCACAGTAGAAGAGGAATACATTTGTGTTGCATCGTGTTGCACACAAGTTCTATAGATGAAGAAAACATTAGAATATTTACAAATAAGATATGATGATCCCATTACTATTAATTGTGACAAGACTAGTTCCATAAACCTCTCTAAAAATACTATAATGAAATTGAAAACCAAACACATCCCAATAAAATACCATTTCTTAAGATATCATGTTACTCAAAGAGTGGTTAAAGTAGAGTATGTCGGAACCAAAGAAAAATTTGCAAACATATTCATACAACATTTTCCCATAACTACCTTTGAAAATATTTGACAGAAATTGGGAGTAATTCACATACAACATTAAAACCACAAAATTTGAATTACAAGAAAGGGGCACATGGATAGGGGAGCATCGCCACGGGGGGAGATAAGAAATAACCCTTATGTCATTGTTGTCAAAGGGGGAGTAAATTGATAAACAACATAAATAAAAATATTTCAAAGAAACGGTTTCCATCAATGTGAAAGGGGCAGAATGATGGAAATAATGGTATGATATTTTCATTGATGTCAACAGAGTGCAAGTGATAAGCTCAAAACTCAGAAGAGATAGCACTGTATAAATTTGAACCATTGATCGAAAGTAACTAAAAAAGAATCGTTAGATATCATGGAGAACTTCAGGTGAGTTCTCATATGTTAGATCAAGCAAGAAATATAAATCTTTGGGACTTCGTAGCTTCGCCACATCAACGAATATTTGAAACAATGAAGAATCCATGAAACCCCTAAGTCGCAAAATCTCATCAGCCATCAGATCTAGGAGAATGCAATATGATCATTCGATAGAAAGAGCGTACTAAAGGAAAGAAGGTGGTCAACTCTAGCATTGACCTACTCCGACGATAAGAAGTTCAAATAAACCAAGAAATCCTAAAATATGGAGCTTTGGAGTTAATAAAGGACATCAGATCAAATAGTTGAAGGTCTACAGTGGTATATCTATTCAACACTTTGACGATAAATGGAGGAATGTAGAAAGGAGGAAAAATATCCTGGAGTCCCGAAGTCACCAAAATTCCACTAGTCATCCGATCAAGAATGAGCTTCGAATAATGAAGATTTGCCTGGATTGTTCGATCATGCAAGTGAAGGAATAGTCAGCTCGGTGTTGACCACTTCGGGATTACGAAGAGTCCCAAACAACTAAAAATCCTAAATCCATGAAGTGGTGAATCCACGAAGTGAAAATCCATAATCACGAAATCATGCCAATCCTCTGATCTAATATGAAGATCAAGATCATCAAATCTAATCAACGATCTAGAAAGTGACACGTGGCACATTTTGAAAAGTGAGACATGTCAAGGCTCATTTGACATATAGAGTTTACAAAATTCATGAATCAAGGTGACACATGGCAGCCACTCAGTCAGTTCCACATCAATAGATACACGTCAGTATGCCATGTCACTCCAGGATTACATCCTCCGGGGATGTCCAACTTCTCCTACCATAAAAAATCCCCAAAGTGTCGAAGGCCAAAGTCACAAACTAATGTTGGTCATTGATCTAATATCCTCTGGGTTCTCTCATGATTTTTATATCAAACATAGTGGAAGGATATAGTAAGTGTGAAACATGAAGTAACACTAACCATTGATCTATTTCAGGAGCATTATTGAATGGTGATCAAGCATAGTGGCCAAGTGTTAAAGCTCCACTATGTTGAAAGAGTGCGGACCATAGATATCAAATCTTGATTAAGTCGTGATCGTTGATGTTTTTGAAGCCTCTGGATAAGACATGATCATCCATTCAATATAATATTAAATATCGACCGTCTAATCTACTAGTGAAAAGAGTAAATGCACTTCGGTGAAATTTACTCGAGGGGAGTTGGAAGACTGCAAAGGTTGGAAATCCCAAATGTTGAAGTATCGAAGAACCTAATTCCAACACCGATCATGTGATAAGGTAAAGAATATAATAAGGAGTTCAAAGGGCCTAGAAGTAACTAAGCCCTCAGAAATTTGAGTACAGTCCCATGTAGAAAAATAAAGGCGGAAGAAGAAAGGTTCCTATTTACATAATTTGAATAAAAAAATCCACAATCCTGATTAAATCACATACAGAGATAAGTGCACGGATATATCCGCCGGTCACACAAATCTTGTATTGAAGGGAGCGCCTATTGATTAAGACTCAAATTCAAAACAATTGTAGGTCTATATACTAATGAACCGATACACGATCATGATTAAAGAAGATTTAAATCATGAGCATTATGAATAAATAAGTAAACGACTTAATGAAAAAATAATTAGAATTAATTAAATGAAAGGGTACAATGGTTCATTATTAAAATACACAATGGTTCAATGTCATACCTTTTGGAATACTATATAAACAGAAAGGTATGGTGAAAGAAAAGTGTCTCTACAGTCTAGATCAAAAGATCAAAATCAGAAGCAGATTCCAAGAAGGAAAGTTCAATATAATTATGCAGTGAGGGTGGAAGGGAGGATCAAGGAAGGATTCATATCCTTTACTAATTAAAGTGTGAAAACAAGGGAGTTGGTGCTACATAGGTTTGGTACCCTAAAACAACGGAGTTGGTGCTTCTTAGGGTTGGTTTCCTAAAATAAAGGAATCGGTGCTTCCTAGGGTTGGTACTTTAAAACAAGGGAGTTGGTGCTTCCTAGGGTTGGTTCCCTAAAACAAGGGGTTATTGATTCCTAGGGTTGGTGTCCTAAAACAAGGGATTTGGTGCTTCCTAGGATTGGTGCCCTGAAGAAGGGGATTTGTGTCTCCAATATTTTGAGCTCTAAATAGGATTGGTTTCCATCATAATCGCATATTGTTCTCTATAAAATTTGTAATTCTTGTTAAGTATATTTATATAATTGGTTTTTAAATACAAGTCCATTGTTGATCTATTGTGATGATTAAAATAACAAATTACAACTTTTTTAAAAAGGTAATAATGATTCACCCCCCTCTAAGTATTTCCAACATTTATTCACACAATATTGTCATCAAAGGCTTTTTCATTTCACATTATACCAATTCCTCCCAAAACATTCTCATTCTAATAAACCCACTGGCATTTTATCAATATACAATGTCAACATTTGAGTTGGAGGATTTGAAACAATGCCATGTTATTTCTCTTCCTCATGGTAATTCCATTACTTGGAGATTTTGAAACGATGTCATTGGTTATTTTCATTGCTACCAGCACCACATGGGGAATAGTAACATCCAAAATTAAATAGATTGAAAATTGCAAATCCCATTTTGTCCCACTCATGATCACCTAATCGATCTAATCCGATGAGTTTTCACAACGCCATTCAATGTTTTAATTCTTAATATTTTAAAAAATCACCATGTAGATTCTTTATCTATATTATCCTTACCTCATGATGGTCCTAAAGTCTACACCTGACTGCTAAAGGGCCGCGTTAGGGGACCTCAAGTTACAAATGGTTGGTTTTTTTATTTATGGGTCAGTTAGAGGGTTGGTTTATCAAGACATGAGCATGGTTTGGTTGGCCAAATTACATGGATGAGGGTCCTCCTTGGTTGGTGGCACACTAAGTATAGACACGTGAGACAGTAAAGGTAAGAAACAAAGGAAAACAACAAACCATTCAATGAACAATCGGCTACTAGAAGTTTAAGTCTTAAAATGTCATTTCAAGCATTAAACATGTACCAAAAACATAGTTATTCCCACAAGTTGCAACAAAAAAAAAATCATCAAAGAATAGTTGTTATCACAGGTTGCATATTAATAAAGACAATTTATACAATATGTGAGAGAAAATAAACGTACTTCTCACAAATCAAAATTGTATTCAATATAAGAAACACATATGAATTTGGACACAAACACAATATCATCAATAATATCTTCACTGGGTAGAGAGATTTAATCCATGAGTAGAATGGGTCCAAATAGTTGTTGTATTGATATTTCTCTCCCAAAAATTGAACCCTCAAAACATACAAAAATTGCATATTTATCAGAGTTGTAGAGGCTCTCGTCCATATGGGACTGAGACTTAAATCTACACTACGAGTTGTAAACAAACTTATTAACTTGACTAGAAATTGTTGTAGTATAGTAATGTATACTTAAAACTTGACTTAATAAAATGTGTTTCTTATCACACATAAAAGACCACTTATTATTATTTAAACTTAAAAGATTCTTGAACTAAAAAATTAAAAATTGTTATTTTCAATAAAATTAGACTGATGCATGCATTAGAGTGAACTGAGATCTGACAGAAAATGACTAGGAGTGACAAAACCAAGTTATGTATTGATCATGGGAATGCATGTGCGTTGTTGGATGCCACTAGAGATAACTAAATGTATTGGAAATGACAGAAGCAAACCATCTGGTGTTTTCCTAGAGTCTCTAATATTATTTCTGTAGTCTAGATTATAGTTTCCCCAATTCTGGTTTGGCATTGTACAGTCCGGATTACGAAACTTATATTTTGTACCTGTTGGCTATCGATGAACCACTGTCATATGGGAAATATGATGAAGTGGACTGGCTCTACGCTCCCTTGTTTGGCACCCTTTTCAAACTTTAAAATATACCATTAACAGAGATAATCCATTCTGGGATTTCGACGTTCGGGAGTTCGAATGATGATATTGAGAATCTCCAAAAGTGACAATGTTGCGGAGTAATGTGGTAATGAGGACCCCACTTCGACTATTAGGGGTTCCGACACTTCAGGGGTTCGAATAATTGTGCTCTCTTTGAGTTTAAATCCCCCGAAGTGCTAATCTCTTGGAGTCATAACCATGTTTATCTTAATTAACCCAAGATTATTCTTTAATCATGTGGTGTTTCGGGAGTTTCTGGACTTCGGCTCTCTTGGAAACTATGTTAAATCTTGATCAAAATATCCCATAGGAAATTTCCCCAGAGTGACATGGAGGTTTTAGTGTCATGATCAATGACGTGTCATGAAAATAAGGGTGACACGTGTCACCTAGAATGGGGAAAATGGTGTGCTAAAAATGATTGAAATAAGTGCCACATGCCGCAACTGATGAATGTCATGTGTCACTATGGATGAATTCTATGTGTCAGCATAGATAAGTGCCACGTGTCTCCGACTCTTTGAGGTTCGGGGCCTTTCAAACACAAAGTATGTATAACTCCCAGAGGATTGGACTAGTGGAGTGATGTGGAAATTAGGAACTTCGGATCTTCGGCACCTCAAGAGTTTTTGAATGTAGAGTATGGATATCTCCTAAACAAATGACCTCCCAGAGTGATGTGGCAGTTTGGGGCTCTGACCCTTCGGGGATCTCATACTTTGGTATCTTTTTAAGTAAAATCTATCGGATGGATGATCGTCCAGATATGACATGGAGGTGTGATGTCACATCATTGATGTATCACAGAAATAAGGGTGACATGTGTCACTCAAAATAGTACAGATGATGGACCCAAATATGCTTGAAATGATTTCCACGTGTTTCAATAGGATTGTGCCATGTGTCATGATGGGATTGTCCCACATGTTGATGAATATTCGACACTTAAGCTCTTTGGATCTTTGGCACTTCGACTAATGGGATCTGACGTGTCCATGACATCATTCTCATTGACATGGTGTCGGGGTTTTAGTGTTTGAGATGTTTTGAGTGCTATGTTTAGAAATCCCTGAATGACGATCGTCGAAGCGATGCAACAGTTCGAAGTTCAGGAACTTTTGTTGAAGATGAGATTGAATGTTTCGGAGGCGAAGTCATAGAGTGACTTATTTGTGACTTTTGTGATTAAACCTCATGCATGTTATCGAATCCTGAATGTGCGAGAGCCATTGATCTGATGGCTTGTTAGATCTTCGTCGTTGAAATTTAACCTATCTATTTGTCTTGAAATCTAAGACCGAAACAAATTTCTCTGAATTGTTGCATTATTTTATGTGGAATCTTACCGCACATACAAAGGACTTGGTTCTCTTGGATGTCTCTTGTGCACAAAAAATAACTTGGTGGACTTGTTGAACGCTCAATCAATGGAAAACATGATGACAAGTATTTCAAACCAAATCTCAACATATAATTATCCTTCAAGAAAAACATAAACGAAATGTGAAAACACTCAATCAAAAAGGAAAACGATGGACACCAAGTAATTTAGAGAGGGAAACTGTGTTGGCCAACCATAAGAGGAATAATATTGATGAAGGCATAGGGGAAAAAGGAAAAAGGGGTAGGGGTTCATACTTAGGTCTCAACATTGGCTCCAACTGGGGATAACACTTCCCTGTGAGGTGCTTAAGAACAACATATCAGTTCCTTGGAAGTAAATAAATTGCTCCCACCTTCCTTTTCTTACCTCTATTTTTGTCTTCCAACCATGAATATCTGCCACTATCTCTCAACAATGCATCTTATTGAACTCAAAACTTCAACTACACCCCATTTCCTTTGTTGGGATATGGAGTCTTTATTCACAAGAAACCTAACTAATCAGAAACAAAAAAGTAAAGAAACTATGGTACAATAGGGACCTTCCCTTAGTCTTTCAAGAAAAATAGTGTTTCAGGAAGCGCCCATTTACTAAGCCTCCAAAAATTTCAGTATCTTCTAGATTGTGTAAGAAAAATGTGTTATTTTCCATAACCTCAACAACCTTAAAAGGACCAAACCATAGGTTATCAAAATTACCATGCTTGGAATTTTCTTCCCTTATGGAATCCCACCTCAGGACCATGTTGCCTTCTTGAAATATATCCTTCTTGGTTTTCTTATCAAAATCTTATTTGATATTTCTCTGGTATGCTTCAGTGATCTGACTCAATGCTTCCCTTTTTTTTGAACTTATATAATCTAAAATATTCTCCTTTGGATTTCATTTGGCTCCTCCATTTCTTCCTGTAGGAATTTCAAAACTGGTATACCGAGCTAAGTGGGGAAGACAACATATATCCCATAGACTAGCTGAATGGTGAGGTTCCTAAGGATCTCTTGGTGTTGATCCTATCAACACACAAGGCATACTTAAGTTTAGATTCCCATGATTTCTTGTTTTCAGTAAACAATTTCTTGATGATCCTGATGAGAGTCTTGTTTCACGACTAGACCAATCCATCCCCCTGAGGATAATATGGCATAGAATGTGTCAAGGCAATGTTATGGCTTCCACATAAGTTAATCATGGATTTGAACTTGAATGCATGGGAATTTTCTATTACACATTTTCTAGGGTAGTTGAACTGGGAAAATATATTGGTTTCCAAAAATTTCATAATCACTTTGTCAGTAACATTCCTAGTGGGAAAAGTCTCGATCCATTTGGTAAAGTAGTCAATGATAGTGAGGATCCACTTATGTTTCCCATTGGAGGGTTTATTTATCTGACCTATTAAATCTAATCCCCATTGTTGAAAGGGGCCAATGGCAGTGATATGTTTCAGGGGCAGTGAGATTAGCTTATTCTTTCCTCCAAAATTTTGACATTCATTCCATGCCTTTATTGTAGTGAATACATCCGAGAAAAGGGTGGGCCAATAGTACCCTTCCATTAGGATATTGAGGGTTGTAGATTTCCAATGTTGGTGTCCCCCACAAACTCCCATGTGCATATATGTTATGACCTTATTAGCTTCATTTTCATCAATACACTTTAATAGGATTCCAGCAGGATCACTCCAATATAGGTTTTGATTTAAAATGCAGAATTTATATCTTTTAATTTGAGGGATATGTCCCTCGCCTTCTTAAAATATGGTGGACATTCTAGGTGCTGCAGAAAGTAAATAATATCTTTGTACCAAGGTGAAGAGGAGTATTTTTCAGGTACATGCATGTTGTCTTGTCCAAACTGTGTCATGGAAGCATCGGATTGGGTGAAGGTATGATGTAATTCCAGCACCTTACAATTTGATTCTGATAACAACTTGCAAAGTACTGGTCCCTTGATCATCTTGGTGGGATTTATGTGTAGGTCACACTCCAACAACTTGAAAATCCATTTCCCTCTTTTCCCTTCACTTTCTGGTTGGACCCAAATCTCTTTGAAACTACTGCTAGGAACATAGGTTGTTATGTTAGACTGTAACACATACACCCTGAAGGATTTCAATGCTTTGACCAATGCATAGGCATGATTTTCTAATATATCATACTTCAGATTAGAATCTCAAAGATATTTTCTAAAAAAGGCTATGGGTTGTTCATGCTCTTCTTCATTCTTTTGCAGTGGCACAATGACAATGGTTTCATCAGAGGAGGAAGAAAAGATAAGGAACTCCTTGGCATAGTCAGGGATGACTAATACAGGGGCTTCAACCAAGGATTTTTTGATCCTCTAGAATGTTGATTTTTCCTCCTGTAACCACTTGATAACAACTTATTTCTTCATCATGTTGGTGATAGGCCTTATGATTTCAGAAAAGTTTGGCACAAAGCACCTTAAAAAAATTATTCTTCCTATAAAAGACTGAATAGACTTCTTGTTTTTGGAAATTTCAATTTTTTGAATGGCCTCCACTCTCTTAGGGTCTATTTTTATACGTCCTTCTGATATGATGTGGCCGAGGAGTTTATATTCTTGCATAAAAAAGTGGGAATTATTGGGATTCAAAGAGATCTCATACCTTCTGCATTTTTGAAAGATCTCCTTGAGGTCTTGTAAATGCTCCTCATATGATTTGGAGAAAACGGTGATTTCATCCAAATATATAAACATAAATTTTTCTTTCTCCACCATGAAATATATATCCATAGTCTTTTGAATGGTGTCCCCTGCATTCATGATCCCAAAGGGAATTCTTTTGTACATAAATTTCCCCCAAGGGGTGGTGAATGTTGTTTTTTATTTTTCCTCTTAACATACTGTTATCTAGTTATAACCAGAGTACCCATCCAGTAAGGAAATTCTATGGGTACCTACTACCCTTTATAAAATATGGTCCATCTTGGGTGGGGGGTAGTTTTCCTTCATAGAACACTTGTTGAGATTTCAGAAATCAACACACAAGCGTATTTCCCCACTCTTTTTTCTCACAGTAACCAAGTCAGGCACCCAATCTAAGTACCTCAAGGTAACTATTGTAACATCCCCGACCACCCCTTTTGGTCCATGCTAATCCCGAAAATGATTTTGTTCTCTCCTCAACATACTGTAGCATACCCAACATCCAACTGAGCTATGCCACATAAAATTTTCGAATTCCATGCAATTAAAGCATACACACACAGAACTCTTGGGGAACTTTATATATAAAACATAAACAGACAAATACATTCTGTAAATGCACAGATTCATACTGAAATAAATGTAAACAAATACATCCAACATATACAAGCAATACGCATAAATATAATGGCGGTTATAACCACACATATGATAAACCCATAAAAATAAACACATAAATAATAATGCAACATGTAAATTTATCACACAATTGACACTTATCTTGGTAGGAATATAACCAACTGCGTGAAAAACTTCCACAAAACTCCCATCCTTAGACCACGCTGCTCATCACTCTCAGCAGTGGGTCACCCCCGAGTTTGGACTAAAATCCACCCGAGAAAAGGAATTCCTAACCAAGCTAATGTATCATAGACAACAGGAAAGACTCAGTCACAGGTGCCAACTCAAACTAATAGCCTACAGTCCCTCATTCCCCACATGCTTGTCCCATCGAAGGAAGTGTGCCCCTTATCTTCTCAATAGTCCTTTGTCTGCCCCACTTCCTTTCCGGGCTTCAACAATAGGCGAGACAGGAAATCTTAGAGCCCTGTAGCTGCAATTTATCACCTTCAGGAGATAAATTCCCAACAATTCTCTCACCCAGATAGAAATTTCTCACGGGCCTGACAACCCGCCTCTTCAATATCCCATGGGAATCAAAACCCACTTCTTCAGTCCATCTCCCAAGCTAACCATGTACACAAACATGAGTGGCTATGGATACAGGTTCATGTACAGTGACTGAAAGTTATGGAGGATAGCTCAATGAGTGAATGAATGTTCATGGACTTATTGATTGAATGCCCCTATCATGGAAGGAATCCTAGGAAAATGAACTAATTCCAAACAATATGTATGCATGTCCCCAAATTGACACTTGTCATGTTGGGAGCTACTTTGGCCCACTTGTCCCCAACTTTTGGAACTTAGGATAAAATAATTATCCATACCTTATACTTTAATAAATATTAATATAATATTCCTTTTTTTCTTAAGCTCCCTAGATTATCCCTTTTCCTTAACTTTTATCCCCACCTTTTCCTAACTAGTGGAGTTTAATTCCCCATACTCTTTTATCATGGTTGTTATGCGCACAATGATGTATTTTATATTAATTATGAGACATATACAAAAATAGGCTCATTGGCCTTTAACATCTAGGCTCTCCAACCTAATCAGAACATAAGCATACTAGCTTATAATAAATGGCTCACTAACCTATAAAACACCACATATTCACAAAGGCTTTGTGGCCTCAAAATCATGCGTACTTAAGTTGTTGCACACAGTATCCTGGAATGTGCACACTTCATCATTTTACTGTGCAGTACATGCGCGCACTATGCCATGAAATGTGCATACAAAAATGATATCAATAGCTCACCAATTTACATACATTTGTATTTACATTCACAATTGGCTTCGGCCTAGGGATATTACAACAATAATCCTAGCATCAAACATTCTTTTCAACTCTTTTCAATTATAGACATCAACATGGGATTAAATTTCCTAATATTTTGTTTGAATGGATTAGGACCAGCCTTCAGAGGGATTTGTGATGGATGATGTCAGTTTTAAATGTCTTCAAATCCTCATATGACCATGCAAAAATATAAACAAAATTTTTCATGAGGTTGACATACCTGTTTTTTTTGTTCTAGAGGTAGTGCCTTGGAAAGTTTGACTATTTTTGGATTTTTAGCAGTCCAAATGTTGTATTCCATCACTTCTTCTTCTTGATTGTTTATGGCATCTCCTCTAGAGACATCATGATTGTCAAATAACCTTTCCATTGGCACTAGACCCCTAGGGATGTGGTTCATTTTAAGTTCCAAAATGTTGTGGCCAACCAATTTGTTTAGAATATGAGATGTTTGTTGATTCTCTAATTCATCATCTTCACCCTCTTGATCTATATAGATACTGGAGAATTCTTCTATGGTATGGAGAAACCTTTGCAGCTCCAGGTCATCACTAAAGACCTGCTAGTGCTTTATGTTGTCTGTTATGGTTGTCCTGTGTCTGACTTCCATCTGATACTTGATATTTAGGCCAATGGGAGGTCTAAATGTGCTGCAAGCCAATGCCAAATAATCTTCCTTCTGATTTTCCTCTCTTGGGATGAAGGAAATATTAAATTCCATAAAGAAGTTATCAACCAGGTCCCATGCCTCGTTCTTGTATTGCTTGAGACTTTGTTTCTTAGCTTGATAGATATTCTTGAATTGATTTATGATCAACTCAAAATCACCAAAGACTGCCAAAATGTCAATGGACATGGTTTTAATAGCCCTCAATCCAAGTATTAGGGCTTCATACTCGGCTATATTATTAGTAGTCTTGAATTCCAGCTTATAAGAGTGCAATATGAGCTCATGTGCAGGGGAAATAAGAATTTTACTAGCGCCATAACCTGATTTTGATGTAGAGCGATCTAAATACATCTTCCACACTTTGTTCTGTTAATTTGTCAAAGGATGATCTTTTCATTTGGTGACTGTAATTTCTAGTTGATCAGCATTTAGATGAAAAACAAATGAGCCAATATCATCCTCAAAAGCATAAATTGGGTGATTTCTTGGATTATGATGGTCGCTACAAATATAGGCCAATATGACCTCTATGTATGTACTTTTGTTCTCTCCTTCGAAAATAGGGATGGTGGCATATGTGAGGTCCATTTGTAATGATCCTCCAACCTTCTTGGCCCACATACTGGACAAAAGCATACCAAACTTGGGGGTAATGTTGTCCACAATGGTTTCCCTCACTACACTGTTCATGGGTAATTGTGCTAGAGAAACCACCAGATATTTATTAATCCCAAACATTTGACATTTTTGGAGTCAAAGGAGTAAAGGCCTTGATAGGGCTTGGTGATCTCCAGACCCAGTTCCTCCATAACAACTTTAGGCATGACATTGTGTGAAGCACATGATTCCATGAGATAGTTATGTAGGATATTGTCATGGACATTTAGAGATATGTAGAATGGTGGAGAAGAATAAGAGCCATCCTTAATGTGTGGGCCCACAATAATGGTTGGGTTCTCATCCTACATACTAATTACATCAGAAGTTAGAACAGAAGTAGCTGGTTGCAGAACCTTCATAATGGATTGTTTGAAAGGCTCATTTTTCGACAATTCTGATAGAGGTACAGGGATATTGATCTTTCTCAACTCATTCTCTAGGATGAAATATGCTTGTGGCCTATCAGTTTCCTTTACTTTAGGGACAACATGTTTAAATGGAGGAGGTTGATGAGATTTAGCCACTGCACCTTTTCTTTGATTTGTCTTGGGAGGAACCTCTTGTTCTAGGATAAATTCGTGAGTGCGGACACAGACCAATCTCCAC
>ML777843.1:48343-76645 GCA_009831015.1 Picea engelmannii
GTCAGATCTTTGCTTGTGCTTCTACATCTTGAATATATTGTGATCTCCATGTGTTGATGAATCTTGTATGCACTTAATAACTCAATAAATTAGTAGTAGTTAGTGATTCCAAGAAAGAATTTGGCTTGGGATCATTACACTTTTTCTTTTTGATGTATCCTTCGATCATTAGGGTTTGAGGAGTGCTAATTCTAGCCAATGCATTACACGATATCTTGGGAGTAAACTCTTTAGATGAAATTGCTTCTACGTTTTCATCTTGAGATGGTTCTTGTTCTTCTTCTTGTTCTTCTTCCTCTTCACAATCTATGTAGAATAATTTCTTCTCACCACACTTATTTCCCTTACTGTACTTGTTGTCACAATTAAATCATAAACCTTTTTCTTTTCTTTCCTCCAATTGTTGAGGTGTCAACCTTGTAGGTTGAGGTGTTTTAGAAGAAGGAGAATTATTCTCTCTATAGATGTTAGGATTGGTCCTTCTAGTAGACATAGCCATATTTTTAGTTTCAACATTTCTTCCCACCCTAAATGCATTCTCCAATGATTTGGGTTCCCAAAGGTGAACCTCACGTTGAATGTTATCTCTTAAAGTTCCTATGAATACATCAATCAAGTGCTCATATGGAATATTTGTTACCTTTATATTCAATCTTTGGAAGTTCTCAATGTGCTCTATAACTGAACCCTTTTGCTTGAGATTTATCAATTGGCTAAAGAAGGTATTTCTCCTTGTATCCTCATAGTGTGTTATCATTTCATCCGTGAAAATTGTCCAAGTGACAAGTGATTTGCGAGAACAAAGCCATCTATACCATACAAATTGATTGGGTTATAAATATAAAGAAGCAATTTGTACCTTTTGTGTATGTGGAACATTATGTAGATCAAATAACTGCTCCATCTGAAGTATCCATGTGATAGGATCCTTTCTATCAAACTTCCTCATATCGATCTTAGGAACGTGGTTGGTCTTCAACCCAAGGTTAGAGTTTCTCCATTCTCGATTCACCTTCCTTGTGTCCTCATCATGAATTTCATGGGATGCATTTTCACTTTTAGGTGTCCTCTCTGTTATGAAATTTTTCAATACTTCCATGATCTCCCCTTTCAAAGTTCCCATCTTAGTATTTATTGCCTCAAACTTAGCTTCTGTTGAATCCATCATCTCTTGTAGTTCATCTTTTGTTATTGTGTTTATTTGTAAATCATTTATGTCCCTACACATTTCTTCACCTTCATCAAGAGTCCAAGTAGGATTTTCTGGAGGCTTATTTGGTGTAGAAGTTCCCTTTTTGGGTGGCATGTTGGCCAAGTATCACTTTTGAACCTTGATTTTGAGGTGGTTCNGCTAGACAATCTTTCTTCTATTGTATCTCCCAAGTTTTGGCCCTTCTGGGTATGAAAATTTATTTTTTGTAGTTCTCTTATATTTCTTCTCTGTAATGCCATAGGTCTGATCAAAATTGGATGTGCCAAGTGGAATTTACGGTAACTTCCCCACAACTTGTTGATTTTTGGTCTTTCCAGGAGATCTCACTTGTATAGAATGCCCTGCACAAAATAATTGATATAAAATTCTAAAAATCATTCCAGAAATACTAAATACTCTCCACTATCCAATGAAATGGGTCTCACTCAATTTGGATACTCTAGGAAAAAGTTATGATTTTTTTACCTGGAACACCTTCTTGAGACTAGTCAATAGGACTAGTCAGATACCCTATCTTCCACAGGGTGTATCTACAAATTTAAGATGACCCAAAAGATGAAATTTTTACCATACATACATTACTAATTTCTGTGAATATCCTCTAGAGTTCAGGGTCTGAAATGTTACAGAAAACATTTTATAGTGAAAATTCTGCAATGATTCTGTTAAGGATGATTCCAGAACCCTATCTTGTATAGGTTGTATCTCTGAAATTATAAGGCCTCAAGAGCTGAAATTTTAACCCAACATACCTTGATCTGTCTACTAAATATCTGCCAATTTGTTCCTTCTGAAACATTGTATAAAAAATGTTATAGCGAAAATTCTAAGGTGTCTCAGATGCAACATCGAAACCCTAAGACCTTGAGCTCTGATACCATATGTTAAGAACCAAATATCAATATAGCATAGAAAAACCTCAGAATAAGTACTCAATTCCTTGAAAAAGAGAGAATTTCAGATAATAATCCTCTTCGAGGGGGAAACCTCCTTTTACCCCACATAAATGTTCAAGTACAAGATGATTCCAAATGGAAATGTCTCCTTGATATATATAGGAGACTAGGAGGTATAATTACAACTAATGGAATACAACCGATATAAATAAAATAACATTACTAATGTAATATTCCCCAATTAAGGGGTAATGAGCCAATATTAGCGCTTAACACGATGCGACGGTTTGGCGTTCAGGAGTTTCTTTCAAAGATGAGCTTGAAATTTTTAGTGTTGAAGTCACAGACTGACTTATGTGTGACTCTTGCAATCAAACCTCACACATGTTTTGGAATCCTGAATGTGCGATATTCATTGTTCTGACGGCCTATTGGATCTTCACTGTTGAAATTTAACATGTCTGTTTGGCTTGAAATCTAAGCCCGAAACGAACTGCTCTGAATTGTTGTGTTCTTCTCTATGGAAGCTTACTGCACATACAAAGGACTTGGTGGTCCTATATGTCTCCTGCGCACACAAAAGAACTTGGTGGACCTAGTGCACGCTCAATCAATGGAAAACATGATGACAAGTATTTCAAACCAAATATTGACATGCTATTATCCTTCAAGAAAAACAGAAACAAAATGTGCAAAGTCTCAATTTAAAAGGAAAACGATAGAAACCAAGTCATTCAAAGAGGGAAACCAAGATGACCAACCAGAAGAGGAATAATAATGATGAAGGCATAGGGAAAAGAGGCAGGAAGGGAAGGGGTGCATACTTAGGTCTCAACATCTCATACATATGAGACGTGGTCAATGAAAAGACTGTGCATGCTGAGACCCAATTCTACTGTTGAAACCATCGATCAAATAAACTGCTTAAAGCACAACACTTCATTGGATCCTTCTACTTGGAAGATCCATTTTTTTGGAAGGTCAATGGAACTTTCTCACAAATTTCTATAGAGGTTGTATTTTGGTATCATGATATCTCCATGAACTTCGACAAATCCACAACATGAAACCACGCCTATGATATTTTAAAGAAATGCATAGAAGTGCACAGGATCACAAGCATCGTTGAGGTCCTGAGATTCAAGGATTTCCACAGTGCACAACTCTAGGTCTCCCTCATCATGTTTCTCTATGTAGATATGTTGAACATCATGGACCATTCTATGTCATACCATTTTGTCTCCATATTATAGTCGAGAGGAGGAGCACTTGATAATTCATTTGGCTTCTTCACTTTCCAAACATAATGAATCTCAGAGACAATATTGAGTATTATACTCAATGCCAATGTTGTAAGATCACTCCCCACCATATTAGAGCCTGAACGGGCCATTCCTCGAAGAAAATAATCTATGGCCACACACATAATAAGTCTTCTATTATCAATCACCAGCTGATTTTTAACCAAAACAACCACCACCTCTTTTGTTTTGTAGTTGTTGCCTGAATATATGCTAATATGAGAATAATCAGTAAAAGAGAGAAATTGGGTAATAAAGGCACTGAGAAAAAGAGCA
The DNA here is from genome assembly GCA_009831015.1 of Picea engelmannii. Lineage (NCBI taxonomy): Eukaryota > Viridiplantae > Streptophyta > Pinopsida > Pinales > Pinaceae > Picea > Picea engelmannii. The sequence continues at coordinate 52,030 of ML777843.1, forward strand.
TGTCTTGGAATCCAAATATACCTCATCTTCCACGCCTTCCACACATCCCATAAGAGAAAATAAATTACTAGAACTAACCAAATGCACCACGCTACATAATCTTTTTTCCTGGGAAGAATTATAACGTGCACTTCATTTTCATATTTATTACACCCAAGGAGTTTCTTAGATGAGGGTGTATCCATTGTACTTTGAATATATGACGATGGGATTTTTCATTTCTGAGTGCATATTTATAATTAGTCGCTTCATATTTCGGGCATAGAGCCAAGTTTGTAGCGGCAGGTGCCATTGTTGATGACATTGATTCCTTCATTGCTCCCATCTCTCTCACTATTCATATCAATCCCACAGAATCCAAATGAAATCTATCTCTCTTATTTTCCTAAGCCCTCATGTGAGGGAGTTAGGACTAGTCGCGCTCTAATAACATGTTGATTTTTCAAGAGAGATGATATTGTGTGTGTGTGTGTGTGTATATTATTTAATATGAAAAAGGATCACAGCTGAAAGATATATATCCATAGAACAACAACATTTATCCTCATGGAAACCCTCAAGGGGGAGAAAACCCTACAAAATTTCCTCATATAGATTCCTCCAACATGTACAATGTCATACAATGCTCTTTCACAAAATCAATACCAAAGAGACCCAAAAACAAATGAAGAATAGCCTCCTAGATAAGTGTGTACTACTCTCTTATACTGATATTCAATTAATGATCAAAATGACTCGATATAACCTCTATTTATACTATAAAATACCTAAAAGAAATGACTTATCAATAAATCTTTCACAATTACACTTATGAATAACCAATACAATTACACTTAGGAATAACTTCTAAAATTACATAAAATGTCAACATTCATGACCTTTTCAGATGTACATGACCTTTCTTATTTCATCTTATGTATGTACGTGAACCGACCTTCTTTTTCCTATGTATGTATGCAACCTGGCCTTCTACATCCTACATACAAATTCAGAAACTAGGGTTTTCTTCAAATTCTGCAACTCTGAAACTTTCATCGCCAACCGTTCGTTGCTACCTCATACTTGTGTAACTTCATATGTATCAATGAGTACCTACAACAAACCTTTCACAAAATAATATATATTCAATGTGCTCAATATTGGATCATAATAAGAGACCCTTTCTCTCTTACTTATACTCTCCATGCAGCTTCCTCTCAGAGTTATCTTCTAACTGTTTTACCCAACTTCCTTCTTTTAGGGCTAACCCACTTCTAACTACTTTGTCCACTTACAACCACTTTATCCACTAATAGTAAAATCACCACTTCTAGTTGCAACTAATTTATTTTTAGTTATTTTCTTTTTGCAACAACTTAACTCTTGATTAAATCCTATTTACAACCACTTTGACTAGTAAACTTCTTCTAGGAGCTTCTAGAATAATTTGACTTATTTGACCTTCTAGGGGATTCTAGATAAATCATGAGGGCTCTCCAACATTATTGAGCCATATCTCATCAACCGTGAGGACCTATGTGATGTGCCACATATCACCAGAAACAACATGACATGTACTATCCATCTAGAATAGTCTCACTTGCAAATTTACTGATCTTCATTACATTATTCCTTAAACAAAATTGGGTTCCTTAACCATACTTCTAGATCTACCAAAATGTTCTAAAAAACATACTCAAGGGTTCACATAAATATCTAAGGGTAGACATAAATATAGAATATCACAATATCACTCTCCAAGGGTTGACATCAATGACAACCAGCTATCCATACCAATTTTCCATCAATCTAAACCAATTGTATGATAATACCTGCATTTGGAGTTGATGGAAACACGAACATTGATGGCAACACTTAGTCATGACAACACTCATGCTCATACTCCTCATCAATGTTTCTATCTCTCCCCTTTTGACATCAATGGAAAAGGGTATCTCTCCTTGGGGATGCTCCCCCCATATTCATGAATTAGTTATTTCTCTTCACAAATATCTATGACCAAGGTTTAACTCCCCCTATTAATATGTCTCCTCCCGATATTATACCTCTTGTAACCAATCATGGGAAAAATAATAACTCTCCCTGTGGGTATGTCTCCCCCTTTCTTCTCTGCAAGATTTCATGTAGTCATTATGAACAATATGCTACCACTGTAATATTTTTCTATTGTGTATGTTTCTTCTATACCATAACATTGATCAACTACTGAATATTATTGCACCAAGCATACCATTATTTGTTATTCCTTTGACAATCCTTGGACCTATCCATGCATCATACAATGATCCATAGATTTGTAACTATTGTTGTAACTATTTATGCCACTAACATAACTTTGTCATTGTCTCAACAACTTGTATCTGATCATCAACCATCTAAACATGTGCCATACCATACATGAAGTGTATACGTACATACTATCTCATGATATCAACAATGAATAGTGAATCATAAGCAAGGCATCAACCATGTACAGCTTGTTCCATATCATGTGCCAACCATGTACATCAACATCATACCATATACCATAATATATCATTAATGAAGTGTCTCAACCATATTCCAAGAATATGTGCCAAATGTGTACCAATCATATATCAATATCATCGAAAAGTGCCTATACCAATGTGATGATACCAATAATGTCAAAAACCATAAACCATGCTAATCATGTACCTCAAACAAGTGTCATATCACTCATGATATGCCTCAACTGACTACGATAAACTATATTCAACAAACTATATTCCAAGAAATGTATCTCAACCATATACCATATCAAACATCAATCCCATACCAACAATTTGTACCAACACAAGTGCATCAACTATGCACAACACAACCTGTCACAAAAAGATGTTGCATCGACCTATATAATCAATCTGATCAACCAAATAAAATCTATTCACCAAGATCAATCACTAAGACAACTCTCAACCATATGCACAATATCACCAATATTTGCATAAATCAAGACTACTCACAAACATCAACAAGATGTACCACAATCAAGATGTGATACTGAAAGTATACCAATACATATATGTCATGTCATCCATAAACCATGTTCCAACAATACTACTATCAAGTTCCTATAAAAGTTTACAAAGCATGTATCAATCATTTATCAACAAGTCAAACTATGACTCAACAATATGTACCAACAACACCAGACCATACACCTTTATATCAAACAATGTGCCAAAACTTCTATGTTATGTAGCATCAAACATGTACTAACCATATAAGAATATCACAAACAAATTCCTTTCACAATACACCTCGGGATATGTCAATAGTGCTCACACATGTACCATCAATGTACTACAACCGATTTATCTCAAAACCATTCACTACAACAATTATAATGCAACAATAATACCTCTAGACATGTACCAATAATATGCTTATATAGATCAATGATGCACCTCTATCTAGTATCACATTACCCATGATATATCTTATAAACAAAGTGTCATAACCTTATTGATAAGTACTTAACATAACCAGCATTGTAACTTAACAAAGATTCCTCAATCCACATATTAGGGTTTGTACCATGCATCCAAGATAGGCCTCAAGAATATGCTCCAAAACTCAACCATATATCATCATCATACATTCATCAAACAATATTTTGTTCATACCTATAGCTCTATTAATAACCTAGAACATTAGACCTTTGATAACCTATGTTGTAGCATCAAACCATGTTGCAATTCATCTGTACACCCATTTTTCAAAGCTTTACCTTAGGTACACGATTTATCCTTAAGACATCTCACATGTGTACGTGAATATTCCCATAGAAACCCGCATATGCCTTATAAAATACTTAATATTGCCTCATGGAAACCAGTATTTTTGTTTGGTTGTTCATTCTTCTTCATCCATTATTGAGAGTGTCCTAGTTTCTTAATACTTATTCTTTGAGCTTCCATCCTTTCAACATTATCTTTCTTCCATGTTTCATTTGCTCTTCTTTCCATATTGTATGAAGCATTTCTCATTGATTGTCTCCTCGAATTCCAGGAATCCTGAGATTTGTAGCCAAAACCACTGTAGTTGTAACATCTCATGGTGTGACAATGTTCAGCAATGTCTCCGACAAGATTACATATCCAACATCTTAATATGTTATTGAATCTTCCAACATCTTTCATTTCATAATGTCTACAATACAAAGCTTTGTGACCATAATAATTACATGAGAAACATTGACCATTGAAAACATTTTCATACCTATAGTTTTGTGTCAACCTTGAAGGTATATCTCTTTTGGATTTTCATTGAGGTGTAGGGATGGCTTCTTGGTGTCTTCCTTTCTCTGATCTTATGAATATTTTATTACTTTTTGCAGGTGCTTGACTTGCATATTTTATTTCACCCTTAGAAAATGAAGGACCTACATCATTCTTCTTATAAGTGCCAACTTCAGAGTGTGCATCTTCCTTGTTGTATCCAAGACCATATTTATCATTTGTGATATTTGACTATCCAAGATTTCATCCAAGATTATTGATCTTTTCATGAACTTGACATGAGTGTTTGACTTCCCATATTTTGTTCTAAAATCAACAACTTTTTGTTCTAGATTATGGCATGATTCTTCCTTTTCATTTTCCTGATTCTTCAATAGTTCCTCTGTCCTTTTGGATTCTTAAGGCTGGTTCCTCATATTGACATTGATTTCTCTTGTTTCTTCAAGTTCTTCAAGGATTTTTCTAAGATCATCATCTACCTTCTTGTTTTATTCTTCTTGACTAATTATATCAGTCTTTAGTCTCTTGATATCTTCTTCCTTTTCTTCTAATCGATCCCTTTTCTCAGATATGACCTTTTTCAATTGTTTCTCTTTCTTCTTGTTTCTTGAGAAAGTGTTTTAGTGCCATGGTATACCTTTGGTAATTTTCTAGGGATTCCTTTGTGTTTTTTTCAATATACTCAAGAGAAACTAAACCATATACCATGTCCATACTAACTTCTTCTAAACCAAATATAATTTTACCTTTAAGATTTAACAAATCTTCCTCTTCATCTATAAGATAATTGTTAGTTGATTCTACACAAAATTATTTTATTTCGGCTAGATCTTCTTCTTTATTTTCAAGATAATATTCAACATCATTACATTCATAATTATTGCAATAATAACACTTTAGATATTCTTCACCTTCATTTATTTGCTTCATGTCCTTGTTGGTATTGTCTTCTGTGTCTTGTCTTTTGTCTTCATATGCCTTCTCTAGATTCATCCATAGGTCATTGGCGGAGGTATTGTCCTATTCTTTCTTTGAAAGAACCTGAGAGTACATTGAATATGGTATTGAGTTTTATTTCATTGTTCTTTTTTTCTTACTTTTGAGATGCAAATTTTGACTGTTTCTTCAAGGGAACTGATCCAGAAACAACTATGTCACAAACATCTACTCCTTTTGACTTCCAATACCCTTTCATTTTCAATCTCCATGTCGAGTGATATGTCTCATCAGAAAAGGGAACTTATTTTGTAGAGGGAACTACATGTACATCTATTTGTGTGTCCATGGATATTCGTCAAGCTTGTAAGGCTTATAGTGAAGGCCTACTCTGATACCAATTGTTGGACACACCGACCACACTGAGAGCGAGGGGGTGAATCAGTGTGTGTCTCTTTTTCCAATTCTTTGTTCCTTTACTTAGAAACCAATTCAAACATTAGTATTCATTCAATATTAGATACTTTCATATATCAACATCATTCATCAATAATAGAGAACTATAAACCATCACCAAAATGAACGCAAAGAACACCAAATATATGTGTAAGATTTTATATTATATTGTTGCATTAAGACTACAATATTTGTGGTTTATCAACACCAACTGAAAAGAGCACCAACTACAAGAGAGTGTTACACATCAAAATTACTCAACTGGATAAGCGTCGCACATTCCTCTCAATTGTTGTAAGTGTCACATCTTCCTTACAACTTTCGCAAGTGTCGCAAGTTCTTCATAAGTGTTGCAAACGATGTTCAAGCATACTGCCATGCAGACGACACTAAGGAGGCACTTAAAACATCTTGTGTACTTGGTTTTGAGAAGGAGAATTGGTTACCTGAAGTCAATGGACTCTTGACACCTGAAAAGAGCTCTGAAACAATGGTTTTGAGGGTGAGCGCTCCCCTATACCAGCCTTAGGAGTGCTGGCGCCCCCCTACAAGGCTCGAGGGAGCGTTATAACGCTCGCCTGCCCTTCTAAAGGAGCACTACTCACTTTTGGAGCGTTGGCACTTCCCTTAAGCTTCTCAGGGAGCGCTACAAGTCTCTGATACCCCTTTTGCAGGAGCGCTGCCTAATCTGAGGTAGTAGTTGACCCATTGAGGAGAATAAGGGGAGGATCTTTCAAGATTAGAAGGAAGTTGCATTCGAATTCGAGGTTTCATCATGAGATCCCTGATCTAAGGAAGAGGTTCCCAACTTGTTCTAAATATAACTCAAGAGGTTAAGCTCCTCTTAACCTATATAAGCAAGCTCTATGATGATGGAAGAGGAGGAAGAATTGCTAGCATGAAACCTATGATCTCGTAGGAAACACGCAGTCAGCCAAAGGAGAGTGATCAGTGAAGCTGCTGTTATACAGGTTGTGGATCTTTCAGGCAAGGGTTAGACAAAGGGGACTTGACAAATCTGTCGCATTCGCATCTACGATTGTAAGTAATGTTGTCGTTATTCTCATCAATATGACATGCTTGGCATGTTTCTTTTTGGTTTATGTCTGATGTTACATGAACTTATCATTGATAGATAGATCTGTTTTCAAGCTAATATCAATAGAGTAGGAAGTGGTCGTATCTTGTTTGTCTACAGGACTCAGCGAGGAGCAAAGGATCGGAGCTCAACTCGGAGCGTGCAGGGAAAAACGTTGATAAAGAGGTACTTTTGTTCTCCTTCCTTATCATGTGTTAGTTTGAATAGATTTGAAAGGAAGTCAGTGTCCAAGTTAATCATTTTCTGTCTTAGAGTTAGGGTCAAGATCTTAGAGGCGATCTACCTGTCCGCAGAGAGATTTTCCTACAACAGAAACTGGCGACTCCACTGGGGAGATAGCCTCAGATCGAAATTTCTTGTTTCGATTTCTCCTCATTGACCTAGTTCTACCCCTTGATTGTTTCAGACCTGGTCCACTCCTCTTTTGATTGGTTTCATGAGCTGATTGGCTCCCTAACCCATCATACTCAGCTTAATTGTCGAAATTGGATTGCAATTTTCTGAAATTTTTTTGAAATTCCTGGGAGTTTTTGAACCTGGCGCCCCTGTCCCAATGTTAACAGAGAACCATCTCTCCCTAATAGGCTTGCATAGAACGATATACTGCTCCTTTCCTTTGGAAACAGAGCGCCAGCCCTATTTTGGCCAGTAAATCTTCCAGAATTTCTTTTTCTGGGTTTTACCTCTTTGTCTCTCCTGCTGGGTGACCCTGTGAGCCAATGCTTCTTCCCTTCCAGCCTTGACATCTGTCTTTTCGAAGAATGAACATCTTAATATTTGGATTTTGTAGCCTTCTTCACTATTGTTATTGATTTTTTGTTGTTGTTTAGAGTCCAAGACCTATGCATTGTCTTTCTCTCTGTTTAACTGAGTAAAAACCCTGGTGAAGGTCATCAAAGGCCTACAGATCTCTTTATCTTAATTTTAGTCAAGATCATTGTTCTTCAACTTTTTATTTTTGGGTTTGAAGTTTGTTTTTTCTTTGATTGTTTCTTTTCTTTCGCTTTTTCGTTTTGATTGCAATGAAAGGGTGTATTGTTTGTATGACTTTTGCTTGTGCTAGTTTGATTTTCATTCATACAAGAAGATAATTAGCAAAACAAGTATTGTGTTGAATTAATCATTATTCATATACAGACAATAAAAAGCATCTTCATGATTGATTGTGCATGTTAGAAGGCATCTCAAAAGTTTTAGCGTCACATCAGGATTTGATTGAAGAAAAATTGTTTGAGGACACTCTTCGTTAGTGCTTGTTAGTGAAAAGAACACTCTCTCTCTCCCTTAGATAGATGTTCATCGAAAAGAAATGAATGCTTATCATTTTTGATGAATTTTTAGGACTGAGTCATAATTCCATTCATTTCACTTCCGTGCACCCCTTTTGCGTAAAGAACAGCTATAAAAATCAACGCTAATTAAAAATTATTTAGAATTTTTTCTTTTCTAGGATCCTCCACCAACAGTAGACTAGGCTTAGTACTTTGGATTAGGCTGTGAGCATAACTCTCCAAAGTTTCCAAAAGAAACAGTAGCATCCTGAGTTAGGGAGAGTCAAATCCAATCATTGTATAAGTCTTCCTGGGATCCCTCTCTCACACAGGGGTTACGCACGAGGTTGCATTCGGGTGAGCTACGGGGACTAACCCTCCATGGTTTAACTGATTGTGGTGGTCATATCGTATTATGGGGATCGCTTCAAGGTAAATCCACAATTACTGCGTGGAAGCCTTTTAGTTGATTTCGGGCTCGATACCCTGCCCATACGTTCGGATTGGACTATCGACTGTTCCTGCCCAGGGGCTGACTGCGAATTGGTAACCTTAGTGGCCATAATATTTAGGGTCTTACACAAGGTAACAGTGACGGGAAGTCTCACTATACCTGGAGCAGACATTGGTCAAAATCACTCGGGCTCCTTGGAGGGTAAATCCACAATTACTGCGTGGAAGCTTGCACCAAGGCGTAAGTCCGTTAATCAGGTCGCCATTGTAGCTGTTCCACCCTATCCCCGCCCCTTCTGGACTTGATCACGCGAAGTTGGATTTCATCACCAACTAGTACGGTCATCAAAAGAAGGTCCTGTTTGCTTGGTTGTGATTCTTAGATTTCTATTAGCGTATGCTGTTTCTTTTCAGTAGTTGGCCATAGATCTCTTTCGTTGACTCTTTTTCACCAACATCGACCCTCCACGCCGTTCGCGGAGGCTACAGGGACTTCCTCCAGAAAATATGGAAGGAAACACCCCTTTACCCCCTCATTCGATGGAGAAATATCCTCAACAGAGCGAGGTTCAAAACACTACAACTCCTCAGGAAGAAGTTCCCACTCCTTTGGATAATTTTTGGATTGTTTCAGAATCTCTGGAAGCTTACCGCATTCCGGAGGGGTATGAATGACGTATCCTCCACCTGAATTCTGCAGGTGAATTTGTCGTCGTCAACTCTTCTGACATTCCGACTGGGTCTCATCAAAACCCTCTAGCCGATAACCCCTTTTGGACCGCAAACATTGTTCAAAGTCCACCACGCTTGGTGCGAGATCTTTATGGAACTGGAGAAGGTGTCGACGTACCTTTTTCCTACACCGTACCTCCGAATCATTTTACCGGTACCACCACTTTTATAGCCACACCACCCGTTGGTCTGAACATGCCGTCCATTGGTCCAAGGCCTACTCTTCCCCTCCATACGGCCCATTCTACAATGGTCCCTCACATTCCGACTATTCCTACCGGTAATGTGGTGGTCAACCAAGCTGCGATTGGCACACCTATAACACCAAGACCTACACTTCCTTTTGGGTTCAGGGCACTGAATGCTTCCACTGCCACTACTACCCAAACCACTACTACTCAAGTTATGTCAGGAAGTTCCATACCTATCCAACAACCCGGAGGGACCGGTCTTGGTGGTCCTAATCCGCTCAGCGGTACCGGTCAGTCATTCACGTATGGCTCTCAAATTCCGGGAACTCTACCTCAAGTTGGGGGCACCCTCCCACCAGAGGACAAATTCCATTAGGGGGGCACCCTCATGCTGGGGGCCAGCCTCAATCCGGAGTCTACCAACAACCACATGGAAAAAATGTGTCTGTCGCACCTAATCTGTGGAACGTCCTTTTTCAAGGAAACCCACAGTTTTTGGCAAGACACAATCCTCAGACTCCGCAACAACCTCCTTATGGACAAGTTCCAAACCCAACCTACAATCCTCAAAACCCATCCGGTTATCCTCCGCTCACACATGCTTCTCAAAACACTTCAAATCCTGTGTACCTTGGTCAAAACCAACTTCATACAAGAGGGCCCACTAGTTACAATTCTCCACATAACCCAGTGATTGGCCCCACTAGTGTCGCCATGCCACACCAGCATTACCCACAGATTAACCAACAACTACCTTTTCTAGCTACCTTGGATCTTCCATACTTGTCATGGTTAACGAATGATCCTATTTATCATTCTCTAGTTTGTCCAACTATCCCAGCTAAACTTCCTTCTGATATCCCCAAATTCGACGGAAAGTCTGGAGAAGACCCAAACAACCACGAGATGACCTTCCGTTTGTGGTGCTCATACAACTCCCTCATGGACGATTCTATTCTTTTGCGTCTTTCTAACGAACACTTACGGGTTCCGCAATGAAATGGTATATTGAATTACCACGTGCATCTTTTCATGATTATAACTCCCTCGCCATGTCCTTCCTCACGCACTTCCAACTGCCCATTCGATACGAGACAGGTACCAAACTATTAACCTCCCTTCGTCAGAAAAGGTCTGTACAGATCTCTGATCATATTCATGAATGGAGACGATAATGAAGGCTAATCAAAGCGGTCATTCCCGACCAATTGTTAGAAGAATGGTTCACTAAATCATTATTACCCCAGATCGCTCATGACGTTGCCATGGGTGGTGTCATCACCGAGGAAGAAGCCATTGCCCGAGCTCAGTATTTAGACTTATTCTATTCACAATCTGGTACTCTGATGAGTTGATACTGAATGCTACCCATGCCACTAACAATCCATACAAACCATCATCTGCTTCCCACGTGGATGGAGTTATTGGCTCTATCAAAACCCAATCTGCTACCCAGTCGGTTGGAACAATTCAGCAACCTGCTCCGACAACTGCTCCCAGCTCGACTGCACCCTCTTCTACCCCCCCTCAAAATCAGGTCTCTGAGGTGAATGTTGTCCAATCAACCCCTTCACAATAACTTGAGGGAAAGAAGAAAGCGAGAAACAAACCAAATAAAAACAATAACAATGAACAACCCAAAACTCAACCACAAACCCCTGCTGTCGGAAAACAACCACAACGAAAACCGAAATTCCCATGTCTCATTTGTGGTGATGATCACTACACTCGAGACTATCCACATCGTGATGAAGTGGCCAAACTTTTCAAGGGAAATTCACAACCCGTTGTGCTTACTCAGCCTTTTCCACAGCAGAAATCTTTGGTTGCCCAAACCCCCACGCCGGGGGGCAGTTCCAACCAACCTCATGATGAGGCCTGGACAAGTTCCCACATTTACATGTTTAACGAGGTTAATATAACCACTTGCTCTGCGACATATGACACGCAAGTTAAACCTAATAAACCGAAGATTTATAACGGTTCTCTACCAGACCCGTTGCCATCCTCTATTAACCCTTCATCTGTTAGCCCTCCATCCGGGCCACTTCATATTGAGAAACCTTATTTTAAATCCATCTTATGCCCTCCTAAAAGAACCATCCGAAAATCGACTTTCAATCCTAATTCATGGGCTTCCCAAAATTACAACATTGTAGAAGATTTGGCCCACGCACCATGTGCTATGTTCGCCTTGGAAGTTCTACAACACTGTCCCAGCCAACGTAGAATGCTCTTAGCCGCTATCGGTGCTTTTGATCATGAGTCATCAAACAAAATCACGTTTAATCTGGATGATCATCAACCGCGACTCTCCCACCAGCTAGCCTTCCAAATCGATGTTGTTGTACACAATCAACAAATCCACCGGACTATCTTGGATGAGGGAGCCTCTATGTGTGTCATGTCCTTAGCTTGTTGGAAAGGCTTAAAATTTCCTTCCCTTAACAAATCCTCTACGATGTTACGCGCTTTCGATGGACGAGGTTTTCATCCTCGCGGATTATTACAATCCTTAGCCATTCAGTTGGGCGGCAAAACTGTTACTGTTGACGTCGAGGTGGTCGATGCTCCCCTCGACTACAACCTATTACTCGAAAAAGGTTGGTTCTACGCTATGACTGTCGTTGCCTCATTAGTGTTTCAGTGTGTACAATTCCCCCATCAAGGAAAAATTGTTACCATCGATCAACTTGATTTCTACACACCCGACGCTTACATCCCTGCTACCAACAACATTCCCTTTTTGGGAGACCACCCAGTTACGTATGAAAGTGTTGGTGTTGGCTTATTGAAAGATTCTAGACTTATGGGTACTTTCCCTACACCACTTCCACCCACCGCACATCATATTTCCGCCGTCAATATGATCTTGACTATGCCTTATCAATCCTTGGAATCATCTGACCCTTGGATTGTACCTATTCCTTTGGAATTCGATGTGCTCAGTGACACTATGCCACTTAGCCCAGCCGAGGCCACATACATAGCTATTCAATCGGCCTCTCCCTCTCCCAATGAGTCACATTCTTTAGCACTCGATTCCCTCATGGTTGGATTCCCTGTCATCTGTCGTTGATTACATTTCCCACATTTTTCCTTCTGACGAATCGATTATGGAAATGCTCAGCATTGACGACCTGTCTTGGGATGACAACCATCATCGATCCTCTTTTATTCCGTCGTTGGAAGAAATTCACCAAGACATACTCTCTATCTTCCCTCCCAATGTTACCGATGCTCCGCAATCTCCTATCCTCACACAAGATACTCTCTTTGAGGGGAACATGGGTAACATCTCCACTACGATCACGATTGACATTTCAATCAAAGAAGGTGTCGTGGAAAACATCAACCTTGGTGCTAATTGCACACCCGATGAAGTGATTTCTTACACCTCTTTGTTCAAGGAATTATGCGATGTCTTCGCATGGAGCTACGAGGAAATGCTAGGGATCGACCCTTCAATTGTCGTACAAAAAATCAAAACTTACTCTGATGCAAAACCGGTTCGACAGAAACTTCACCCGGTTCATCCCAAGAAAATCGCAGCTATAAAGGCAAAAGTTGAAAAACTTCTAAAATCTAGCTTCATCTATCCGGTCCCTTTAACCGAATGTGTATCCAACCTTGTTCCGGTTGCTAAGAAACAAGGGATCATCCGTGTTTGCGTTGACTATCAAGATCTCAACAAAGCTTGTCCCAAGGACAACTACCCTATGCCCTTCATCGATCAAATCATCGACAATTGTGCAGGGAGCGTAATCTTCTCTTTCATGGATGGCTTTTCTGGATATAACCAGATTGAAATATTTCCTGCGAATCAACACAAGACAACCTTCATCTGCCCTTGGGGTACTTTCGCCTACCGAAAGCTACCTTTTGGCCTTAAAAATGTTGGGGCTACTTTCCAACGAGCCATGTCGTACGTTTTTCATGACATCAAACATATAGCAGAACCATATCTTGACGATTTACTCGCCCATTCGCTAAATCGATTCGATCACATTGATCATTTACAGGTGATTTTTCTTCGATGTAGGTTCTACCGTATTCGTCTGAACCCACACAAGTGCATTTTCGCTGTCTAATCCGGTCGACTCCTCGGTTTTATTGTCTCCAAAGATGGGATCAGGGTGGATCCCTTAAATATCAAGGCCATCTTAGCCTTACCTCCACCTACCAATTTTACCCAACTCCAGAGTTTGCAAGGAAAGGAAAACTTTCTTCGTCGTTTCATCTGCAACTATGCCGAGATCACTAAAGGATTTATGCGGTTATTGCAAAAGAACGTCCCTTTCATCTGGGATGACGCTGCTCAACCGTCATTCGACGCCCTCAAGCACGCTTTGACCCACACACCTTTGTTACATCCCCCTGAATATACAAAGGATTATATCCTTTACTTGGCCGCTTCTACTTCCACCATTGTGATGTTGTTAGCTCAAGAAGACCCCAACGACGAAGAACATGTGATTTATTATCTGAGCAAGAGTTTATCTGGACCCGAACTCAGATATTCTCATGTTGAGAAACTGGCTCTGGCAGCCGTCATCGTTGTCCAAAGGTTCCGCCACTACATCTTATTACGCACCACCACGGTAATCGCAGACTCCAACCCTATGTACCATGTCTTGACACGTCAAGTACTTGGGGGAAAATATTCAAAATGGATCATTATTCTTCAAGAATTCAATCTTGAGTTTACGAAGCCCAAAGCCAACAAATCCCTGGTGTTTGCCGAGCTCATCTGTGCTCTAGCTTGTGTCGATGAAGACATTGAACCTAGAGATTCTCTTCCCGATGAATCTCTCTTCCTCATTAGCACCTCTGATCCTTGGTACGGAGACATCTTCCTCTACCTTCAAACCCAACGTTTTCAGCCCAACATCTCTCGTGAAGAGCATCGACGCATTCATCACCACTCTCGCCGTTATCTCATCCTCGGTGACACCTTTTACCGCCGTGGTATTGACACAATTCTTCGGCAATGTCTGACTCACGAGGAGGCTGAACGCGTTTTGAACGATTTTCACCTTGGTTCTTGTGGTGGTCACCTCTCTAGGATGGCCACAGCCCAAACAATCTTATGTGCTGGCTATTTTTGGCCCTCCATCTTCAAAGATTGCATCGAGGCCGTCAAAAAATGCCCACCCTGCCAACTCTTTAACAAGAAGGCACGAACCCACCCTACTGCATTGCACCCCATCATTGCCATCGGCCCCTTTGCCAAATGGGGCATCGATTTCATGCAGTGTAAGCCTACCTCAGTCGGGGGGCACGGTTACATCATCGTCGCTGTCGACTACTTCACCAAATGGGTTGAGGCTATGCCTACCTTCCTGAACGATGGTCGTACTGCAGCTCTGTTCCTTTTCAACCATATCATAACTCATTTTGGATTACCACGCGCCATTGTCACTGATCATGGTGCACACTTCAAAAACTAGATGATGAGCGAGTTACATGTCAAATTGGGTTTTCGCCATGAAAACGCATCCCCTTACTACCCTCAAGCGAACGGACAAGTTGAAGCTATCAACAAAGTCCTAAAAACCATGATCCAATGCATGGTAGGGGAAAACAAGACATCGTGGAATTTACAACTGTTCTCCTCTCTCTGGGCCTATCGCACTTCTGTGAAAACCTCAACTGGATTCACTCCTTTCCAGTTGGTCTATGGCATTGAAGTTGTCCTACCAATCGAGTGTGAGATTCCATCACTAAAATTGAAAGTAGAACTCATGTCGCATACTTATGCTGAAGAAGAACGATTCTTGTATCTATCCAAGTTGGACGAAACACGTCGTGATGTTGCTCTCGCCAATGAGGCACATCAGAAACGAATTAAGAGTCAGTGTGACAAATCCGTCCACGCTCAGACTTTCGCAGAAGGAGACTTAGTCCTCATTTACGACCAAGATCACGACAAATTAGGGACAGGAAAGTTAGAACCTATCTGACATGGTCCTTACATCATGAAGCGCATTCTACACAGAGGTGCTTACGAAATAGTAGATCATGATGGAATTTCCCCGGGAGAGCCCCGAAACGGGCTTTACCTTAAAAAGTACTATGCCTAGATCACTTAGCATCTGTACTTTGTACATTATTGTATTTTAGTTTGGTGTGTCTATTT
Organism: Picea engelmannii; assembly: GCA_009831015.1. Classification (NCBI taxonomy): domain Eukaryota; kingdom Viridiplantae; phylum Streptophyta; class Pinopsida; order Pinales; family Pinaceae; genus Picea; species Picea engelmannii. The sequence continues at coordinate 67,569 of ML777843.1, forward strand.
CTTTCGCGTGCTCGACTCTTTACCTTTTCCACTCATGACTGTGCTTGTGTTTTCATGCGCATATGAAGTCTTCCTTTCCTATATTTTTTGGGTTCACGGATGGAGCTAGTCGACATACCCGGAACATTGCTTCTCCAACATGGGTTATTTACCAGTTTGACGAGGTTGTGAGTTCAGGAGGTATCTGCTTAGGACCAGCAACCAACAACATGGAAGAATATCATGCTATCATCATACTGTTGACCCAAGCCTCCTCCCTAGGCATATCTCGCATCATTATTTACTTAGACTCCCAACTCGTGGTTTATCAACTCAACCTTATCTACGCTATATGTAGTCCTATCTTTCTACGTATACACTTACAAGTTCACCGTCTTGAACGAATGGTCGATTACATTGAATATAGACACATTCCAAGAGAACTTAATAGTGTTTCAGATTCATTAGCTAACTATATCATGGATCGGTATCTTGCCCACATATAAGAGTTAAGGAAAACAAAATTGTACATTACATGTAAAATAAAACACATCACAGACATCATCATGTACAAATCATTGGCACTGTAAAAACTCGAAGCTGTATATATATATATGGCGTGACTGAAATGTTTGGATTAATCAAAAAAGTATGTAGAAAGGAAAAATATTGGGCTTTTCCACCCATACAATGTCGCCTGACAAGTCATACAAAAATATAATCAACAGAGAGACTCTAATCTCCCCGCACTACATTGTGCTGCGAGTAACACATCACCGCACGCACTACATGCCTCAATAGAGAATTGATTTTCTCTGGTACTCCCATAGTGTGCCTCTGTAGATGTAAAGGCACTTCTCCCCTCCGTAAAGGAGGAATTCCCATCGTGAGGCCTTGGAGGTTTCTCTCAACCTCCCGGAGACCTGGCACTGGTATTGTCGGACCTGCTGCAACCGGGATGCCCCCGCGACATCCTGGTACCGGTATATCAGTCAGGCGCACTTCTCCCTTGTCTGCACGTTGAAAACATACATCCATTAAAACTCTTCTACATACCCAAAAAAATTGATATACATCAAAAACTCAAAAAATGAAAACAAAGACAAGGTATGGCTCAGTCTCTTACTTGGCACATCCCAGTCTTCCCCCACGGGAAAAATCAAATCCATGCTCTCGCGGAAATCTACCTCAGCATAAGGGAAGTCCTCTATCTAGAGATAATTTTGTCTCAGCCAGGCAAAGAAATCGCCAGTGAAATGGAACTCTGACTCCGATACTAGCCTCGGAGACAGACTGGTCCACCTCTCCATCCTAGGTTCATCCACTGGTCACACCGCCAGTGCTATCTGAGGCTGCATCTGAGGGATTCTCTCTAGAAAAAATGAGACCAAAAATGAGCCATAACCAAACTGCTTTTGTCCAGTCCTGCACCGTGAAATCTGTTCCTTCACATTTCGAAGGAACCCTGCACTCCAGTTGAACAGTGTTGGTTCCAAACACTGAACACTGTAAGCCACCTGCGATCTTGATGCTATATGCGCTCTCATACTGTCGGTCATGCTCGTGATAGAAAATAGTATAGACTGGAGGGGTAGGTCTCGAATGTCTTTGATAGGGATTCTACCCCCTACCAGTCTTGCTCCCGGGATACAGTGGCGTGCCAGATACACGTCCACTTGTTCGAGTAGTGCCCTCTACCCGGTAAAAGATATGGGGACCCCTCTTTTCGAAAGGCCAGTCAAAAAATACACGTCTTCTAACTCAATGGTTAGAAGCTGGGTGCCAATCCAGAATCCTTGTTCTGCAACATCCCATAGGCCAATCATATGCTCGAGCAATAAGATCTCTTTCTTCATCTTTGGAAACTTGAAGAATTTGAGCAAACCACAAGCTCACAAAGAGGCCCGTGTGCGAGGACTCCACAAGGAAGCTAAGTCATCCATCTCATGTTCCCTCTCTTTCCACTCGATCATGGTCGCCGAAGTTATCTACAAAACAAAAAATCAAGAAATCCATTATTTCCACGTTTTGGCAATTTTGGAAATTTTCAAAAGCAATTTAAAACATGAAATAAGATGCCCACATCATTTAAAAATAACCACACACTCTTCATAACCACCACGCCCTCTCTTAAGAATTTAACATTCATCAAACAATGATAAAAAAGTTTAAAAAGATCAAAACGATTTTATGGCTACGTGGGCATGCGTGGGGATTTTCTCATGGATTCCTTGCTAAAAAACGACCTATCTAATTGAATTCTAGGGCGTTGGCATATTATCCATCCTTTCCTAGAATGTTTTTTCACAAAGAATCTCGTTTTTCCATTGATTTTCAAAGAGGCCGATTTGGTTCTAATTGGGGCAACTTAGGGCTTCATATTTTAAAATGAATGATGCTATTAAAATGAATCTGAAACCATGTGTTTGAAAGAATAAGGGATGGGCATATACCTGGTCTGAACGACGAGCGAAACAGTGAACCGTAGCTCCGGCAACGAACAAAACAAGATCTACTTCAAAATGAGATTCTCCACTACTCCACAATCCTTGTGCAAAATGAAATGGTAAATGAATTTTCATTGTGTTGTTATTCATAAATTTTTCATTTTTCACAAGGTATAGTCATTTTTGGGTTTCTCTAATGGTATAATGGCTTCACTAATTCCTTGGTTTGTAGTTCTGACATCGCAGGTTTCCTGGCAGTCCTGATGGATTATTCACCTTGTCACACTCATGAGCATAGTCTTAGTTCGTTCTCGAGCTCGATAATATGAGAACGTAACCGAGTAAACTTTTATCTCTTTTTCGGACCTGTATCGATATGAACACACGAAAAAGGAACCCCCTAGAGTCTCCTTTAAACCCTTTTCAGACTCTCTAAATATGAAAATATTGTCGAGTGACCTTGCTTCCTTTCACACTCGTTAAAAAGTTAGAAAGGGCGTCTTTTGAGCGATAGTTTAACCCTTTTTCGGTCTCGTTAGACTATTGTACGAAAAAGGAACTGAGAGAGTTCTCTTTTAAGTGTTTTTCCAAACTCTATAATCCCGAAAAACCTTCAAGTTTTCTGTCTTTGGACTCGTTAAATCACACATCGACAGGCCCATATGGGACCAAACCCTTACTTCTTCCGGTTCATTAAACAAAGGAAGAGGAACTTACCAAAGGTGAGTTATATCGAGCATGTGTTATCCTCCTCGAGATCATTAAATCAAAAAGAGGTACTCATCCATCTGGATGGGGGAAAAATTCAAAGGAGCAAGCCAAGCAGTCTCTTGAGAACATCATCCAGCACTTCTTAGAGTCGCCCTTGAACATGGCACTGTGTCATTTGCACATATCATAATCCACTGAACCTCTGCACTGAGCCAATCCTTCAAGTTCCTTTCACTCCTTTGGGTCACCTGACGCAAGTCACAGTACCCACTGCATATTTTTGGTCCATGTCATGTTTTTCTGTTGTGCCTCAGTGTTCAAGGGCAGTATCCACCTCAAGAGTCAGCCATCCCAAATATCTTGCCTGAAAACCTGTGTCAGTCCATGTCCATTTGATCTTCCAATTACATATCCATATCTGTTTCGTGTCATTGATGGGGGATACATCAAGGCCCTCCCTCGACGAGTCTATTCCTGTCGAATCCAACACATTATCCAGGAATCAGACTTAAAAACCAGTAAGTACTTTGGGACCTGCATGCCTCAATGGCAGGCCTCCTCACATTCGACAGTAGGTTTACATCATTGACCTCTGATCGAATGATTCCATGGGTGTTCGACTTCAGCTCATCTGTTCACATTCACCAGAATGTACTAAGGTGCCTTGGGAATCATTGACATTAATGGTGATCTCCCTCGCACTTGTTAACGGTTCACACCATTGACCAGTAATCAAGTGGTTTCTGCCATGTTCGACATCAAGACATCTATTCACATGGTCAGATTCGTACCATATTGGGATTGGTAAGAAGACCCTGGGTTGAGTAACCACTTTGATATATGCTTTGCCCAGGTTGCAAAGGAGTTTCTATTGGACAAAGAACACATACACTATTACATAGATCCACTTTGTATTGGTCATGGCTATGTCTTGTCATCTCATAGATCCACTGTGTATTCTTCGTGGCTACAATCAGTCTGAGTCATCAGAGTATAGATCCACATTGTATCTTCAGTGGCTATACCTTTTTCATCAATACAATTATGGATCCACACTTTATTTTATGGCGGCCATATCTTGCAAGCCTTGATCACCCAAGCATAGGTATGCCTGCCTTGAGTTTTGAAACATGTCATGATATTTGATATTTGTTGGATGTTTGTGTTCAGCTTCCGTCAGGTTCTCTGAGTCTATACCCTTGCTTGAGCATCTACAAAGCATTTCAGTTATCAGTTCGCATCTTCTAACTTCATGCTTTGGGGGGAATTCTGTTACACGTCAAAATTACTCAATTGGATAAGTGTCGCATATTCCTCTCAATTGTTGTAAGTGTCGCATCTTCCTTACAACTTTCGCAAGTGTTGCAAGTTGTTCATAAGTGTTGCAAACGTTGTTCAAGCATACTGCCATGCAGACAACACTAAGGAGGCACTTAAAACATCTTGTGTACTTAGTTTGGAGAAGGAGAACTGGTTAACTGAAGTCAAGGGACTCTTGACACGTGAAAAGAGCTCTGAAACAATGGTTTTGAGGGTGAGCTCTCCCCTATACCAGCCTTAGGAGCGTTGGCGCCCCCTTACAAGTCTCCAGGGAGCATTATAACGCTCCCCTACCCTTCTGAAGGAGCGCTACTCACTTTTGGAGCGCTGGTGCTTCCCTGAAGCTTCTCAGGGAGCACTACAACGCTCTGATACCCCTTTTGCAGGAGCGCTGCCTAATCTGAACCAGTTGAAGGGGAAGATCTTTCAAGGTTAGAAGGCAGTTGCATTCAAATTATTGGTTTCATCATGAGATCCCTGATCTAAGGAAGAGGTTCCCAACTTGTTCTAAAGATAACTCAAGAGGTTAAGCTCCTCTTAACCTATATAAGCAAGCTCTATGATGGTGGAAGAGGAGGAAGAATTTCTAGCATGAAACCTATGATCTGATAGGAAACACACAGTCAGCCAAAGGAGAGTGATCAATGAAGTTGTTTTTATCTAGGTTGTGTATCTTTCAGGCAAAGGTTAGACAAAGGGGACTTGACGAAGCTATCGCATTCGCATCTACGATTGTAAGTACTGCTGTCGTTATTCTCATCAATATGACACGCTTGACTTGTTTCTTTCTGGTTTGTGTCTGATGTTACATGAACTTATCATTGATAGATAGATCTATTTTCAAGATAATATCAATAGAGTAGGAAGTGGTCGTATATTGTTTGTCTACAGGACTCAGTGAGAAGCAAAGGATCGGAGCTCAACTCGGAGTGTGCAGGGACAAACGTCGATAAAGAGGTACTTTTGTTCTCCTTCCTTCTCATGTGTTAGTTTGAATAGATTTGAAAGGAAGTCAGTGTCCACGTTAAGAATTTTTTGTCTTAGAGTTAGGGTCAAGATCTTAGAGGCGATCTACCTGTCTGCAGGGAGATTTTCCTACAACAGAGAGTACCAACTCTCAAATATAGGACCAGACTTGCACATCTCAACACCAACTGAGATGTGAGGATTCCCACCCTCAAGTACAAGACCCAACTTGTTGAAAAAAAACAATTTGTCCAATTCTACCAACAATATTCAAATATTTCCTACAAGTACACAACATGTATATATGAAATCATGTGTATGTAGGAGAGATGTATTCTTACAGGCTACATATGTACATTAATTTTCCTATGTCATCCTGGGTACAGCCTCAGAAAACTAGGGTTTTCAGTTTTTTGGAACTCCATAACTTATGGCCCTTCATACCTTTGTTGTTTATGTCACATCATCCTATAACCTGTCACTGTATGACATATCATCAACCATATATAGATTTGTACCATGTCATCAATGAAACATCTCCAATAACATATGCATGTCCCTTATGCATACATCCCATACAATCATGCATACATCATCATACAACATAGATATCCCTCAACCAAGTACATGTACCTCAAAGGTGTGAACTATAAGAACCATATCAGTACTTTACCATACATAAGAGTGTTTCTCACTCAACCAATCAACCAACATATACTATATCCAAGTACAATACCAACCATATTTAGAATACATCAAGCCTTCACCATATCATAATCATATATAAGCATCAAAACAGACATGTAACCATACCATAACTTCTATAGCAGACCTGAACCTATAGAATGTTGACCTTGGAACTTGCTTTCAAACTCTAGGGACCAAGCACCAACATATACTCAATTTTCATGACCTTTTCAGATGTACGTGACATGTCCTCTTTCAGCCCGCAGATCTATGAAACTTGGCATTTTGTGGCCCGTGTATGTATGTTATTTGGCCTTCAACAACCCACGTATAGATTTAGAAAACTAGGAGTTTCTTCAAATTCTGTAACTCCAAAACTTTTACCATCAACCCTCCTTTGCTACATCATACTTGCATAACCTCATATGTATCAATGAGTACCTACAATAAACCTTTCAAAAAATAATAGATATTCAATGTGCTCAATATTGGATAACAATAAGAGACCCTTTCTCTCTTATTTATACTCTCCAAGTAGCTTCCTCTAGGGGTTATCTTCTAACTATTTTACCCAACTTCCTTCTTTTAGGGCTAACCCACTTCTAACTACTTTGTCCACTTACAACCACTTTATCCACAAATAGTAAACTCACCACTTCTAGTTGCAACTAATTTATTTTTAATTATTTTCTTTTTGCAACAAATTAACTCATGATTAACTCCTAGTTACAACCACTTTGACTAGTAAACATATTCTCAGAGCTTTTAGAATAATTTGACTTCTTTGACCTTCTAGGAGATTCTATATAACTCATTAGGGTTCTCCAACTTTACTAAGCCATATTTTCTCAATCGTGAGTAAATATGTGACATACCACATATCACCAGAAACCACACAACATGTTCTACCCATCTAGAATAGTCTCACTTGCAAATTCACTGATCTTCATTACATTATTCCTCAACCAAACTTGGGTTTCTTAACCATACTTATGGAGCTACTGAAATGTGCTATTGGACATACTCAAGGGTTGACATCAATCTCTAAGGGTTGGCATCAATATACAATATCACAATATCACTCTCCAGGGGTTGACATCAATGACAACCAACTATCCATCAATCTAAACCAATTGTCTGACAAACGTGAAGGGGAAATATAAACATTATATGGCTGGAAAAATTCCTCACATAAAAAAATAGACACACCATAATAACAATGCACTCTTAAGGACACGAGATACACACCATATCAAATTTTCATAAATATGTTGTAGTAGTATGCAAAAACACATTGTGAAACATACAAATAGTAACTAAGCATACATATACATAGGATTAACAATGCATAAATTCCATGATCATGGATCTCCCTAATGAAAGAGACATATCATCTTTGCTACCATTTTAACAAATGGGAGAGTACATTTTCTCCTAGAAAATCTAAAAGGTGTGCTGAGTGATGTATTAACATCAAACAATGTTACAAATAAATACATCATTTTATGCCTTAAGATAGACACATTATCTTACCATATTAAAAAATGTTATAGTGAGTGAGCTCAAATGTTGTAAGCTTGTAATAAGAACCTCAAAGTTGAAAACATTGATTATTTTGCGAGAGTGATGTATTAACATCAAACAATGTTACAAATAAATACATCATTCTATGCCTTAAGATAGACACATTATCTTACCATATTAAAAAATGTTATAGTCAGTGAGCTCAAATATTGTGAGCTTGTAATAAGAACCTCACAGTTGAAAACATTGATTATTGTGTGAGAGATTTTTTATTTAAATGATTTTTTTTTGCGATTCCATACAAGTAAGAGTGTACTCTCGTGTAAATTTTGCACATTTTCAATCGTTTTAGTTAACAAAGATCATTTTTTTACAATATCTTTGTTCTGTTCTTATATTTGGTATTTCTTATTTATTGATAACATTGATAGTATCATTGATAGTACTTGAATTGATTAAATAATTTTCTAATCTTATGTTGGAATTAAAGTCACTGCTACAATGCATTTTATAGTGTTTTAACAAGTTTTGATTGCTATAGAAGAGTGCACTTACAAAAATTAGTGATTTAGATAAATAATGCATTGATTCTTTCTATAATTAGAAACCGAATTGTGAATACTAAAATTATCCAGTCGTGTAAGAGAAAATAAGTTGGGTGTGTATGACAGTTCACAACAAATGATAATCATTTTCTTGTGAAAGGCCAGGTGTTAGGTGTTATAAGTAAAGTAAATCTAGAATTGCCATTTTTTTGACACTCCATCTTATATTTCATGTTTAATTCTAAAAAACTATAGTTGAAAAGTCATATCCCTTCTAAAGTAGGTACTCTGGTTTTAAAGTTAATAAGAGGCTCAACGCTTATGGATGGAGTAAATGGCCAATTATTCACAACCACTCTTCGTTTTAAGAAAATTTGACTTCTCCAATAGTCTCCCTATTAAGTACTTCCACCATACAATTTCCTCCTGGAAGTTAGTACAATCCCATGTTTGACTTTCACAATATCACAATTGGTTTTAATGGTTCACCATAGTTTAGGGATTTTCTTAGGCTGCATTTATCGATTAACTTATTTCATTCTTGTCTTTTAAGAGCAATATATTGTTATAGAGTGTACGGAATAAATTGACAAAGAGTGTGATTGAACAAAGTAATGGAGCATGATTATTTCTATACTAATGAATAGCATTCTATTTAATGAGGAAATGGTATTGTTTTCTTTGAGCATTCCTCTTTTTGGTATGATGTTAGATTGTAAGAGTTATTTTTTTAAATATCAAAATTTGAATGAGTTGATAAAATTTGAATGAGTTGAAGCTTGTTAAGGGAAAATGAACTCTCCTAACCACCTTTTAATAAAGTAGTATATGGATTTAGATACGAAGATGCTTATTACATCCTTATCTTAACTATCATGAATCATATTATTCTTTTTTT
>ML777843.1:90704-107090 GCA_009831015.1 Picea engelmannii
AGTCAATTTTGGTTTGATTTCGTTCACAATCTAAACCGCTTGCTATACAGTTATCGTAATCTTGTTCAATTCGATTATTTTTCCTGTTCGTTTCACAATTGTAACGAAGTGTTTGCGATTTGTTTCATTTTCAATTGAATATTAAAATGATTTCATAGACTCGATTTGATTGAGAAATGATTACAATTATGTTACACATGATTTCATTTGCCCGATTCATGACTATAATTGAAGAAGAGTATTGTTATCTCTATACTTGGTTAAATGATGTGGATCATGTTGGTATAATTCTCTCATTTTATGATTCGTTCTCAAGTAATTATTGGATGTCAATCGAATTAAACCTCATTCAAAGATTTGATTTGATTTCAATTCCGATTCTATATATTATTTTAGACTAGCTACAGAATCAGAGGATTCTGTAGCTAAGTCTGTAGAATTAAATTTTTATTTTTTTGCTAATAAGATATCTCTCTAACTTGTTATTTTTGGTCCATTTCAGGTGAATTCAAAATTGCATTGGATTGAATGAGCAGTTAGAGGATATTTGAAATATTTTGATTTCATTTTAGTTTCTTAGTTTAGTTTATCTTGGGAATATCTTCCCAGATTTTGTAAACAGTTTGATAACTGCCACAGGGAGGTTTTACCCTGTGGAGAAACTTATAAATACTTATTATTTTTTGTAATAATATCATCCCCATTCGTGGGAGAACAAGGATATGGAATTTTAATACAGACTGAGACATAATTTGATATTCTGCTACAGCTTTAGCTTTTCATAATATCAATATTTTGTTTCATGTTCATGTGTATCAATTTGCATTTGGTTAATGACTACTTTAGCTATCTCAGTCTTTTGCAAATGATATAATTTAATCAATATAATCCATATATGATTTCTTCGAGTATTTAAAAAACATAGCAATTACTTGATTCAGTTTGTGAATGACAGATTTATCTTCTTCATGAGTTGAATTATTAAGTATAAGGTTTTGCATAACAGGTTTCCCTTATTGCAGAGATTTATAAATCATATAATTGTTATGATTTTGTATGTCTCGTTTGTCCTGTAAAAAAACTCAAAGAGCATTACAGCTATCATTTACGAGAAGCTTCTGGATCATCTGGTGCGAGTTTCCTTCCTCCGACCAGCTTCGAAGTCATCATACACAAGACAAATTTGGAGTGTTTCTAGGTCAGTTTGTTATTTGTTTGTTTAGTGTATTTATTAGTAGTTTAGTTTAGATATAAGTGTAGTTAGATATATATGTAGAATTAGTATATTAGATTGTTTAATTTCAGTAAGTTTTATTTCTTGTTTATAAAATTATAAAATAAAAATATAAAAATACTTTTCTCTGTCTTAGGGAAGATTGCAAATGAGTTTTCTAGATTTTATTTAAATCTGTATTTTGTGAATATTGTATATTTTGTAGATAAGTTATATTTCAGATAGTAGTTAGTATAGTATTAGTTAGTGGTTTGTATATTTTAGATAATAGATTAGTTAGTTTGTTTAATAGTTAGATTAGTTAGTTTAGTTTGTTTTATTTAGTTTTATGTTAGTTTAGTTTGTTTTATTTGTTTTAATTAGTTTAGTTAGTTAGATTAGTTTTCTCTTTGGTTTTCCTAGAACCTTAGAACGACTAATGGAGCCGCTAAACCCGTCAGGGTGGTTCATTCCAAACGACTTGGGCTATTAGACAACCCCAGACCGGTTCCACTCTCTCAGTTGATGGACGGTCAATTTCTCTCGCCAACACCACATTAATTGAATTCCCTTACCAAATATTTTTGTAGTGAAGGTATTTATAGGAACAAATTTTTTATTGGTAAAATTTGAATCCTAGTGAAGACAATATCAATACCCTATTTTCATTGACTCAAAAAAAACACTAAAAATAATTGTCTAAATATGAAATGAAATGAATTCAAACAATTTCTAAAACACTTGAAATTTTTTATGAGAACTATAACTAGATGAATTATTATATTTTCAAAATCATGGTTATGTACATAAAATAAATGATATATATTATAATTTATATGATAAGTGATATACATTATATATGATGAGTGATATATATATATATATATATATATATATATATATATATATATATTAATTGTTGGAAATACTAAGACAACTGAGAGGGGGGGTAAATCAGGTGTTATTGTGCTTAAACAATTTTATGCTTATTTAAATATTATTAATGTTCTCCAAGTGATCATCAAGATTATGCAAGTCATGAACAATAGAAATAATAAATATCAATCACACATATGTTATACACAGAGACATATATTCATGAGGAAACCCATAAAGGGAGAAAACCTCTTATTCTTAGAATGATAGGTAGTCTTTTAAGTTCTATACATCATCAATCTTTGAGAACTGACTCAAAATGAGGCTACAACCTCTTCTTTAACAAGATGCACCTTGTAGAGAGAACCAACCCTCTAGTTTCTCTAGAACCCAATAGAAGGAAGCACCAACTCCCTGAGTGTTCCAGCACCAACTAGATGGAAGCACCAACTTCCATTCACATAGGCACCAACCTATATAATAGAGAACAATGGTTCCCCCTTGCACCACCCTACCACACTAGTTTTTCTGGTTGCAACTAGATGAAAGCTACAACTCCCTGTGTTCAAGCACCCACTTGAAACTCTGAGAACAACATTCCTCCCTAGCACCACCCTACCACCATGAGATATAAATCTTTGTTTACTAAAATTTATTACAGTGGTACAGTATTTATCAATGGATTACCAATCTCATCATAGTTTTGCTACACTAGTATGCTCTGCCTGCATCAGTGTCTTCATGCTCGCATCTTCTTGCGCTTAAGTTCTCATACAGTCTGTTGTTTTCACCATTTCTTCTCTTTCCAGCTTATGTTCTTCAACTTTGCATTTTCTCCCTTAGTTCATGCTATAATATTCATTGCTTATAGTTTGACTACTTTTTACAGAAAAATAACAGCCTCTCTCTGTCACGACATTTTTCTTTTACTCTTGCTCTCATCATTTGTTACACTCCTCATCTCCAACGCTTAAGTTGGGAATCTCAAAAATGCTCAGGAATCATGATTCCAATGCTCAAGAACAATGATTCAACTGCTTAGGAACAATGATTCAGTTAGTCTAATTGAATCATAACTAATCAAGAAATCACAAGATGAAACAAAAACCCTTCGATCAGATTCGGTTTGATCAACGTCATTGGATTATACACGAGATGCTTTTTTACTTTTCAATGCGTAACCTCCGATGTGGATCCTAGTAGCGCTAGCTCCTTCCTCAATCTTTCGCTAATGTGACCTTGGGCGATGCTCTCATGTGACCATGTGATTATGGGCATGACCAAAGGTGGTTTGAGGGAAATCCAGTTTTCTCCCTGCAATTCACTATAGAGCTCCATGTATGCCTTTGGTGATACCGTAGTTTTGATTGCGGCCCGCTCACGGAAAATTAAGACCCGAGCATGTTTTGACCCCACAATGCAACGGGACCATCGATCTCACGATCTTGACGGTGCTCCTGAACTGACATCTCAGATATATCCTTTCAAGTTTTGCAGATCATATCTAACCTTCTATTGAGCACTCAACACACCCTAAAAAAGTATGGGCTTATTTTCTACTTTTTTGGGTACCACTTGGGCCTTGCACTGCTTGTTTCTACTTCAGTATGAAAATGCCACCTGCACTTAACTTTTATTTTTTCATGTTTTGATTGTTAGAAAGACTGTTGGGGAATGTAAGAAACCTTATCAAATTTAAAATGGACTAACCTCGATTAAAAGAATCAACAATATAAAAGTTTCCCTAAACTGCTTGGGACGTTTCGGCATCAGAAAAGGTGTAAAGTGACTAAAACCGCCTGAGAAGCCCAAAAAAATAAATAGTTGAGCATCGTTTTCATCGGCGTCGATGGATTCAAGACTTTCCTCACCCTACAAATAAGCCTAGGCATAGATATCATCGACGACCAATTGAATTGGCCTCGACGGATTTATTAAGGAAGCAACGACCCAAATTTCTCCCGACTCACTTATGAAGATCGTCATCGGTAGAAGATTAAGGTGATGAAAATCGTTTGAGAAATAAAAACAACACTACCGACTGTCGAACCCCGAAATAAGTTTGGTATTGGAAAAAGGGAACTAATTGTTTCCCTGACGTAATAATCACTTCAATGACTCTCGATATCGACAGTTGTGGCCTCTAGTCCTTCAAACATGATTTTTATCCACGTGATTAAATATTTTCAATAACCGAAGTCGATGTCAAAGTTTTACATAGAAAAAGCATTAACAAACTCATGACATGATAACCATGATGAAAAAAGAGAAAAGATCTAATATTCTTTTGCACAAAAAATTTAAAGAACAATACATGTATGATTCACAATAATGCCTTAAAACTTATATATCTATATATATATATATATATATACAAAAGGGAAAACCCTCTACCATGCTCGGTTTACATTTGAATAAGTAAACTCCAACGATTCGACTAACCGGCCTGATCGTCGTAAGATTACAAAATTTTACAAATATAGGGCAAAGAGGTGTTAAACCACACTTTCGGGAATGTGGAGCAAGAAACCACTAAATATGTGTCACCTATGTGGTGGTCCTGTCTTAGTTTGTCTTTCACACTTTGTGGTGACTTATGCTTCATTGTCACTACCATACGTTGCGTTTCACACAATTCCACGATTGTGTCTTGTGCCTCTCGAAGTTGTCTCTACAACCAGATGACGCTTCCCCCGTGACCTTATGGCAGTTATATCCCCTGGGTTTTCTCTTCCAATCGACGTCTCAGTTCCCTATTCTCTTGGTAGAGAAAAGCTATTGCAATTTGAGCCAGCTCTAGTTGTTGAGCGGATTTTTTTACGGAAGAACCCGACGATTTGGATCTCCCCTTTCCTCTCTCACCTCCTTTGTCGGTTGTCTTGACCAACTGCAAGAGATCGTTGGACATTATAGATTCCTCATAGGCTAGATGTACCTTTGGTTCAGCCTTGGGGCAGTCCCCCTCTCCTTCTCGAATTTTCTTCTTAGGCCTTCCTCTTCTCCACGATTTCGGTCCCGGAGAAGGCGCAACTTCCAGCATATTTCTCCCAGATGTATCTGAAACCACCCCAAGCTCATCCCTGGACGATGATGCTACCTCTGGGACGATAGTTGTACCTCTCGAAACCCACAGAAAGGAATCCCAGGTGCACTGAGGGTAATATCTCTCACTTCGGCTGCCTCATAGACCTTGTCCCATGCTTGAAGGAGATCCCATAACTGCAATAGCGTAAGAGACTGAAAGTGTCCACAGATGGTAAGGATTCACTGAGTTGGACATCACCAAGATGAATTTACCAAACCAAATTTCTGGAAAATATGAGCTCGACATATGAGAAGGATTTCTCGCAAAGCTCCTGGAATTAATAGGGAAATCAAGGACTGACACTAGGCTGGCCAACATAATATCCATGCATCACAACATGATGTTTGAAAATTCGGCATGCCAGAGCTAATCGATGAATGTTATCCAGAACATGAAAGCACCGCCGATCGGGGTTGTAGGAAAATGTGCGGCGCGATCCTTTCGATCCTTTTGAACTTACAAACCTTCGTTATTGATGAATTGCGTTTGGTATTCCTGATAGTACGGGTTCTGGAATTTTTTAATGACTTTCTTTGGATGATATCCAACCCCTTGGGAGCACACACATGCATAATTTGTCCTCGACACCCTTTCTTGATGATTCCAAAGGTCAAGTAAGTACTGTGATAATCCGTACATGCATGTCTATCGTACTTGATTTATCCACACTATAACATGTTTAGGTTCTCATTAAAACCGAAGAAGGGTGGTAGCTTCGTAGATCGCTCAAAGAATGCATTCAGGATCACGTAAGTATTAAAAATGACTAAGACTAGCAGGCTCCATAGGTACGTGTTGATCTTTTGATCTATTTATGTCAGATCATAGGTTGATTAATTTCTAAACTACTTTTGTTTTGACTACAGGGAGAAACTTCCCGATCACTAACTAAAGTCTGTCCTATGAATCCATCGAAGAACTGAAAGAAACGTCGAGACTGAATCACCGAAGTGATGGGGGATATTGGTCTAGCATCCCCGATAACTTCTCTTACATGAGCGACATAGTCAAGTTGCATGTTGAATGAGGCTCTCTATGGACCAAATAACTCGCAAAGGTGGCCAATACAAATCCAGGTCAAGTGCAACAATTTGTCGAACATCCGATCAGTGCCCGAGCGATGCTACAGTGGCTGAACTCCAGTTTGGTCAAGTACTGAGCACATGTAGAAAATATAAGAGAAATATATGCGGCTTTGATGAATCAACATAGATCTCCATGAACTCGAACCTCTGAAGAACTGCTTGTTAGTTGGTCTGAATACGAGAAGAACCATCCTTTTCAAGAAGATATCTTGAGTTGATTGTTCAGGAAGTTGTTGAAAGAAGACGCCACATGGTGATTTTGTGTTGCTTGAACCACACTTAGTCATTAAATTCAATTAGAACTTTAGGTTATAAATAAAGGCCTCGACCGATTAATAATGGTCAATGGTTTTTTGCAAGAACTCTTTTCTTTCTAGTTGTTAAGAATTATTTTGGAGCTATGATGAAGGAAGAAGTCCTCCTGAACTAGAGACAAAGTTGTTTTCATCATATGCATGTGTAATTGAGCCTGGAGAAGAACTATTTACTATTCAGTTCATGAGCAGATGTAACAAGTAAGAGCTATTGAATATATTGTTAAATTATCTGGTGCAATTGCTTTGCTGTTCTTTTCTCTAATGATGGAAATGATGAATCGTTGTGTGGATATATGATGAAGGATTATGGTAGATGAATTACTTTGCTTGCTATTGATCTTATCATATAAATGTTTTCTTCTAATAATTAGTATTCTCAAAAAGTAATTGGATTCTCACATGGTTAACGTATTATTACTAGGCCTGTGGTATAGGATTATTGTTTGCATGTTTGAGCAGCGGGTTATACCAAGCTCAGCCTCTTTTGTAGTAGTTAAATTTGATCTCATTTTGTTTCTTGGATAGTTTAGGTTAAAATCTCAGCTAGTGATTGAGTGCTCACATGGTTAGAGTATTATTACTAGGCCTGTGGTAAGAGATCGATGTCTGGATGCTGGAGTGAGGGTTATCCTGAGCCCGGCCTTTCCGAGTCTTTAGACTTCCTTATCGTTGTGTGGTCAAGTTGGTTTATACCGAATTTTTCTCACATTTATCCTAACTAAAGAGAAAATACCAAAAGAGAAAATCCAAACTGAAGGAGATGCCTCCACAAGAAAACATAAATCCCATCGATTAAATTGTTTGGATCACGAGATTTAGAGAACCATTCCAATCACAAACGTTGCAGATTCTATCTGGGCCTCAGTGGCAGGTTTGGTTCCTACTGTTGATTTAAGGGGTTTAAGACCTATCAATAATGGCGATTCACTAGGCGAAAGAAGAATCTATGTTCCTCCTCCATAGCTCGACTAATACGAAAGATAACGAGGAACTTAACTGGTCTTAGATCAGAGTTCCCTTTTACCTATGCATTTGAAATTCTTCAATTAATTCTTTCGAGTCTGCATGTGGGGTTTCTTAACCTCAATTCCTCCCTCATTTCCCATACCCTTACTCATGCCCCGTTTTATTTTGAAAAAATATTTGGTAAAGTATTCACTGGTGTTAAGCCTTTAATTACCTTTAATGACTTGCTATGGTGTTGCTCTGCTACTAGTGAGCGTCTATAGTCCCGGCGAAGTCACCCCGACATCACAGACATTTCTCTGCTGCCAGTGAGCATCCATAGCCCTAGCGGAGATATTTGCATACCCTCTCCCATTGTTCACTCCATTTATATCAACTTTTATTCGGTGAGATGCTTGGAGCGAGTGAGAGAGGATGATGTTTTTTTAACTTGCAAAGTGAAGTGGTTAAGCTGAATCCTTTACCAGTTCCACCTTCAAGTTCACGTAGTCCTTTCCAGCCTTTCCTTCTTCCCCTTAAGGTTTTCCCAACCACTAAGCAGACACTTTGTACATTTTCATAAGTCATTCAATTACACAAGTCATATTAGAGATCTCCTCAAAGAAACCGTGGGTTCCTTGATGCTTCCATTATTGAGTGTGAGCCATGAGTTTGGAACAGAGATCACTATATTGCATGACTCGAGATCAACCATTGTTTTTCCTAGCACAACCCTTTAAAAGCATAGGGAACAAAAAGTTGCATGAAAGAAAATCAAGCAAAACCATAATCGACGTATCTGCAACAAAGCTTATGAAACACACATACAAAACAAAAATTAAACTCAAAATAAAAATAAAAATTATTATTATTATTATTATTAGTTTAATTTTTAATTTTTAATTTTTTTTTTTTAATTTATTTATTTTATTGAAAATGTTGTTTGAGGACTTGGCCACCGACTGGTAGAGCTTCAAGTTCAGGATCATCTGGAGGCGACAGCCATGAAACAACTGTGGCTAGGGAGTCAGCAAGGATATTCTTCACTCCAGAGATCATAGTGACGTTAAAGGCTTCAAAATGATCCACCAGTCGGTGCACCTTGCGTTGATAATTATTTGAATGCAAGGGGCTAAGTGTACAACAAATTTTACCTGCTTGATAATATTATCTGGGTCTCCAAAAACCTTCAATTCTTTGACATTTAGGGCTATGGATTTATTTAACCTTTGTACCAGAGCTTCATACTCGGCAGTGGTATTCATACATTCAAATTCAAGCCTACAGGATAAAAGAACGACGTTTATCTTTTGGATTAATAAGGATACATCCTACCCCATATCTTTCCTGTGATTTATATCCATCAAAGCACATAGTTTGGATTTGTGAGCGGGCACTACGCGTTCCTTCCTGCTCGTCACCTTGCTTCTTTATTATCTTTTGTCTGGGGTTTTCTTGCACATATTGTTGGCGGAAGAGGGTCCCTCCTGCCGACGTCAGCTCTCGGTTTCGAAAAACCAATTCGAAGTTCTGGGTAATAGGGACATCAAATGGAAAAGGGGGAAAATCCTGAAATAAGAATCGAAGGAATAATTACCTAGCATGGGGAACTCCATAGATGAGGGTTCATTCAGGGTTTCGAGGTTAGTAATAGTGTGCTTCAGATACCTCTCCCTATCAATCATAATCATGTCTTTGTACCCTTTTAATGGTATCCAAAGGTGTGTCCAATCTGTACTAAAGTATCCATTCAATTTTTCGGACCAATCTCAGATCAATAATAGCCCATATGCCTTAGGGATATCTACTACAATGATGTCAATCACCTACATGAAACAACGGTGTGTCGCTATAATGATCATCACATCTTTGAGTTCCCCCATAACCTTGACCTGGGTTCTGTCTAGTTGTATAACATGCTTATTTCTTTTGAGAGGGACATCACCTATTTTATAAAAAACGTTCAAGGGCATGACATTAGAAGATGCTCCAGAATCTACCAGACAATTGTGAAGATTCCTATTGAATACTTCGAACATTAAAAGGAAAGGAGGCACAAAAGGTCTCTCCTTCCTACCTTCTGAGAAGGTGTTTATCATTGGTTTTCTCATGAAATCTGTAGGGAGTAGATTCTTCTCTCGACCATCGCTGGTGGTTGGTTTTTCTACTGAACTTAGAGCCTGCAATAGAAGGTATTTTTGCTGAGGGATTCTACATATGTCCATAACTGATATATTAGCTTTCATCTTCTTCAAATCTTTGACTATGTTATAATCTAGATTAGGATATTCCCACGTATGGATGCTTAGAGGCTGTTTACCGGGAGCAACAAGAATTCTCGGGTGATCGAGAGTTAATTTACTTTTTGACACATGGGTAGCATTGGTATCTTTTGGGCTGGATTGACCCTTACTATGTGTTCGTACCACCGATATATTTGTGGGTGGTGCCTGAGGTTTAAACAGATCATCCAAAGATGTGATCATGTTAGGATCCCATATCATCATGGTCGTGTCTTATGGTGGGTTAGCCTCTTCCTGATCGGCAATGTTAAAGGTTGAATTGTTGGGTGGTTCGGTCAGAGAGACTTTGCCAAGAAAATGATTGGCCATTAAATTCATGGCGTTGACCGACTGAGGATATTCCCTTTATGAGTGGTTCTCTTGGTGGTAAGTACAGAAAGAATCATATGCGACATTCCCTAAGTCAATGTTTAGGTTGGTTGGGGGAGGTTCAATTGCTTTGAAAGGCTGGTTTCTTTTAAAGAAAAGATTATAGGGTATTTGGCCTTAGTTTCCCTCACCTGCATTTCTTTTCATATCTATAATCTCATTTGATAGTTTCTTGACCATGCGTTCTAGGTCTTCTATATCCCCATTACCCTTATTGGGAGTTGGTTCAGACGGCTTCCCTGGTGGTCTAGTCAAGAGGAGTCCTCTCTTGGGAGGGGTTTGGCTTTCTTTTCTCACTAGAGATGCTTAGCCTTATTTACACCCTTTCATATGGAACTCTATCATCTTGGCCTCTTCGAAATTCTCCATAAGGGTTTGCTTAGCGACGCTTTAAATAGACATGGAAATAGAGGTTGGAAGAGCATTAGCATAGACCTCGATTTGCAACTCTTGATTCGATGCTACCTCGGGCTGAAACTTGTTTAGGATAGTCGTGAATCTTTGATTGAAATATTTGACCCTTTCCATTGGGGTCATGGTGGTTGCGAATGATTCGGCCATAAGGGATCTCGTGGTTGTTTCTTCAGCAAATTTGTCTAGGAATTCCTTTTGGAACTTAGTCCAGCTAGTTATGGATCCTACTGGCAAGTTAAAATACCAAGTGGAAGCCAAGTTCTCAAATGTGTAGGGGAAAATTATGCATACCACATCTTCATGTTGAACGTTCATAAGCCTGATCATGAGTATGAACTTCTTGATATGATCTTTGGGCAATCCTGAGGTCTCAGGATCATACTTGGGGAGCAACTTTTCTGGGTGCCTATGGAGATTGTGTATTTGTCCAGGGATGGCCATGGCATCCCCGACCAACCAATATTGGTTTCCTTGAAGTGGAACTTCTTTCTCCTCCTCATGACCATTGTTCTCTTCCATATATTTAGAGTCATAGTTAGGCTCTTCCTCCTCCGAAAGATCGTTATTTTTGGAGACGTCATTGGCTGGCGTCTCGGGTATGAGGTCAAGAGGTTCTTGGATTTCGATGATCGAGAATTCTATTAAGTCTTCGATGGAGTGTATGAAAACTTCGTCGAGAGTGCTGACCACTGGTCTTCCTTATTGTTTTCTTCGAGGGAGAATGGGGGTGAATGGCAATGCACCAATTTTCCAGGCTTAAGCTCTGGTAATCCTTCTAAATTGATTCACTTCCTCGTGAGGGAGGGTGTAAGGTATTTCAAGGTGAATATATTTGCTTCGAGAGTACTCGGTAAAGGTGGGTTATCTGTTGGATGACTAGCCATGCATGTGGGCCATTACGAATTTATAGGTTGTTCGGAATATCATATAACTTACATATTCAACCATTCATTCTCAGGCCCTCCTTCTAGCACCAGTTCTGTTGATGGGTCTTAAACCTCTTAACTCAATAGTAGGAACCAAACCTGCCATCAAGGCCTAATTAGACTCTGTAGCGTTTGTGATTGGAATGGTTCTCCAGATCTCATGATCCGGCCAATTTAATCGATGAGCTTTATGTTTTCTTATGGAGGCATCTCCTTCAGTCGAGATTTTTTGTTTTGGTATTTTCTCTTTAGTTAGGCTAAATGTGAGAAAAATTTGGTATAAACCAACTTGACCACACAGCAATAAGGAAGTCTAAAGACTGGGAAAGTCCGGGCTCGGGATAAACCTCACTCCATCATGCAGACAAAGATCTCTTACCATAGGCCTATTAATAATACTTTAACCATGTGAGCACTCGATCACTAGTTGAGATTTTAACCTAAACTATCCAAGAAACAAAATGAAAGAAAATTTAACTACTACAGAAGAGGCTGAGATTGGGATAACCCACTGCTCAAACATGCAAACGATAATCCTATACCATAGGCCTAGTAATAATATGTTAACCATATGGGTAGCAATAGCGGATCACGAAACCCTACAGAATATGGCGGCGGCCTCCTCCGCAGCTCTGCGCACTTCTTCGCGAGAGCTCGGCCCTCACCCAAGCTCGCCCCCCAGACGTTCCTCTGTTCGATGCTCGGGCGACCCCTCCAGCTCCCCGTCTGGAGCTCCTTCCTCCTCCACTCAGCCGCCTCCACCAGCAGTAGCGACAGGCGCGTCCTCTGTTGCTCTGCTTATACCAGTTCTGACCTCCTTCAAAGACGTGGTCCAAGGCCTCTCTTCTGGCTTTTCTCCTGTGGTTCGTGAAGCTCCGGATCCAGTGATCCCTATACCTCAGGAAGCGGCGGTCCGTGAAGGTTTTATTAGATCTAATTCTCTATTTTGCAGGTTCAACGGCTTCTGGCCTCGCCTGGTGGATCTGCATTCTTGGATTGCTTCAGAATGGACTCCCCTCCTTGAAGATGAATCTCATGTTCGCCCCTGTGTTAAAGGTTTCTTCGTAGTGATTTTTGCCTCTGCTAAGGATAGATATTTGATCTTCAGTTATGGGCCCTGGTTCTGGGGCAGGTCGGGTCTATCTCTGCAGCTTTGGACCCCTTCTTTCGACCCCTCCTCAGCTTCCATCCCTACGGCCCCCATGTGGGTAAGGCTCCCTGGTCTACCTATTCATTTTTGGGGTGATTCTTCTCTTAGACATATTGGAAATGCTCTTGGAAAGTTTCATAGTAGCAGTCCGGAAACCAAATGTGGCTTCACTACCTATGCACGGATCTGTGTAGAGATGGATTTCAATAAAGGATTCCCAGCGCAAATCACTCTTCAAGGGTTGAACTATTATTGGACGCAGAAGCTCGACTACGAGAATCTTCAGTTTAGGTGCAGAAGTTGTTTTGAAACAGGGCACTTAGCCAACCAATGTCAGAAACTCCCTGAGAAAAATAGAAACTCAAAGAATCAACGCAAATCCACATGGTGGGTAGGAGCTCTTCCTGAGCATCAAAGCATAGAACCGGCTAATGATACCTCAAGCGAGGAAGATACATAGATTGTACCACAGAAAACGGAACAAGTCCCCTCTATTCAAGAGAAAGAGCCTCCTTCCCCTAAAAATCCCAAGGGGAAGGCCCAGGCAGAAACGGATCCAACCATAATGGCAGGCATTTCTCAACCCGAACACCAGGTCTCAAGCTGGGCCGACTTAGAAGATGAAGAAGGCCCCGACTTAACTAATGAAGAAGGCCCTCCACGACCGAAGGAAAGCCATTCTCATCAAAGAAAAGAATGCAATACCGTGCCAAAAAGAAAAAAAAAAACTTTCAAGTCAAAAAGGATGTAATGACCCGCAGTCGAACCGGGTCACTGAAATAGTATGGTTTTCCAAGCTCACAAGTTATTTATATTTTAGTTCACTTAGGTTTGTCCCTCTGAATTACCAAGAAACATTCAGATGTAACGAACGCAGTGGTTTCCCCACTGTTGTTTAATATAAAACTCTAACCGTTTCTATCAAAATAAAAAATAAAAATAATAATAATACGTTAACCATGTGAGCATCCAATTGTTGTTTGAGAATAATAATTATTAAAAGAAAACATTTATATGATAAGATCAATAGCAAGCAAAATAATTCATCTACCATAATCCTTCATCATATATCCACACAATGATTCATCATTTCCATCATTAGAGAAAAGAACAACAAAGCAATTGCACCAGATAACTTGAAAATATATTTGATAGATATTACTTGTTACATCTGCTCATGAACTGAATAGGAAATGTTTCTTCTCCGGGGTCAATTACACATGCATATGATAAAAAAAAATCATCTTTGGTCCAGAAGGACTTTTTCCTTCATAGCAGCTCCAAAATAATTCTTAACAACTAGAAAGAAAATAGTTCTTGCAACAAACCATCGACCATTATTAATCGGTCAAGGCCTTTATTTATAACCTAAAGTTCTAACTGAAGTTAATGGCTAAGTGTGGTTCAATAAACACAAAATCGCCATGTGGCGTCTTCTTTCAACAACTTCCTCAACAGTCAACTCAAGATATCTTCTTGAAAAGGATGGTTATTCTTGTATTCAGACCAACTAACAAGCAGTTCTTCAGAGGTTCGGGTTCATGGAGATCTATGTTGATTCATCGGAGCTGCATATATTCCTCTGATATTTGTTGCATGTGCTCGGTACTTGACCAAACTGGAGTTCAACCGCTATAGTGTTGCTCGGGCCCTGATCGGATGTTCGGCAAATTGTTGCACTTGCCCTGGCTTTGCATCGGCCACCTTTGTGAGTTCTTCGGTCCATAGCAAGCCTCGTTCAACATGCAACTTGACTATGTCACTCATGTCAGAGAAGTTGTCAGGGATGCTAGACCAACATCCCCCATCGCTTCGGTGATTCAGTATCAGCGTTTCTTTCAGTTCTTCGGCGGAGTCATAGGACAGACTTTAGTCAATGATCGGGAAGTTTCTCCCTGTAGTCAAAACAAAAGGATTTTAGCAATTAATCAACCTATGATCTGACATAAATAAATCAAAAGATCATCACGTACCTGTGCATCTTTCTAGTCTTAGTCATTTTTAATACTTACGTGATCCCGAACGCATTCTTTGAGTGATCTGTGAAGCTGCCACCCTTCTTCGGTTTTAATCAGCACCTCAACATGTTATAGTGTGGCTAAATCAAGTACGATAGACATGCATGTACGAATTATCACAGTACTTACTTGACCTTTGGAATCATCAAGAAAGGGTGTCGAGGACAAATTATGCGCATGCGTGCTCCTAAGGGGTCAGATATCATACAAAGAGAGTCATTAAAAAATTCTAGAACCTATACTATCAGGTGTACCAAACATAATTCATCAATAACAGAGGTTCATAAGTTCAAAAGGATCGACAAGATCACACTGCACATTTTCCTGCAACCCCGATCGACGACGCTTTCATGTTCTGGATAGCATCCATCGATTAGCTCCGGTGTGCCAAATTTTGAAACATCATGTTGCGAGGCACAGATATTATGTTGGCTAGCCTAGCGTCACTCCTTGATTTCCCTATAAATTCTAGGAGCTTTGCGAGAAATCCTTCTCATATGTCGAGCTCATATTTTCCAAAAATTTGATTTGGTAAATTCATCTTGGCAATGTCCAGCTGAGTGACTCCTTACCATCTGTGGACACTTTGAGTCTCTTACACTGTTTCAGTTATGGGATCTCCTTAAAGCATGGGATGAGGTCTACGAGGCAGTCGGAGTGCGATATCTCACCCTCAGCACACCTGGGATTCCTTTCTATGGGTTTTGAGAGGTACAACTATCGTCCCGGAGGTAGCGTCATCATCCAGGGACGAGCTTGGGGTGGTCGCAGATACATTCGGGAGAAATATGCTAGTGGTTGCGCCTTCTCTGGGACCGAAATCGCGGAGAAGAGGAAGGGCTAAGAAGAAAATTCGGGAAGGAGAGGGGGACTGCCCGAAGGACGAACCGAAGGTACGCCTAGCCTGTGAGGAATCTGTAATGCCCATCGATTGCTCACATTTGGTCAAGACAGTCGACAAAGGAGATGAGAGAGAAAAGGGGAGATCAAAATCATTGGGTTCTTCCATCGAAAATTCTGCTCAACAACTAGAGGAGCCTCAAATTGCAATAGTCGAGCTCTACCAAGAGAATATGGAACTGCAACATCAATTGGGAGAGAAAACCCAAGGTATATCACAACCGCAAGGTCGTGGGGGAAGCATCGTCTTGTTACAGAGACAACTTCGAGAGGCACAAGACACAATCGTGGAATTGCACGACACGCAACATGTTGGTTGTGGAGCCTGATTATCTTCCTGATTCAGAGGTCTTTTAATTTCAGTCGTGTTTATACCCCATGAAGTATTTACACCCCAGAAGTATGTACACTCTTCCATGCGGGGGAGTGCAGAGGGGGGGTACCCCCTCTGCAGGTAAAAGTATATTATAATTTCAATGTAAATCTAGACCGTTCATTATAAGGTCGCAGATCTAACGGTAGAAATTATGTTAGGGTTTTTTCCCTAGAAGGCAACCCTATTTTATGAACGAAATGTATTGTGGCTATGGTTGATGGGGAATATTGTATTCTGAGAGAGGATACTATCAAAGAAAGAAGAGAAAGTTACAACGGGTTTTTCTGTAGGTTGTATCCCTTCATTTGTTGGATAATAATAAAGGAAGGACCTGGCAATTTCTCTGGTGGACATAGCCCACACTGGGTGAACCATGTAAATCTGTGTCTCTCTTGTATTGTGTATCTTC
>ML777843.1:111373-135331 GCA_009831015.1 Picea engelmannii
GATAGAAATTATGTTAGGGTTTTTTCCCTAGAAGGCAACCCTCTTTTATGAGCGAAATGTATTGCGATTATGGTTGATGGTGAATATTGTATTCTGAGAGAGGAGACTGTGAGAGAAAGAAGAGGAAGTTACAATGGATTTTGTTGTAGGTTGTATCCCTTCATTTGTTGGATAATAATAAAGGAAGGACCTGACAATTTCTCTGGTGGACGTAGCCCACACTGGGTGAACCATGTAAATCTGTGTCTCTCTTGTATTGTGTATCTTATGTTTTTTGTTTCTGCATTTGTTTTATTTTATTGCTCTGCGGTCCTGTTTTTCTAACACAGTGGATAGCGGTGACAACGGAGCATAATTCACCACAAAGTGTGAAAGACAAACTGAGACATGATCACTGCATAGGCGACGCATAGTTAGCGGGTTCTTGCTCCATGTTCCCGAAAGTGTGATTTAACACCTATTTTCCCTTTCTTTGTAAAATTTTGTAATCTTACGGCGACCAGGCCGGTTAGTCGAATCGTCAGAGTTTATTTATTCAAATGTAAACCGAGTCTGGCAGAGGGTTTTCCCTTTTTTATATGTATATATAAAAAAATGTTCTAATGCATTATTGTCAATCAGACGTGTATTCTTCTTTAAATTTTTTGCACAAAAGAATATTAAATCTTTTCTCCTTTTTCATCATGGTTATCACGTCATGAGTTTGTTAATGATTTTTCTCTGTAAAACTTTGACATCGACTTTGGTTATTGAAAATATTTAATCACATGGATAAAAATCATGTTTGAAGGACTAGAGGCCACAACTGTCAATACCGAGAGTCATTGAAGAGATTATTACGTCAGGGAAACAATTAGTTCTCTTTTTCCAATACCAAACTTATTTCGGGGTTCAGCGGTCGGCAATGTTGTTTTTATTTCTCAAACGATTTTTATCACCTTAATCTTCTACCGACATCGATCTTCATAAGTGAGTCGGGAGAAATCTAGGTCGTTGCTTCCTTAAGAAATCTGTCGAGGCCGATTCAATCGGTCGTCAACAATATCTATGCCCGGGCTTATTCGTAGGGTGAGGAAAGTCTTGAATCTGCCGACGCCGATGAAAACAATGCTCAACATTTTTTTTTTGGGCTTCTCAGGCAATTTTAGTCACTTTACACCTTTTCTGATGTCGAAACGTCCCAAGCAGTTTAGGGAAACTTTTAGATTGTTGATTCTTTTAATCTAGGTTAGTCCCTTTTAAATTTGACAAGGTTTCTTACATGCCCCAACAGAATTTATAACAATCAAAACAATAAAACATAAAAGTTAAGCACGGGTGGCATTTTCATACTGAAGTAGAAACAAGCGGTGCAAGGCCCAAGTGGTACCCAAAAAAGTAGAAAATAAGCCCAAACTTTTTAGGGTGTGTTGAGTGCTCAACACCTTCCTAAATCAATGGTTGTGATTTATTCCGTGATCCGGGCTTCTGGATTTTTATCTCTCAAACCCTGCTTTCCTTCCTACGTCAATCTTCCAGAGTCGATGATCCGCGGACACCTATCCTTCTCAATCGATGACTCTGCCTCTATTTTAGGGATTTTACCTATCAACTAGATCAACTGTCATGTATCCCCTTTCTAGATCAACTGTCGATATCTGCTTCACTACTTCGGGCTTCAGCGATTTCAATTCTGAACCTTCACACTCTCCCAGAACTCTCTTAGTAGGATTCCATAGATTCCTACCATGTGTCCTCCTCAAATCAATGGTCCTTGTTCACTTCGGGACTTCAGCCTTAGGGAGATTCAACTCCTCTACACTCACTTTCTCCTGGAGCATTTCACCTGGAGTCCACGATCTAACGATGTGTGTCCCCTTGAATCAGACAGTTGAGGATTACTTCGGGCCTTTACCCAAAATCCACATATTTATGCCACGTCTCTTCTAGATTCTACGACCTAGATCCACTTCGGACGATCCGACACTTGAGATTTACTCTGAACGATCTGACGATTGAGATCTATTTTGGATGATTGGACAATCGAGATTTACTTCAGCTCTCAGGCTCTCTAGGCTTTGAGAGTTTCAGATCTCAACTGAAAACTCTCAAAGTTATTTCTTCGGAGTTCACGATCCATGGCCACGTATCCCTCTAGATCTGATGCTTGAAATTTACTCTGGCTCTCCGGCTCTCTGGACTTTGGGGATTTCAAATATCAAACTTTGCTCCCTCCTGAACTCACAATCTACTGACATGTATCTCTCGATGATCAACGAACCAGATTCTTCTCCTGGTGATGAATGGTCTCAAATTACTTCGACTATTTCACCTATTTTTGATCCATGAACTTCCAGAGTTGTGGATCTTACACCACCTGTCCTCCTTGATGATGGACGGTCCAAAACTACTTCTGGACTTTGGAACTTTGGTAAGTCCTCTCTCCTGCGTGCACAAAGCGTTAAGGCTCGTGCACCTTGTTTCAATCAGACCACTTTTGGTCCTCTGTGCCGTGATCCAACGGTCACTGTCGCCCTCTCTTCTAAGCTGCTTATCTCTTTGACTTAGAAGGTTTTCTAAGTGTTCAAAGGTATCGACCTTTGCTCCTCTTGCGAGTTCGTCTCTTGGACCTCGTTTGCACTTCTGAAAAGCGCTATCTCTTCTGAGCTTGCTTGTCTTCATCGTTGTTGTTCTTACCATTAATGACAAGCACACTCTTCCTGTAAAAACATACCAACATTAATATGAGAACTATAACTAAGATGAATTATTATATTTTCAAAATCATGGTTATGTACATAAAATGAATGATATATATTATAATTTATATGATAAGTGATATACATTATACATGAATCATGATATATATATATATATATATATATATATATATATATATATATAAGTTAATGATAATTATAAACATGGAAAAATACTTTTTTACACGTGTATGAGGTTATAAATGTCTACCCTTCCCTTTCTACTTCTCCTCAGTGTGTCGAAAAGATCATGGAATGAATTTGAAAACTCTTGGTAGAGTGTTGAAAAATAATGAGTTGTTTCAATCAATGCAAATCTAGAGTGTTAAATGACAATATATCAATCGATATTCACATGAGTATCACAAAAAACACTATAAGGAACTATGGAATGGGAAGCACTCTAGGGAATTATGTTAAGAGTCTTAAATGAGAAGTGTACATTGTTAAGTTATCCATGAAGTTTGGTAGATTGATTTAGGTATTAATTTATAAATATGAAAGGAATGAATTGATGGTTTATAAATATGAACGGATAGTGTTAGGCAATATTGAGTTGGTAGTGACCAAGAATCGAGGTTTTTTACTTGGAGATTCAATGTCAAAGACAAAGATATGTTCAAATTTTGCTCAAGTATTGGAGATGTAATTTCATTGAATATTGGAAGGCAATATTGAGTTGGTAGTGATAAAGTTTTAGAGAATCGAGGCCTTTTACTTTGAGATTCAATGTGAAAGAGATGTTCAAATTTTGCTAAGTATCGGAGATGTATTTTCATTGAATATTGGAAATGCAATATAAATATGTTGTACGTTTATGTTTATGTTTATATATATATATATATATATATATATATATATATATATATATAAATGATTGTGAAAAAATTGAAAAATGGTTTTGGTAATAGAAAATGTTTCGTGTGTTCAAAATAATATTGGATTTTTTATTTTCAAATTATATGTAATTAAATTTATATATATTGTATGAATGTAGGAATTTTATATAAGTTATAAACTATATATTATTATAATAAATTATCTTAAAATTTAAAAATGTTTAGTGAATATTTCATTTATTATTAAAAGATCCAATTGAAATTTTTGTGAGATAAACTAGAGTTAGCTTTTAAATTAAATACATTATAAAAATTTAATAATAAAAAATAATATAATTTATCTCATAAAAAAAAGTGAAGATTGAACCAACTAGCATGTATATATAAAAAATAATAGATATAAAAATAATAATTAGATTAATATTAAAAATGAAATTAGTTAAATTAATATAAATTAATACAAAACAACAAGTATATAATGAAAGAAACAAATACTAAATTTATACCCATATAAAATATAAGTTTATAAAATAATACTATATTGAATAATAAATCAAAATAATAAAATGATGTAATATTATAATTAAGATGAAAGTTTAGTAGTACTATAACATTTTCAGTTTTAATATGTGTAAATTATAATGTAATTGTGCAAATTCTATTTAGGTTAGTGAGATGGTATTTTTCAGGCTAGAGAGCATGTAATGATCAATATGGATGACTGTTAATCTATGTAAATGGTTTAATGAATAATTAATAATAATAATAACAATAAATTTGTAAATAAAAGAGAGTGTATTATCTTAAAGAAACGTGATGTCAATACATTGTTCATAGTTTTCCACATGTTCTGCCACATGCATGGAAACCAAAACACGTGGCCTGCAAAAAATAAAGATGTGGCTATTGCGAGAAACCAAGGTTTTAACAAAGAAAAATGATTGTAATTGATTCCTGTAGAACAAAATGAAAGAAAAACTTGAGGTGTGATGAACCCGGGCATCCATCCTTGTTGTATGTGAAGACAAACAGTTGGTTGCAAGTTGGACAATGCTTCTAGGTCAGTGCACTAGATAGGGAGTCAAATAGGAGGTCTATGCGATAGTTGAGGATGTTATGATTGTGGATTTGGTCCTCCATGTTCTGACACATCTCGAAGATTAGATGAAGGTGGTCATCTGAAAAATGTTGTGGGTTGAGTAAAGGATGCTCATCACTCCCAACCATTTCCTCATGTTTTGTTGTTGTTGCATCAAAATTAGTTTGTGGAGTCTCTTCCATGGACAACTAGTGGTTTATCTCTGTGGTGGTCGGGATGTTTCTTGTTGTCCAGTGTTTCAACCAACTGGGGGGGATTTCTTCCTCAACCACACAACTGCTTGGCGCCATTATGGGATGAGTAGAGGGGTTGGTATTGTCGAAGGGATCTGGTAATGTTGCGGTAGTTTCCTATTAAGAACCAAAGACTGAATACAAAAGCACCACAACAGATATAGAAGAACAATATGAAAAATCTAGTCTATTACTATCAAACCCTTAGGGTAGGGAAACACCGTACAATGGATCATATTATGGAAGGGATCCTCTCCTATTCACTTGCCTCGTCAAGGGGGCATCCTCCTATTGAGCTACCACTTCAAATAAAATAATTATCTTCATGTCCCATTACATTGTTTGAACCCCTTTATCTAGTGCTACCATCACCTAAGAACATTCTAGAGGATGAATCTTCTAGAAGTAGAACCTTCTAGGAAGTCCTCTTACATTTATTATATCTAACTACCATAGTTGGTCTTGTTTAATAATATAGTGGACCTAGTCCACCTTACATTGAATGGCCTTCACTATTATCACTATGGGCCCTCTGGGCCACCCCACTACCTCTCTAGCTACCTTACATTCCATCCCCCTTATGAAAGCATTGTCATCAACACTTGATGTACAACCATATACCAAGGTCCCATGGATAATTGTGGATCATAATGTTGAAGAAGACTGGAGAACCAAGGTTCCATGTAGAAAGGAAATCCACCATGCCTAAGTAGTCCAACCACCATTATAAGCTTGGGTCCCATGTCCAAGTGCTCATGTGAACTCCCCATGGAAGATTTTGGAACCCAATAACCAACTCAAAATGATGCTCCAAAGACTGACACATGTCATGTGGATCCAAATAAGAAGATCCATCCACATAGTGGAAAAGTGTCGTAGCAGATTCTGGAAAGAATAATACCATTGTAGAATATGCAGGATGGACATTGGTA
Organism: Picea engelmannii; assembly: GCA_009831015.1. Classification (NCBI taxonomy): domain Eukaryota; kingdom Viridiplantae; phylum Streptophyta; class Pinopsida; order Pinales; family Pinaceae; genus Picea; species Picea engelmannii. Next base: position 117,215 of record ML777843.1, read on the forward strand.
ATAATCATTGGCTCTCGATTTGTCACATTGATGCTCTCTACATAAGGTGGATTAGAGTCATGAAATAAAGTATGAAAGTGGTTGTCATCCCAGAAATCACAACTATCCATATACCAATCATCACAATCGGCCTCAAAATCATACCAAGAATATATTTATTGATTATATTCATCCATGATGTCCGACATAATAAATATCTCCTACATGTTATCCAATGAATCTTGAATACTACGAAAACTATCATTGAGGCCATCTGCAAGGTCATGCAATCTAGCATCCAATGTGTCATATAATTGGGACTTGAATGCTTTAGTAATTTGTATAATTTATTTGAGGGTTTGAGAGAAAATAGCCATATTATCACCCTATGAAATATTTTTTCTTGCAACCATCATGAAAAAACCCAAAAAATAGAACAATAAGTTACGACATAAAATTGCGGTTTTTTCTGGAAAAACCCTAAAAAACTGTTGAATTTACAATGCTCATAACTTCACTTCCCGGAATCCATTTCGGATAATTTTTTATTTTAAATTGGGTGAAATTGTGAGAGGAACTCATATATGTAATTTTTTTGGGCAAATTCAGCCTCTAGCTTCTCCATAAATAAATAAAAAATCATGTCGGCGTTTGCGGAAAAAACCCTGAAAATTTGCAGATTTTAAAACTTGAATATCTTGACTTTTCAGACTCTGTTTCAGACAATTTGTTTTTTAAAATTGGGTGTTTTTCTGAGAGGAACTCATATATACAACCTGTGTTTTCAAATTTTGAATATAAATATACCGAAAATTGCTGGAATGTCGCGGCCCTCTTATTTCTTCTCCAAAAAACAATCTGCAAAAATAAAAAATATTTGCCCACAATGTCTGCCAATGAAAGTTCTCTAATACCAGTTGTTATGGTCCAAATAACTGAATACAAAAGAACCGCAACAAATATAGAAGAAAAATATGAAAAATCTATTTTATTACTATCAAACCCTGAGGGTAGGGCAACATCGTACAATGGATCCTATTATGGAAGGGATCCTCCCCTGTTCATTGTTAAGTACCTATACTAGATCTGCAAATATACTTCAATAAGACCAAGAATAAACCATAAACCATTCACCAAGACCAAGAATAAACCATAAACCATTCACCATAACATGAACACAATAATATAGAGAAAACTCTTGAGGTAGGGTAACACCATATATTATTCGTTAAGGAATGAATGCACTCCTCAAGCAACACTTGCTTGTTACAATGACAATATTCTTCACTATGCCTCATTACATTGCTTACACTTATTTATATAGCTCTCTCGATCTCCTAAGAACCTTCTAGAGAACATTCTCACATTTATTACATTTAACTATCATAGTGGGCCTTTATTAATATAGTGTACCTAGTCCACCCTACATTGAATGACCACATTCTCATATATTAAATGACTTCCACTAATAACACATAACTACATTCCAATTGGGTACCTCCCTAGGTACCCCATATTACCTCCCTAGGTATACTACATTCCATCCCCCTTTACATGTTTCGTCCTCAAAAAATGAGAATAAACCATACAATATGATCGGCTAAGCAATGTAGCCAACTGGTACCAAGTACGACCATCCATCCATCCCAATGAAATTTGAACATGATGTCCATTTGCTACCTTGCCACTCTGATCTTTCTTTGAATCATGTTGATGTTTCCATGGGAATTTTTTTGTAGCTTGAGCTCTTCCCATAGTGTCGATAGTCCTCCATGCACCTCTTGATCGGTTTCCTGTCTGCTGCCCTACTGGTGCATAAACGTGTTGATGCACACACCCTTGCCTTGATGTCTGTTGTGTATCTATATGATGTGGATGGCGATATACAACAACTATAGGAATTTGTTCTTTTTTCTTCAAATATTCAACATTTTGTTCCTTTGAGTCAATGACCTCCTTGGCTTCCTAATTATGTCCTTCTTGTATTTTTGCTTCATCTTCTTATGTAGACTCTGCCTCTGATTCAACTTCAGAGTCGGCAATAACTTATTTTCTAGCTTCCATGGGCCCATCTTTCTTACTGAGAGACACATCCTGCAATGTGATTTTCTTTTTCTTGTACCACAACTTCAAAAACTTCTTTTTTACATTAATATTAATGGTACCCACCGATTCTATCCAAGGATATCCCAAAAAAATATCCACTTCATCCATATCCATAGCATGAAAATCTAAATGCAACACATATTTATCCATGTTAATCTTCAAATATTTAAAAGTTTGAACATTATCACCCTCAACCTATGTTCTTTGAATATTCTTTACTGGAACTTGCAATATATTAACCAACTGAACATTGATAAAATTATGCATGCAACTAGGGTTAATAGAAACAATGGTATTTTCTTTATGAATACAACCATGAACCAGTAATATAGATTTGTCACATGAAAATAAAATCTTGGTTCTCTATGTACCTAACAATATTCTTGGTTAATCTTTATTTTTTCCATGAGACCACTTTCCTAACAATATTCTTTCAAATTCTCCATTGGAAAGTGTCATCATCTCCTTATAATCAAGACATTTCCACCAAATGCCAACATCACATTGCAATTTGAGATCTACCCAATGGGGCCAATTCTCTTCCCATGATGAATTTCTTTATTTAATAAATGATTCAATACTAGGGCCATAACATTTCCCTGTAAAATACATATTTCTATGAAAACCCCCAAAAATAGAACAATAAGTTACGGTAGAAAATCGTGGCTTTTTACGGAAAAACCTTGAAAAACTGTTGAATTTAAAATGCTCATAACTTTACCTCTCGAACTCCGTTTCGGATGATTGTTTTTTTGAAATTGGGTATTTTTTCGAGAGGAATTCAAATACCCAATTTGTTTTTACAAATTAAACTCGTAAAGATTCATATATGAACCTGAAGTGCGCCACCCTCTTTTTCTTCCCTAGAAACAATTCTGCAAAAAGTGAAAAAAATCATTCTCTTCTTTGGCCAAGGAAAGTGATCTGATACCAATTGTTAAGTACCTATACTAGATCTGAAAATATACTTCAATAAGACCAAGAATAAACCATAAACCATTCACCATAACATGAACACAAGAATATATAGAAAACTCTTGAGGTAGGGTAACACCATATATTATTCCTTAAGGAAGGAATGCACTCCTCAAGCAACATTTTCTTGTTACAATCACAACATTCTTCACTATGCTTCATTACATTGCTTACACTTCTTTAGATAGCTCTCCATGTCTCCTAGGAACCTTCTAAAGAGCATGCTCACATTTATTACTTTTAACTACCATAGTGGGACTTTATTAATATAGTGTATCTAGTCCACCTTACATTGAATGACCACATTCTCATATATTAAATGACTTCCACTAATAACACATAACTAAATTCCCATTGGGTACCTCCCTAGGTACCCCATATTACCTCCCTATGTATACTACATTTCCATCCTGTATGGAGGAATCTCTTCCTCAATTGAGCAGCTCCCTGGATCGAGCATGGTGTCGGAGAGGTGAGGAGGAGACTCTGGGATGCCGAGAGGAGGCTAGGGATTCTCAAGTAAATTATGGTTGGAGCAGGAGGGGATAACATAGTTGGTTGACATATTAGAGCACAACGAGAGGTCTATATGATTTCTTCAGGATATGAAGTTGTAGTAAGCCAACCCTCATTTGGTTTTTCCTATCTCTCTCGACATGGTGGAGTTACGACAGGGAGGGAGATGGAGAGGAAAATAAATAATTTATTTTAGCGATAAGTAGTCTATGGCCATGGGACATGTGAGGAATGGACAGAGAATGGAAACCAGTAGGGAGAGGGAAGCCTCTAGAAAAATATTAGAGTTCCTGAGGTAAGGAGGCTTGCAACGCCAAATGAAAATGAGTGCCAAATGAAATTGAGGAATGATAAAATTCCTGTGAGAGCTTACCTTCTTAGAAACCATTGAGGTGACTGAGAAGAGTGCCATGAAGATGGAGGTGATGCTAACCAATTGCATCATACCTACTCTAGTGATTCACAGATGGGTCACGATGAGATCGATTAAATTTCCCTTACCATAACAACACACTAACACCACTACAACATGAATGCTAGTCATGTTGAGCAGGTTGGATATGAGTCTGGCGACTAGGGGTGTTAACTCCCTTGTCCACATGAGTGTTAGCTTGCCTTTGTTGGATAGCAGACAGATGTCACCCCATCTGGGGGATAATAATAATACTAATAATAACAATAATAATATAATTTTAAGGTCACGACTAAGCCAACACCAAATTGGTGTATGATACCCCCTTGTTTGTGGGACAAGGGACCCCCTTTGCCCAATGATTTGACTGGTAAAGTCTACGAAGGGATGCATACCCTACCCCCCTTTGGATTTGAATTTGTGACCTCTTAAGAGGAACCATGATGGTTTCAATACGAGAGGGATGATAATGATGGGGGAATATGATTCCATAAGAGAGGGGGATAAAGGGGGATCCAAGGGGAAACACATGTCTTTTGTCTGAGTTAATGTACCAATACCGTATAATACTCCCTTTGAATTATTAAAAACTTGATAATTGAATTCATGTAAGAGGGTTGGTGTTTGAGATCACCTCATAGAGTTATTGAGAGCATGGGTTGAGTACAATAAAGAATGGGATAAGTGTGAGAGTGAAGTGATTGTTTTTGTGAAGAATGAGAGTCAAGAAAGCATGGAAAAAGAAGGAAATGTGGATGCTCATGGTAGACAGTTCATGGCTTACTGATTTTGGGAAACAAAGAGGAAGTGTGTAATATCCTAAGGCCAAGCCTCAGTTAACTAGTAATGTAACATGTCTTGTATGTTGGTGAGCCAAGTAATTATAAGCTGGTAGGATTATGTGTTTATTAGGGCAGAGAGCCTAGATGTTAAAGGCCAGGAGCCTATTCTTTACATGTAAATATTCATATTATTAATATAAAAACATCATTGCATGTATAACGACCACGAAGAAAGATTTATGGGGGACTAAGCTCCACTAGGATGGGTAAGGGAAGGGGACTAAGAGGCTAGGAGAAAGGGGATAAGATGGAGGGCTTAACCCAAGGGAATATTATAATGTATTTCTTGAAAACAAGAAACTTGGCAAATAAACCCTGATATCCTAAGTTACTTTGGGAAAAGGGAATGCACACCAAGTGGAGAGGGATGAGTTCCCAAGAAAACCATGTGTCAACCTAGGTGCATGCAGTTTTATGGGGGTTGAAATCCATCATTCTGGGGGATCTCTCACCATTTCTCTCCATGATCCCCACTCACGCAGGTATTGAGACTGAGCATTCACGAAAACAACCATTTTTTCTCCTTCGTTGATCCCGGCAACCTCTGAAACCTGCACACACCTCTGAGCACACATGCACCTCTAGAACCTGTCGACATTGAGCCATATCTTGTGCATTCTAAAATTACCAACATACCTATACCTTAGATGAATTCTGAAGGGGTTCACCGAATCTATTACTAGTTATCTGAGAACAAGATTGAAGAACTGGGTTGTCAGGCCCATGGAAATAAGAAGCGGTTTGTCATGCCCATGGATAGAAGAGGCAGGTTGTTAGGCCTATGAGAAACTCTCTCTAGGTGAGAGAGTGTGTTGAGGAAGTGAGTTCTCCTGGAGGGAGTCCAGTAGCAGCTAAAGAGCTTTGATAATTCCTGATTCATACTATTGTTGAAGCCATGGAAAGGGAGGTGAAGCATCCGATGGACTGTGGGAAAATGAAGGTGTATACTCATGGGGTGGGACAGACATGTGGGGAATGAGAGTCTATGAGTTGTGGGTGTAAGCGGCTCCTTGGAGGAAATCATTCTTGTTGTAATGTGCAACTTCCTGTTGTCCCTGCCTAGCCTAGGAATCCCTTACTTAGTGGATTTTAGTCCCAGCTCGAGAGTGATCCACTGCTGAGAGTGATGAGCAACATGCTCTAAGGCTAGGAGGTTTGTGGAAGGTATGTACATAGTTGGTGTACTTCGATTAAGAGATAAGTATATTTTCTATGCTTAATGGTTAAATTATGTATTTAAGTGCACGTCTGTGTTTCTTCTAATGATATCATGTGTTTCTCTGCATGTATGTTTCTGTATTATCTCTTTCATTTCCTGTTAAGTCTATATGTGAATATTTCTGCAAAAGATCTTTGTATGAGGTGATGATGCCCGAGCAGTTGGTGGTTTGGGGACGTTACAAAATGGTATCAAATCATTTTCTGGAGTAGCAGGGCCCGACCTGGGTGGTCGGTGATGTTACAAATTGGTATCAGAGCCATGGTTTCAACACTGAGCCTAGATGGGCCATGTTAGTGGAAGTTGAAGAAAAAATTTCAGAAATAAATTGTTGTCAAAACGAACAAAATATGAGTTAAGAGTGCCTCTAGGTTTCAAGAGAGTACCTTGGTCATGTTATAAATCTAAGGAGGTATAACGGTTTATGGAATGGCAATAGAGAAAGAAGCTACAAAAACCATTGTGTTGGGACACAACGTTTGAATTGGGGCGTAAGATCTGTGCGGGGGGAAAGGCGAACTTTTCTAGCCATCAGATCTGGAAAAAGGTGCATGAGAGTTAACCTCCAAGTCCTTCGGACTTCACGACTTTGACGAAGTTATGTGTTATAGAGAAAAATGGGTTGAAGCCCGAAGTTCCAAAATCTTGGAGGGGATCTACACCGCAGATCCAGGGATAATTGTTTACCGTTGGATTTGACCAAGGATAGGTCGAAGCCATTAGATCAAGCCAACAACAGAAGGTAAGGCACAAGAGTGAAAAACATATGCTAGCCATCAAATATGCACGCGGGTAGTTGTGAGCCGTAGATATCACAGTTGTTCACAAATTCTTCATTTCAGAGAAACAATGTGTACTAAGGCAAAAAATCCCGAAGTCCTGAAGTCTGAAGTTAATCTAGACCATTCGTCAAAAGAAACACGTGTCTATAGATTTCCTTTTTCTGGAATTTGAAATTTGGGAGAAACAAGGTGTGATAGAGTGAAAAATACCGAAGTCCCAAAGTCTAGAGTTCATCCAGACCATTTATAAAAGGGGACGTGTGTCAAAAGATCAACTTATTCAAAGTTCGATGTTCAAGAGAGCTAGAGTGTGCTAATGTGGAATATCCTGAAGCCTCAAATCCTGAAGTCCTAAAGTCGAAGAACAAAAGTGGCGTGGCATGATGATGTCTCCTGTGGTGATGTGGATCTTTCCTAGACATGCCACATTCCACCACCTTAATTGTTAACAGTTTCACTCGTAATTGTTAACAGTTGTAATATGTGGACCCCAGAAGGTAAGAAATTTTGGGAGTTCGACATTCGAGAGAATTGGAGTGTGCAAGTGTAAAATCTTCTGAAGCCTGAAGTCTCTATGTGACATGGCCTGCTGACGTTATCAGGGATGAAGTGGACACATGGGATGTGTTCCACATGTCAGTGAGTTAAGAAAATTTGGAAGATAGAAATGTCAGTTAGAAGGTGACACATGTCACCCATCATATTGGGCGACGTGTCTGCTTCTACTATTTCACCACGTGGCACTCCTCTCAAGCATGGGTAGTGGGGCCCCTGAGGAATACATAAAGTATTTAAAACCTTAGAGAAGAATTTAACTAGACTGGGCCCATGATAAATTGACACCAGTAGACACGTGGTGCCAGATCTTGAAGTTCCAGAGACTTGGTACTTCGAAGGAAAGGGGTTACAGTTAGAATTGAGTAGATAACTCTCGGAGGCCTGAAGTCCGGAGTTAATCTCAATCATTGGTCACAGGGGACATGTGGCATCATATCCCAAGGTCCGGAGACTTGAAATTTTGGAATAAATGGTTCATTATTGAGTGGGAGTAATAAATCCCTGAAGTTCCGTAGTGTCAAAGTGACGTGACGTGATGACATCATCGGGGGTGACATGGAAGTATTCAAATATTTGTGGTTTGAAAGTTTTTGGGGTGTGCAGATGTGAAATCCTTCGAAGTCCCGGAACCCCAAAGCTCTAAAGTCCCGGAGCTAGGAAGTCCCGAAGCAACAGATGTGATGTGGAATGATGATGTCACTTGGGTGGTGTGCATCTCCCCTAGGAATGTTAAGTGTCATATGACCTTGTACTTGGAAACAACTGCAACAATCCCGAGACTTCGCACTCTAGAAGGATTGAGAGTATGGAAAATCTGGAACTCTCAAAGCCCGAAGTTCCATAGTAAATATCAGTCATTGGATGTTGGGAAGTCGAGGACCATTGATCCACCCCACTTTGCAAGTTCTCCAATGAGACACTTCGAGATATTTTTTGTGATGTGCTTTGGAAACCGCCAAAGCCTAAAGTCCCAGAGCTCTTATCCATCGTAGACTTGAATAGGGAATGTGGGACCGTAGATCCACCATCCTTCACAAGTTCACTAGTTCAATGTTCTGTGAGGTTTGTGATGTGAAAAAAGGGAAACCTTCGAAGCTTCGGAGCCCCAAAGTTTCAAGGCTCTGAATAAGCACCCAACTATTATCACTTGGTTAAAGATGTGGTCACATGTGAATTAAGGGATGAATAAAAAGGTGCTAGCACCCAAAAGTGAATTGTAGAATAGAGCAGGGCTCAGAGATAGAGCCGTGGGAATTTTTGATCAACCAAAGACCTGCATAAAATGGAGTTTGATATTATTTGGTTGAATCAGATTTTTTTAAGTTATTCTGGAAAATTATTAAGTCTAATATCCTAACAAAATTCGGTTGACTGCACATTTTGCAGAGTTAACAATTGTCATAACTGAACCAAATTATTACATAGTGCAGATAAATGGAGGAGGCATAGGACACTTATAGTCTGGAGGATAAAGTTAGAGGAATGGATTTCCATTTGTTAGTTGAAGAAACAAACTCCAATGGGCATGGAGAAGAAATATATAAAGACATCAGCATGATGAAAATCATTAAAAATTTGCAAAAAGATGTCCAAATTCACCAGGAATATAACAAAAGGCTTAATAAATCCAAGCGACAATAGGAAGACTTCAATATGAAGTTAATGCAGAGCCTGGAAATAATTGAAAATAATTTGGATAAGGAAAGTGGATCCAACAAATCAAGGAGCCACAGGTCCCCTGATGGGGAAAGCAGAGAAAAAAGTGGTAGGAGACGTCACCAGCACTCTCAAAGGCATACCAAAACGATGTCACACAACAATTCAAGTCCATATCCTAACAGAAAGCACAGGAGATCTGAAGTTGATGAACTAAAGGGTGAAATGAATAAGATAAAACCTCCAACTTTTGATGGAGATCACTAGAAATATGAAGTGGTTGAGACATGACTACTTGTCATGAGTAAATATTTCTAATTGCATAATTATTCCTCTCATGCAGAAGGAATAATTACAATCTATCAGCTAAAAGGAAAGGCATCCATGTGGTGGGATCAGCTTGTGCAAGTGCAACACATTGGAGAGAAGGATCTCACATGGAAGGAATTCAAGAAACATTTTGAAAAGTACTTAACCAAGAGATACTATGACAAGAAGATTAAAGAGTTATTTGAACTTAAATTGGTTAGCATGATTGTAGATGAATATGAAAGGATATTTATAGAGTTGTATTCCATCTTTTATCGGTGAAAAAAATCTAGTATGATGATCCTAAAACTATGGAAGAAACCATAAGGAAGGAAAAATGTTTATATGATCAACATAGGGGAAATCCTACATTCCAAAGATCTTGGGAAGACAATAGGAAATTTAAGAAGGAGAAGAGGGAGAAGGGGACAAAGCCACCATTTTTTAGAAATATTTCTCAAGGACATCTAGTTTTGAGGGAGCCCATGATGGATGAAGTAGGTGGGAAAATGCCAAGGCATACACCTATGCAATGTTGGGGTTGTAATGGAGATCATAAGTATAGAGATTTACCTCATAGAAAATACAAGGTGAGAGTTGTTCACAATGTTCAGCAAGCATAAATAGTGGAGGAGATGGGAAAAAGAGTACCAAGGATCTATGTAGCCCTGGACAACAAGCAAGATGATTTTCAATAACACATGATTGAAGTCGAAGGTATGATCAATAACCATGCCTTTAATATTTTAATTGATTCAAGGGATATTCATAGTTATATACATCCTAAGGTATTGGAAATATTTCAATTACGAAGAAGCAAGCATGGGAAATCTTGGTTGGTGCAGTTGGCTACATGAGCCAAGAGGAAGGTTCTTGAGTTGGTTAAATCATGTCTAGTGGGCATCAATGGACTGAGTACCAAGGCAGATTTGAACATCTTTCCTTTGGGATCATATGACTGCCTAATTGGTATGGATTGGTTGGACCAAGACCATGCCATATTAGACTTTAATAACAAGGAATTCACTTTCTTGGATAAGGAAGGAAATCAAAGAGTAGTCCAAGGAATTCCTACGAAAATTATTTTCCAGGAAATGCCAGCAATGCATCTAAAGAAGTGTTACAGTAAGGGTTGCCAAATATTTGCAGCCCATATGGATGAAGTACCTAAGGATAAGGTGCCAAAATTGGAGGATCATGCAGTCCTGAAATATTTTGAAGATTTGTTCAAGGAGATACTAGGGCCACCTCCAAAGAGAGATATGGATTTCTCTATAAAGTTGATGTCTGGGGAAGCTCCAGTATCAAAGACTCCCTACCGGATGAGCACACCAGAACTAAAATAACTGCAAATGCATCTTGAAGAACATTTAAAGAAAGGGTACATATGCCCAAGTGTGTCACCTTGGGGTGCCCCAGTTTTATTTGTGAAGAAGAAAGATGGGACCCTGAGATTGTGCATTGACTTTAGGTAGTTGAATAAAGAAACTATAAAGAACAAGTATCCTCTACCAAGGATCGATGATCTCTTTGATTAGTTGAAGGATGCAAGGATATTTTCAAAGATAGATCTCAGGTCGGTATACCATCAGGTAAGGATTAAGGAGGAAGACATCAGCAATACCACCTTTAGGACAAGGTATGGTCATTATGAGTTCACAGTGGTGCCATTTGGATTATCAAATGAACCAGTTGTTTTCATGTGCTTAATGAATGGTGTTTTCGAGAATATTTAGAAAAGTTTTTCATTGTCTTTTTGGATGACATCCTTGTATATTCCAAGACAAAGAAAGAGCACGAGAAACACCTGAGGATGATGTTACAGGTGCTAAAAGAGTGATCCAGATTATTTTCGGCAAAAAATGAGAGCGAAGATAAAATAAAGAAATGCACAGAGATATCACAGATATCCAATAATATAACATAAATGTATCAGAGATGCAACCATAAACATAGAGATACAGTGATACATGATTTCTATTAATTAAATAAATGTACAAAGACTGTAAAAATACAAAGTGAAAGAATCGCTAGAATGGTGGCAGCTTATCTCTGAGAAGATATGTGACGGCTACTCGCATTTGCAAGAAGATGATAATTACAATGATCCTATAAGGGCCTTTTTAACATAAGGAAAATCTAAAATCCTAACCCCAGAAAATGAAAATCCAGAAGGTTTGTGGGCCCCGATGGAGGTAGTTGATACGTCAACTTCCCGGGGGCGTAACTTTTGCATACGATCTCCGTTTGGGGTGCTTGATACATCATTAGAAAGATCTATTCGAGGAATAAAAATTTTGTGTAAGAAAGATAAAAGGAACTTCCATGATGCTCCTTGTTTTCCCAAAAAATTTCGTTTAAGGCCTCAAAATGACTCTGGAAGTTCAAGTCCCGAAAAACTACTAAAAATAGTAAATTACCAAAATTGCCAGAAAATTGTTTTGAGCTAGTTGGAAAAGGTGGGTGGCCACCAATATCCACTTGGAATCAATGGTATCCATTGCGTTGAGTGCCCGGGGGAGAGGGAAAAATGTTTGTTGAATTTGAATCTTGGTGAGTTGCTTGCCTTGCTGGAGACGTCACACTGCTCAGTTTGTTGAAGTCTGTCACTAACCTGTTGAGGCTAAGAATGTTCAACAAGTCAAGCTACATGAGAGGATGGTGTGTAGAAGAAATCTTTTCCCTTTTCTACAACCTTGTTGACTTGCTTCTGTTGGATAGAAGGTGCTTAGGGTGAGGTTGTAGTGGTTGCAGTGTCCTTTTGTTCCCCTTTTGAACAGATTGTGAAGAAGCTGAATTTTGCAGTATGAGATACTACCTTGTGGCACTGTTTAGGTGGAACAATAGTTAGAAATACCTATGGTATTTTATAGAGATGACGCCCCAGAGAAATAATGACACTGCGGGGTCGAGACTCATAAAAAACATGGTGTCTCCACATATATGGTTGGCCCAAGAGAACATCATAGACATCCAGTGGGGAAACATCACATAATACCTCATCCTTGAAGGGATGGATGCTATATGACAATCGACATTGTTGGTTGACATGAAGATCTCATCCCTGGTGAAGCCACCTGATGTTGTATGGTTGCGGGTGTGGTGTTGTCGACAATCCCAATTTTTTTATGACCTCTGCTGAGATGAGGTTCTTCTGACTTCCACTATCAATAATAAAATGCAGCGGGGTCCCCTTCACCCACATCTGTGAATGAAAAGGGTGCTCCCCCTCTTCAAGATCTGTTGGTTCTTCTGGCTGAAATGATGCAGTCGCGATAATAACAGTGGGGTCTGCGTCGATCATCTGTCTTTTACCAGTATTTTTAGAATCAGATTCTGAATCAGGGTTTGACTCCTTGTATTTGATATCAGCCACCAATGATTGTTTTGAGCAACATTCATCGGTGTTGTGCCAGGGGCATTTGTGGAAATCACAAAAATTTTCGATGTCCTTCTTTGTCTTTTTGTGACCCTTCTTTTCCTGTGGCTTAGACTGGTTTTCAGGAAGCTATTTGTTAGGGTTGTCTTTCTCATACTTTGGTTGTTTCGGATTTGCAGACCTGAACTCTCATTTGTTCTATTGCTTAAATTTCTGCTTGATTTTAACAACATATCGATAAGCAGAACCGAGTGATGAGACGTCCAGAAAGTCCATTTCAGTTTGGATGTATCTGTGTAAAGCCCCACGGTATTTCAGAACCAAATGTCATTCAGAGTCTTTGATACCCAACTTGGTGCGCAAGGTATGGAAGGTATTGGTGAACTCTGAAACAACTTATCCCCTCTATTTTTGTAGTGTGTTCCATCTCATGTATTGGTCCTCATAATTGTCAACGGGGTAATATTGTTCCTTTACCGCATCCAAAAACAAATCCCAAGTGGCCTCGGCCCCATATATTCCAGACTCCTTTGTAGAAATTGTCTCCCAGTAAGTTTTCCACCAATGTTTGACATGGGGGAGATCCTTAAGGAGCGCGAAGGTGATCTTTTCTCTATCGAAAAAATTGTGAACAAAAAAATAACCTTCTAATAGATTTAACCATTTATCTAGGGAATCTGCATCTATCTGACCTTCAAATATAGAAATATCAAAATTGACCTGTACCTTAAAATGCAAGGTTCCTCCAAGGTGGCCACTTGATGAAGATGTGTCTGATGCTATCGATAGGAATTGAAGGATGTGGTAAAAATTCTCCATCATTTCGTCCCTCTGTCGTGTGAGAGATTTCTCAAGCAACAGATTGATAGAATCGTCTACTCTGTCATTTTTTTTTTTCTTCCATTCAGGGTTTCTTGGGTGTGCTAGAGCGGTTTTCCTCAAGAGAGACAATCTCGATACCCAACTTTATATACTCAAACCTCATCGGGGACATGCACTGAAAAACGATCAAGAGCATCCTGCTTTGATATCACTGATCCGGATTATTTTTGGCATGAAATGAGAGTGGAGATAAAATAAGAAAATGCACAGAGATATCACGGATATCTAATAATAAAAAAAAAATGTATCAGAGATGCAACCATAAACATAGAGATACAATAATACAGAATTTCTATTAATGAAATAAATGTACAGAGACTGTAAAAATACAAAGTGAAGGAATCATTAGAATGGTGGCAACTTATCTGTGAGAACAGATGTGATGTCTACTCGCATTCACAAGAAGGTGATCTTTACAATGAGGCTTGAAGGGCATTTTTAACATAAGGAAAATCTAAAACCCTACCCCCATAAGATGAAAATCCAAAAGGTTTGCAGGCCCTGATGGAGGTAGTTGATATGTCAAATTCTCGGGGGTGTAACGTTTGCATACGATATTCGTTTGGGGTGCTCAATACCTCGTTAGAAATATCTATCCAAGGACTATGATTTTTGTGTGAGAAACATCGAAGGAACTACCATGTTTCTCCCCATTTTCCCAAAAAGCGACATTTAGGGCCTCAAAACAACTATGGAAGTTCAGGACTTGAAAAGCTACTAAAATTAGTAAATTACCAAAATTGTCAGAAAAATGTTTTGAGCCAGTTGGAAAAGGTGGGTGGCCATCGATATCCACCTGGATCAAAGAGAAAAAACTATTTTCTAAGTTGAGAAAGTTCTCATTTTTTCAAAATCGAATCCACTATTTTGGAAATATAATATCCAAAGAGGGAATAGTAGTAGACCCTGAAAAGATTGAAGTTGTTAAAGGGTGGGAAACACTTAAGAATGTGATAGAAGTCAGATCCATCATGGGTCTATCTGACTATTACATGAGATTCATTGCAATATTTTCAAGGATTTCTCACCCATTCACTTCCTTGCAAAAAAAAGCTGTAAAATTTCAATGGACAAAAGAATGTGAAAAGAGCTTCCAGCAATTGAAGCAGTTGTTAACCAGTGCTCCAATTCTGAAGATTGCAGATTCGGATGAAGAATTTTTGGTTTGTATAGATGCATGCAAAGAAGGACTGGGTGGAATCCTCAGCCATAATGAGTTTGTGATATGTTGTTAATCTATGAAATTGAAAGAGAATGAAAGGCTCTACGCCACTCACGATTTGGAGTTGGAATCCATGGTACATGCTTTAAATAAATGGATACAATACCTCATGGGAAAGAGTTTTGAGATGAGAATAGACCATAATGGTCTGAAATATTTTTTTTATCATCCTACTTGAAATTCTAGGCAGAGTAGATGGTTGGGATTCCTCTGTGAGTATGACTTTGATATCAAGCACATCAAAGGAAAGGAGATCAAAGTGGTTGATGCACTCAACAGGAGAGTGCATGAACTACATGCTACAACCATCATCATGTATCAAACCGATCTTAAAGACAAAATTTTGGAGGCTGCAAAAGAAAATACATAGTACATGGAAATGGTAACAAAGTTACAACAAGGTAATATGCTACAAAAAATAGAATATTATAGATTGGAAGTTGATGGAATACTCATGTACATGAACAAAATTTATGTACCCAATTCTCACGAATTGAGGAGTATGATCTTGAAAGAGATGCATAATGTGCCTTATGTTGGGCACCCTGGATATCAGAAAATAGTAGCAGCAGTCAAGAGCCATTACTATTGGCCAGGCATGAAGAAAGAAATTGCATAATACATCACCAAATGTATGGAGTGTTAAAGGGACAAAGCTGAGAATAGAAACCCAGCTGGGTTGCTACATCCATTACCCATTCCTGAGTGGAAGTGGGAAGTGGTGACAATGGATTTCGTCACAGGATTAACCAGAGAAAACAAGAAACATGATTCCATCATGGTGGTGGTGGATAATCTTATGAAGGCTACCCATTTTATTCCCTTGAAGACTATTCACATGAAATCTAATGTTGTTTATATTTATATGAGGGAAATAGCATGATTGCACAGTATTTCCAAGACAATTATGTCTGATAGAGGCCCAAAATTTACCTCAAAGTTTTGGAGAGGATTATTCAAGGGGTTCAGAACGAACCTGAACTTCAACACAACTTATCATCCTGAGTCTGATGGGAAAACATAAAGAGTAAATCAAGTGATAGAAGATATGTTAAGAATGTATGTTATGGAAAAACCATCCAAATGGGAAGACTACCTACACTTGGTAGAGTTTTCTTACAACAATGTGTTGATACTGAGAGGGGGGTGAATCAATATCAAGTACAATTTAAAAACCTTTTTCAACTTATACTTAAACCATTCAATTATATCCAATGAGCAATGAACAATAGTATAAGAGCTACACCAATACACCACAATACACCATGCACAATATATGAGAAATAATCAATAGGTTTTGTTCAAGGGAAGTAATGACTTCCAAAGGTAGCTACAACTTCCAAAGGTAGCTACAGCTTCCAAATGTAGAGGGAGGGATAAACCTCCAAGAGGAAGATACAATCCTCCAATATCAAGAGAGAGTTGAAATCTCCATCCTTGCCCCTTCCTTCCACCAAAAACTATATGAGAGATAATAAAACTTTACATTAAATCATCACCATCAACAAATCATCACATAGACCCTGATAATGCTTCCTGAGACTTCTTCAATTTCTACAATTCCTCAATTCTTGGAGTACTCTAATCTTGTAGATAATATTACTCAATGTATTCTCTGAAACTCCTCCAATTTTCACTCCTTGAATCCTCCCCAAAAAGAGGTTATAGAAAGAATGGTAGACTTTATTCAATTGTGGTCTGTTCAGAAGACCCAACTTGTACAACATGCCCCACGCTCAATATTTAACATCCAATTCTAAAACTTGCACAAAAGAAACTACAGTCTGTACTCTTTCCAATGGAAGTGGTCCCACTACATTTGGATTCTGTATTAATAAGTGATGACTATTTTACTTCGAACACCTGTTTATTGACTAGCTTCAGGATTGGTCACAAACCCTATCTTCCACAGAGTGTATCTCCATAATTATAGCGAATCAAGAGCTAAAATATTTACCAGAGGTACCTTGATATGTCTTCTCAATACCATAGATATTTCACCATCTGAATCGTTGTAGAATTGTTTTTTTAGCAAAAATGGTAAGATGACCTGAAAATAACATACCTTAGAACGCATCACCAAAAGACTTCAGCCTCCCTTGAAATCTGGCCTTCTTTTACTTCTTATTTCCTCTGAAATTTGAATTGTGTCAAAATGAATGTATAATGATGTTTATTTATACCATTTATGTCACTTCATTTTAACATTAGGGCCGACCTGACACTTTCTTATTTTGTAATTCTTTTCTTTAATTATCTTTAGAGCCTACATGTACTTCCTTCTTCAATTCACTTTGTCATCTTCAAAAATTCATTTCTCCTCAACTATGAGGATCCACATGATGTGCCACATACCATCGGAAACAACATGATGTATACTATCCATTCATGGGTGTTGTATATGCATGTGCATTTTCCTTCATGTCCAAATACCTTTACCAATCTTGTGGTCCAAAACCCATGACTAGGGTTGACATCAATGACAACAACCAATCTTCCAACACAATGGGTAGTAGGTAGAAAGCATCACTGAAGATGAGCCCATTTGAGGCACTTTATGGAAGAAAGTGAAACACACCAATAGGCTGGGACAACCCAGTTGATAGAAAAATAATTGGGCCAGAGTTGCTCAGGGAAATGGAAGAGCAATTGTTAAAGATTAAGAAGAATTTGAAGGCTGCCCAAGACAGGCATAAAATATATTCTGACAAAGGAAGAAGCCACGGGGAGCTTAAAGTGGGTGATCATGTTTTCTTGAAGGTGAAAGCCGACATAAGTTCCTTCAAGCTAGGAAACTATTCCAAGTTGACAATAAGATATTATGGACCGTTTGAAATTCTAGAAAGTCCTTTCTCTCTGGTATGGATTGAACGGGGTCTAGATTGAACCGTTTTTCTGGTCTAGTGGTGGATTAGACCAGTAGCTTATATTCTTGCATTTCCTGCATGCATGACTATTCATACTGTATTTCATGTCTCATTTCTCAAGAAATATATACCTGATCTTAATCATGTGATTGATTGGAATGTGATTCAGGTGGAGCAATAAGGCACTTTACAAGTGCATCCGGTGCGCATACTGGACCATAAAAGAAAGTAGCTTCGAAATCAATCCATAAGGCTTGCAAAGGTCCAGTTGACCTGTATAGTCCTAAGGATGCAACATGGGAGCACAAAGATGCTATGCGAGCATAATACCCGCATATTTTTTAGGATTTTGAAAATCTTGTTGATGTTATGTAAATGAGTTGCACTGGGGACAATGAAAAAATAAGGGGGGG
>ML777843.1:151257-174009 GCA_009831015.1 Picea engelmannii
TTAGTTTTTGTTTAATTCTTGTTAATAGTTTAGTTGTTTTCTTTCTAACCTTTTACATCACAACTGTCATGACTAGCAGAGCCCAACTAGGCATGTAAGCACTCACTTTTTGCTCACACATCGACGAAAAGAGTGCAAACAATAGCGTTATCTCAGGGGTGGTTTGTTGTTGAGAGAAAATGAATAGCAAGCCTATGGCTATGACGAATGTCCTTCATACAAAACGAGTTGGTTTAACCATTGAAAGATTAGCTTTAAGTTATATTTTATCATGTTATTTCCACTATGTAAATGAACATTGAATGCTATGTGTTTGTTTTTTCTTAAACAATTTCATTCATGGGTTTTATTATTGTTGTAAAAGCATGTGAAAATTACATGCCTACTACCTATTGGTTTATTTTATATGCATACTACCTCTTGTTTTTTTTGAAGGGGTAGAATGGGCTCATGTCACTGTCCTTTATCCAAATATTCCTCGGTTTCATCCTATAATGAAACATTTGAGATATTGTATTATTTGTTTTCTTCTAAAATCATTTTCCATATCCTTGTTATTCACATGTCAATTCCGAGGGAAGGATGGATTTTTAATGAAGAAGGGGTTTGAGGAGTGTATTTTGAAAATAATTTCTACATAGATCGATGATCCAATCTCTTATCTAACTATATTTGGGGATATTCTTGAGAAGGGAAGGTTGGTTTGGATATCACACATCCCTCCTTTCTTTACAGTGGAGCTAGGGGTGCTTCCGCAGGAGCTACAAGAGAGGAGTGAAAATTGTGTTGATCATGTTCCTTATGGGGGATGGGATATTTATTGATGAGGTGATTCTCCTCTAGGTATTCATTCTAACAAGTAAACTTTTTATAGGATCTTATGGATTGGATTTATTTTGTATACTTTTCATATTAAGTTGTTATATGGCCTATGTTGAAGTAAGACCTACACCTGCATGCAAATTTCTCATAGTTGAAAGGTTGAGCATGGGTGTTGATCTATAAAATACCACAGATATTCCATTGGAATAATTCATCTTAATAGATATTACAATATTCTAAAATCTTTTATCATGGAATTTATTACCATAAATCTTAGATTTAATATTAGTAGCATATCACTCAAAATTATGGAAACAATTGAAACAAAAATGAAAGAAGGAAGAAATTGAACACACCATCCACATAAATGAACATAAGATGTGACCTGGGAATCCCAATATAGGGGAAAACCTAGCTAGAACGTGAGGTATATGCTCTACTCTATTTTTCTCTGTTGTAAAATGCAAGTACAAAGAAAGGGTGAATTCACTATGGAGTTGTCATCGACATTGTGGCGTAAATGTCTTCTACATAATCTTATACCTCCTTCATTATGCTTCAATATCCCACTCATTGATTCATTTATCAAATATGGAACAATATAAATACCAAAAGAGTGTAAACTTTCATTTCCTAGTGGCCTAGTGTTTAACATATCCTTATAGCCATCTAAAGTTAGAGTTTTTGCATGTATCAACCCTCAATTAGTGTTAGGGTGTTGGACCCTCTAGAATATTCTTGAAATTCCACACATGACTAGATTCACATGTGTGAGTAATGGGGGCTGACATGGCATCCACTCAATACCATGGTGGTTAACATGGTAATTCAATTGTAAGAGGCATAACTTCTATGTATCAAATTCGATTGAGGTGATTTTTGCACCATGGTGCAAGAGAATCTCTTCGTAGTCAATTATTGAGCTCAAGAAGGTTGAATAAAACTTTACTAAAGGGAATGGGTTCCCTTATTTCAAATTTCTATGATTCTACAAGGATAAGGATTGTTTTCCTAATTACCATGTAATTTGTTTACTCTATAAATTAGTTGGTTATTGTGGATTTTTCCAAAGTATGGAGGATTCGATCCTATTGATCCTCGTGTATATGTAATCAAGAATATAGAGTGAGTAAAGCTACTTGATAGAATTAAATTCTATGGATTTAGGTATGGATTTGTTAGGTATGGAAGTTTGTCTATCAAAGTATTTATGTAATCTTGTGGGAAAGATCAAGGAAGTGGCAAGGGTTGGTGAAGCCCAAGCTATGTAAAATGAATCCAATCGAGAGGTAGGAGGTAGCTCGAGGTTTATAAAGTTAGTGTAAAAAAATACAGTTAATGGAGTTATAGTGTATTTATGCCTCCATCATTGTCTATTCTTCTATATAATATTATGTTGTTATTCTGTTGATGACTTTGATAATGAATAATTAGGGTTTACATGTATAAACCCTATGAGGGTGAAAAAAATCAGAATATTAGAGAGTGATTGTGTGATGAGATTTGAACAATTGTATATGGAAGATGATCCTAGTAGGTTTGGGGTGTATATGTGATTATAAGAGTGAAGACTTTGCGTGAAATAAAGAATTGGATGAGTTGAATCTTCTGACTAGGAGAGACAAAATTCATATGAACTTCTCTACAATATGAAGCTGGTGGGGAATCATGGATCTAGTGATGAGGCTGAGTGTTTGATGGGATCCCAAAATGATACCATTTTATATTTATTTTTATATTGTTTAATTATATCTAAGCCACATCTAACTCTCATAAAATCCATTCTTCACCTATCCAATCCATCTATTGTACAAAGGTAAAATATGGATTATGTTTCTTATATTTTCATGTTTGTAGGATAAAATTTAGATAGAAGTTAGAAATTTTATCTCTAAATGAAAATAAAGATGCTAAATATGAACAATGCGAATGACCAAAGTAGGTCATGGGTCAGAAATAGTCCAAGGCTGAACTAGAAAAATGGACATTTTCCCAAGGGTTGAATGATCTAGAATTGGATCTTGGGACCAAAATGGGTCTAGTAAGGCCTAAAAATAAATGTGTGCATAATGACTTCAAAATGGACATGTGCATAGGCCTCGTCGATACGATCCTAATGCAACTTGAATGGGCTGAAAGGGACATTGTATGACCAAGATATCGCGGTCTGTTCATTTCACCAAACAAGTAAAATTTGATAAATGTACATTATGTATAGTCTGTACAATGCCATGTGGTAGCTGAATTTACATGTCATATGGTCATACACTTGATGTCGAAGGGTGCATTGGCATGATGACATAGACAGGGTGCTAACTGGGAAAGTATAGGTGGACGAGTCAAGGAGTGACATGTGTCACCACTGCAAGTGTGACACATGGCACGTCCGTACGACTGATGTGGCAGGTTCATACAGCCATAGGACACGTGGAAGGTATAGTGGCATGTGACTGGGAAGACACATGGGAATACATTGAATGAATCGACATTGGAAACGTGGCATAAAGGTGGGAGAATAACGTGGTGTCACATGGCCCAGACATGGGATGCCACGTGGCACCCCTCCATTGGTTGTAGTGTTTGGTTAAAAGTTTGAGGGTCCATGGGGTTCGAACCCATGACCTTCATGGGAGAATGAATATTCTCATAGGTTGGGCTACCATTCTTCCTACCTTGTGGATCTTAAACCTTATCCTCCCCACATTTATTTAAAATGAAAGGTTTGTACATACGGGTGGAGTAAGGGCAGGGACTAAGCCTCAGCCCCCGACGAAAACTATTCATACGACCTTTAGCATAGAACCATACTGCATTCATTGGTGCATGGTTCTTGGATGACGTTTGGCCCAGAACCTAGTCACATGGAACCATGGCATATGACTCAACTTTGTGTCTTGTTGGTTGGTGCGAAGTTTAGGGGTTAGCCCTGGTCGACCAGGCTAGCCCGCCGACTAGGGGCGTAACCAATGACCTATTGACTAGGGGGATAAATTGTATGGTGCATGGATCATTGAGTGATGGGACATATGGCCATGCCACAGGACCAACACCCGGAATCGGAGGGGAATAGTGAATCAACGCTAGTCCAGGGCCACATGCAGGCACCCATGTGACCAGGAGCATGGAGAAAGGGGGTTTCACCCTGGTATTTCTCAATTGTGGGTTATCTAACCTTATTTTATGATTTCTTTATGGATTTTCAGCCTGTTTGGGAGGATTTGGTCCATTATTGAGGGATCTTGGGCCCTTTTTGAGGCCAGATATTGGGGAAACGTTGGGAGGTGGTTACCCACTTCAGGCCTATATAAACCAGAGGCACTTGAATCCATAGAAGAGGTTTATAATAGGTTTATTCTGAAGCATTGTTGAGCCAAAGACATTTTTATGTAGGGAATCCATTGAGGAGAGCACCTTTGCGGGCCATTTATGGGAGCTATGTTCATCTAATTTCAGTGCTGTCATTTTTTTGGGGGTTCTAGAGATTTGGTAGAACAAGACCAGATCATTTTTTAATCCTTTTGGCACTGTTTTGATGTACTTTTAAATATTTGAACATAAATAAGAAAGCCTCACCCACTGAGACAAAGGCCCGGAGACGTAGGCAAGATTGTTGAACTTCATTATCATCTTCTTGTTATGGTTTTTTGTTCTTCATGCTTATGTTCAGATCTGTATATTTCTTAATGGATGATATGTTTCCTCTTTAATTCTTCCTTCTTTCATCAGTTTCCTAAATGGTTAATTAACACATGGTTAATAACTCAACCATTGTTGTTTAAAATATCTTTTCGGATCAAGTGGTATCAGAGCTAGTTAACAGTTGGATTTTGAATTTGCATGTTAACCAGGGAAAGGTTGAATCATGGTGAAGGTGATCTTGTTGAAGAGAATCCATTGATTGGATTGAGAAAGATAACTTCTCAAAGTGAGAAGATGGCATCAGAAGAGGGAATTTCTCAGGATGAGAAAGAGTTTCGAAATAGTTTCTTCTCCATGTCGGAGATGATGAAGGTTTTTTATGAGGATTACTTTGAATAGAAGAGACCAAATCTAGGTGAATCTTCAAACGTCAAAAGTGAATAAGGAGAGGATCCTCCTCAAATTCCTCCTTCACCTCCTTCTTCTCCATCATCTTCTTCTTCGTGAAGTTCAAGTTCTAAAGCCACTGCAAGAAAATCTATCCATAAACATAAGAAAGAAATTCCTTTACTAAAACTTGATGTGAAATTTGAATTACCTATGTATGATGGTGAAGTCAATTCAAAGAGACTTGATAATTGGGTCAGACAACTGGAGGTTTATTGTAGTGTGCAACAAATCAAGGATGAGGCAACTCAAATCAAGTTGGAATCGCTTAGACTTGCAGGCACAACACTCATCTGGTGGCAAAGAAAGATGAAAAATGGTATGCAACAAGTTGGTAATGTATTTCCATCATGCCATTTTTTTATTTCTGCACTTAGAAAGAAATTCTATCCTTTGGGTTATAAAGAGAAAGATTTAATTGAATGGAAATATCTTAAACTAAGAAAAGGATAAACATTGCAAGAATACACAGAAGGATTCCATAAAATGGCATTGATGTTAGATATTCATTTACATACCCAATAAACTCTTAGGAAGTATATAGGAGGTTTAGCTTCACATATTCAAAACATTGTATTTATGTTTGGACCTACTAATCTTGATGAGGATTCTGTCCAAGAAAAATAAATTGAAGTAGGGAAAACAAGGGTTGGTGTATCAGGGGAATCCTCTTCAAGGAAAGAGGACAAAAGGAAGTGGAATGGAAAGAAGGAAAATTCAGTGGCAAGAAAAGAAGATAATCCCTCTTGCAAGAATTGCAAGAAATAAGGGCATGATGAGGACCATTGTCGGCAATTACATCCTGAGAAGAGACCGAAGTGGTTCAAAGAGAATAAAGGGAGGAAAACAGTTTCAACAACATCATGACCAACAGACTTAGGATCGGATTCGGGTGATGAATCTAAAGTCTCATTGGTTGGTTTGGCAGGTAAAATTGGTGATGGATTTGATTCTAGAAGTAAATTATTTCACATAAGGGTCATAATGAGGCATACTAAGGTCGACACATTGATAGATAGTGGATATCAATCTAACTTTATTTCATAAGAATTGGTTAAACAATTGGGATTAAACACTCAAAGGCATCATAAGCCTTACACACTTAAATGGATAACCAAAAATCATCAATTGCACATAACAAAGAAATGCACATTAAAGTTTGCAATTTCATATAAGTTTGTGGAATGGTCTTAGGTAGTCCTTACTTGTATGATCATAAAGAAATATTTTACAAGGAAAAGAATCAATATCACTTAACCAATGCAGGAAAATAATATGTGGTACATGCTCATCATTTACAGGAAAATAAATCTCTTCAAACATTGGAACAATTAAGAAAGGAATCTCATGCAAGAAACACACCTATAATTGTTTCAAATCAATTAATTGATATTAAGAAAGAACAAGAAATGATTGTAGAATGGAAGATCAATCACACTTTGCTTCAAATGTCGTGCAAATACAAAAAACATATTAGCTCATTTGCAGTCATAATTCTGATGTTATCATTAGTAATGTTGTCAACATGGATGATAGTGGCTTCAGTAAGATGTGACAGAGTACAAGTGGCTAACAATATGCTGTCGGTTATCATGGTTGTGTTACAGTTCATCTTGATGAGATAGGTGCATAGGAAAAAGTTTAAAGATGGAGAACAAGTCAGGTGGCCTATCTCGCACTGGATGACTGGTTAATAACATTTTGGGGACCAAAAGTTCTTTATTCAGGAGGTGTGATCCAGAATTGGATCTTGGGACCAAAATAGGTCTAGTAAGGCATAAAAATCAAAGTTCTCAGAATGGCTTCAAAACTAACGCATTTGTAGGCTTCGTCGATACAAACCCAACACAACTTAAACAGGATCAAACGAACGTCATATGACCAAGATATCGTGGTCTGTTCATTTCACCAAACAAGCAAAATTTGATGACTATATAGTCCGGATAGTCCATACAATGCCATGTGGCAGCTGACTATACAAGACATACGATCATACAACTGACGTGACAGGGTGCATTGGCATGCTGACGTAGACATGGTGCTGACTAGAAAATTACATATGGACAAGTCAGGGAGTGACATGTGTCACCACTGCAAGGGTGACACATGGCACGTCTGTACAACTGACATGGCAGGGTCGTACATTCGTACGACATGTGGAAGACATGGCACGTACAGTGGCATGTGACTGGGTAGACACCTAGGAAAACATTGGATGAATTGATGTTGGACACATGGCATACATGTGGGTGAATAATGTGGTGCCACGTGGCCCAGACATGGGTTGCCACATGGCACCCCTCCATTGGTCGTAGTGTTTGGTTCAAAGTTTGAGGGTCTATGGGGGTCGAACCCGAGACCTCCATGGGTGAACGAATCTTCGCATAGGCCAGGCTACCATCCTATCTACCTGGTGGATCTTAACCCTTATCCTCGCAACATTTATTTAAAGTGAAAGGATTGTACTTACAGGCGGAGTAATAACCATAACAAAAACTCTTCATATGACATTTAGCACATAACCATACCATATTTGTTGGCACATGATTTTTATATGGCGTTTTTCCAAGGCCCTAGTCGCATGGAACCATGACATATGACTGTGCTTTGTGTCTTGTTGGTTGGCATAAATTTTAGGGGTTATCCCTGGTCGGTCGGGCAATTCTGCCAACTAGGGGCATAACTAACAACCTATTGACCAAGGGGCTAAACTGTATGGTGCGTGGAGCATTGAGCGATGGGCCATATGGCCATGCCATGGGACCAACACCCAGAATCAGAGTGGGATAGAAAATCAATGCTAGTCCAGGGACACATGGAGGCGCCCATGTGACCAGGAGCATGGAGAAAGGGGGATGCACCCTGATATTTCTCAATTGTGGATTATTTAACCTTATGTTATTATTTCTTTATGGATTTTCAGCATGTTTGGGGGGATTTAGTCCATTATTGAGGGATCTTGGGCCTTTTTTCAGGCCAGATCCCGGGGAGAAGTTGGGAGGTGGTTACCCACTTCAGGATAAAAACCAGAGGCTCTTGAAGCCATAAAATATGTTCAGAATAGGTTTATGTTGAAGGATTGTTGAGCCAAAGCCATTTTTATGTAAGGAAGCTATTGAGGAGAGCACCTTTGTGGGCCATTTCTAGGAGCTTCGTTCATCTGATTAAAATGTCATCAATTTTGTTGGGTTCTAGAGATCTAGTAGAACAAGACCAGATCAGTTTGTAATCCTTTTTCCACTAGTGTGATGTACTTTTAAATCTTTGAACATAAATAATAAAGCCTCACCCACTGAGACAAAGGCCCGGGAGATAGGCAAGATTGTCGAAATCCATTATCATCTTGTTGTTATGGTTTGTTGTTCTTCATGCTTATATTCAGATCTATATATTTCTTAATCGCTGCTATGTTTCCTCTTTAATTCTTCGTTCTTTCATCAATTTCCTAAATGGTTAATTAACACATTCTTAATAACTCAACCATTGTCATTTAAAAGATATTTTTAGATCATTGAAGAAGGCCAGATTTGAAAGGAAATGTGACAAATGCATTTAAGGAACAATTGGGGAAAAATGAGTGATTCCAAAAGGATTTTTTAGTTCATTTAAACTCAACCACAAATCTCTATCATAGAATGCATGATTTGTTGGTATTTTGATGCCCTTGAGATGCTCAGCTATTTGTAGACTGCATTAGGTGTTTAATGAACAACTAGATAGAAGAAACGAGTGAATCTAGGGGTAGTTCAACTTCATTTACTGATGCCTACGAATTTCTACTTTGGAATTCATGTTTTGTTGGCATCTTGATTCCCTTGGATTGTACATACATCTTCAAAGTTCACTCTAGTTTTAATGGACAACAGTTATGAGTCCATAGTCTAAGGATTTATGTAAATAAAAATAGTTAGAGATAGATTCCCATCCAAAACTATAAAGCTCAATGATATTCTCATGTTTGGGGGGTGTATCAATGGAGAAACGATTCGCAATGTAAAAGATTTGGAATTTCAAGAACGAAATATAGATCTCTTATTACTCTGTTTTGTAAATTTCAGAATGGTCATTGTAAGTTTATTTGCTTCTAATTTAAGAATTTAAATTTATTGTAGCATATCCCAACATCTAGCTCTTTAGAGGGGGCCCACTCTAGAGAGCAGAAGGTGTGGATCTATAGGTTATTTTTGTATATTACATTATATTTTTAATTATGTAGCTTATCATCTTTCTTTTTAGTTTTCTTTTATATTTATTTGATACAATACAAACCATAGACTTATGCATGATGATAAATGACAATAGAAATCGTGGAACAAAGCATGGTAACATTACACGTTACCTCAAAGAGCCAAGGGCTAGTTGAACTATCACAATCTTTCATGCTCAATGTGGTGTGTTTACTTTTTCACAATTGTGGCATGTTTATGTTTATGCAAGTGTGGTGTGTTAGATTTTTTGTAATGTCGTATTATTTCCTAGATAGAAATGAAATTTACTTTTCATAGAATCATGTAGATAACTAGTTGTAAATTGATAACCTAGAGCCTACACATATAGTGCATTACATCTCGCAAGTTTCTCTCCAACTCTAGATTGATAAATAAATGCACGATCTCTTTTATTCCTCTTTATAGGGTAATAAAATAGCTTGTCAGTGTCCACTAGTTTGCATTCAAAAGGAGAAGATTTGATCGTTGATCATAGTAAGAGATCAATGAACAAAAAATATTGGTAAATGAACCACCTTTAAATCCCTTGAAAGATCATATTTTATTTCCCTAATGGCTTTATTTTCCAGTGGGATGGTGGCCGATTGAAAAACCATTCAACCGAACTGGATTCATACTCAAACAAAAGGGATTTGGATTATTATTCTCAGTTTTTGGTGGTTTGTTAAGCAAAACCAGAGTAAAAAATTAAAGGGGCATAGTAAATATTCTAGTGGCATGCTGGTTTGGTCAACCCTTTCCCTGGTGGCCAGTTAATAGCATTCATATGAAACACCTAAAAATAAAGTGGTTAAGTGAAGAGACTTAAGAAAGTGAAAATAGGGTTTAAATCTGACCCGAGTGCCATCATTTCTTCTTTCCTTAATGATCACAAGATTCTTCTTCTCGGATACAAAAAATGATGGCACATGGGTCATGTTTAAACCATCTGATCGCTTTCTTAAGCCTCTTCACTTAACCACTTGATTTCTTGAAGTTTCATACGACTGTTATTAAACGACCACCAAGGAACCAATTCACTGAACCATTAGGCCACCAGAATCCTTGCTATGCTCATTTAACTGTTTACTCTGGTTTGGTTCAACTGACCACTGGATACCAAGAATACTCATCCAAATCCCTTTTGTTTGAGTATGAATCCAATCAAGTTGAATAGTTCGTCAATCATCCACCGTCCCACTAGACTATAAAGCCACTAGGGAAATAAACTATAGTCTTTTGATGGATTTAAAGGTGGTCAGATTACCAATCATTTTCAGTTGCTGATCAATTCAACTAAGATTAAAGTCTCAATGTGACAAAACCAATGAGAAACATCACAATCAAACATATCCATATTATAAAGTAAGCGAAAAAGAATGCCACAATCTAACATAGCCATTGAATAATTTCAAAACCCAACATAACCCTTGATGAACATTGTAATGCGACAAAACCATTAATGAGTATCACAATGTCACATCACATTTGATGAACGTCATAATGTGACAAAACCCTTAATGAACATCGCAGTGTGACAAGATCATAAATGGCATAATGTGACATAGTCATTAGCTCGACAAGATGAATTTTTCAATCCAAAATAACTATTAAGGAATGTCTCAATCCTACATAACCCTATCAAATATAATATTATAATACTATCGACTATAATATTATAATTTTATAATTTTATATTATTAATAATATTATTTAGCCAACTATAATGTGAAATTGTTTTGTTTCTTAATGATTATTTATGATTAAGACATTCATCTTGCCACATTAATGGTTATATAACAATATAGCATTCATCAAATGTCATGTCACATTGTGATGTTCATTAATGATTTAGTCGCACATGTAATTAATCAAATTTGATCTCACATTGTGACATTTATCAAGGGTTTTGTTTCATTGCAATGCTCATCAAGGGTTTTTTTGAGTTGTGACATTATTCAATGGTTGTGTCAGATGTGAGATTGTAACATTGATTTTTTCTTACTTTATAATATGGATATGTTTGATTGTGATGTTCTCAATGGTTATGTGACATTGAGACATATTGATGAATGTTGCAATGTGACATAGTCATTAACGCAACAAGATCAATGCTGCAATTCAAAATACATATTAAGGAATGTCACAATCCAACATAACCCTATGAAATATAATATTATAATATTATAATACTATCAACTATAGTATTATAATATTATAATTTTATATTATTAATAATATTATTTAGCTAACTGTAACAATAACTATAATATTAATACACAATATTAACAAGGCAATATAATGTTGCAATCCTAAATAACCATTAAGGAATGTCACAATCCAACATAACATTATCAACTATAATATTATAATCATAATATTAATAATGATATTTTTAGTATAATATTATTTAGCTAAATATAACACCAAATATAATATTAATACATAAGATTATATTATACTAACAAAAGCCACATTAATACTAATATATTATTAACATTAATAATATAGTATTAATAAAAAAATTAATATAAATCCAAGTAATCTTTTATTTTTATTTTAAGGTTTGCTAAACCATTTTTGTTCTCTGTGGAGGTTAACCATCATCATCATCGTAATCATTTTTTAAATTTAATATTATAATTTATTTTTGATATTAAAATTTATAAATATTGTAACATTATAATTTTTAATATAATAACTATATAAATATGGTAACAACATAGTACACTATTTTTATTAATATTAATATATCTTTATTAATTATTAAAATTTTGTGCAAACTTTCTTAATATAAGTTTATACATATATTATATTAATAAAAAATAATACAAACATTAATATAACTTAATATAATATAAGTTTTATTATAATATAAGAGTATAATAAGTATAATATTTATCTTAATATTAAGATAATTTTATTAATTAATTAAGAAAAAAAATTGTTTAATTTTATTCAAATTATTATTCATTTAGAGTATGTAGATTGCCACATTTGGTCATAATGTAGAGAAATATGAGTTTATGAAAAGAGGAAGGAGTTCATATAAGAGAAAATTAGAATAATAATAAAGTAATAAAATTAGTTGAGGAGATTAGGGAAGAATAGAATATTAATTATTAAATTAGTTATTAAATTGAAGTATTAAGTTTAAGGGAATTTAGGACATAGAATAAAAATTGAAAATTAAAAATAGTCCTAATTATAAATACACATATTATTAATTTCGGTAAAATGAGATAATTATTAAAGGTAATCAATGGCTTGACTAGGTTAAAGGGAAATAAAAATAAGGGACCATACATTGGAGAGGTATATTTAGATGGTGGTTGATATAAAAGAGAATTAAATTTATAAAGTGATAAAATTAGTTGAGGAGATTAGGGAAGAAATAAATTATTCAATGACATTAAGTGGTAGCAGGGAATTAATGAAGGATTAAGATTAAAGAAAATTATTATATAAACTTAAAGAAAAAATCATAGCTATAAAAGGAGAGATAATTAATGTGGGTCATATGAGATAATTATACGGGAAACTTAATAAAGAAAATAAATGGTGTGACTAGGATAAAGGGAAAAAAGATGGGAAGAGACATTGAGGAGGTACATTTAGATAACTAGGGAAAGAATCGAGTTTGGGGAAAGGATTGACACAAACATGAGACTAAAGTCTAACTAGAACAAGACTAATGATCAAGGTGATGAATGATGGGCTTCCAGGATTGGCTAAGTTTGTAGGCATCTTTGCGATTGAAATTATTAGGATTCTTTTCAATTTCCAGAGCTTCACAAATGAGGCAATATGAGTAATGAGGTGAGGAGGCCAATATTTTAGTTTGGTCAAAGAAAATCAGGTGTTTGGACTTGAAGGAGTGTTAGATGATAGTTGTAAGCCACAACCAAATTTCTAAATTAGTTATTGTCGAACACTCCTTCAAATACAAACACATGATTTTCTTTGACCAAACTAAAATCTCAGCCTCTTCCCCTCATTACTCTTGTTTTTTGATTCGGGAAGCTCTAGAAATTGAAAAACATCCTAATAATTTCACTCACGAAGATGACTACAAACTTATCCAATCTTGGGAGCCCATCGTTTTATACCTCGATCATCAGTTTTCTTCTAGTCAGACTTTAGTTTTATGTTTATCTTGATCCTTGCCCCCATCTTTATTCTTTCCCTAGCAATCTAATTATACCTCACAAGTGTCTGATCCCATATTTTTTCTCTTTAACCTAGTCACACCATTTATTTTCTTTATTAAATTTATCCAATAATTATATCAAACCACTCACATTAATTATCTCTCCTTTTATAGCTATAGAATTTTCTTTAATTTTATATCCCCATTTCCTTTAATCTCTATCCTTCATGTCCAAAATTCTTTTTATCTCCCTACTTCATCTCAACATATAATTTAATAATCAATATTCATATTTTTTCATTCCTCGTTCCTTTATTCAAAGATCACTAACTAATATTCTTTTTTAAATATCTATTTGAGTACTATTTTCCACCATATGAGTTTCGGATGATGGGTGGAGTGTCCACTAGAACGTTTCATAAATTCATACACAATTTTTATGAAAAAATGTCTACATTATTCATTCATTTATTATATATAGATTTTAATATATATATGATATTGATTATTTGAAGATATTTTATGCACCCACATATAAATATATGTTGATAAACATATATTTATCTTTATTAATGTGTTGCTAATGTTATAATAAAAGTTAAAACATCAAAGTAATAATAATAAAATAATGTTATATATATATATATATATATATATATATATATATATATATATATATATATATATATATATATATATATTTTGGTTTGAATTTTTCTATTTCAATTTGTCCAAGTGGTTAAGAGGTAGTAATATCTTATAAAATATATTAATATTTTTTAATATATTATTGTTTTTAATACTTTAATATTAATGTATTAAATTAGTATAGATCCATCTTAATCCATGTTTTATCAAGAGTCAAGAAGGATCAAATTTCTTAAGGTGAAAACCCTTTTTAGAGTGTTGCAGGTTAAAATGGAACTATGTCCATATTAAAACACTTTTAATATTAGTTGTGTTTTGTAATTTTAAATTATATTACATAATATAAATTATATTTATATTGTAAATGATTTTATAATTTTGTTATAAGAAAGAATAATATTATAGTGTAGATCCATCTTAAAAGAAGATCTAGCAACACCTAGATGCAACACCTAGATGGATCAAATTTCTTAATGTGTAAATTTTAGTTTATATGTTATAATATAAATATGTATGTACATAATTATTTAATTTTTAAAATTAAATTGACTTCATTATTATTTTAATATAAGATTATCTAATCTAACATCAAGTTAACTTGATAACTAACTTGATAACAACTCCCCATACTGGTAGAGCAATTAGTTGTGATTTTATAAGTTTAATTTATATTTCAATATATAATTTATATTTATATTGTGAGGATTTATGTTAGGTTTGAGCTATGAATTAAGTGTAATATTATCAAAAACACTATTATAAAATTGATAAATTTATATAAAAAAACTTTATATAATAAGAATAATTTATTATAAGTTTAATAATTATAAACTAAATTGATATTCTTTTATTTGTTAGAGTAGGATAAAAACCCTTATGTTTAGGGATTTTACTTGATTTGATATATCATGTATAATGGCTCAAACTAAATCATATATAATAATAATAAAAAGAAGTTAAGATGTAACCATTATATGATGATGGTGATAGGAAGTAATCATCTAGCTGATCAAAACTTATTATACCTAATTTCATCATATTTGTGAATCTACCTGGCTTTTAAAAAGTGCCCGTTCATCCTAAGGGTTCAATTAAAAAAAATTATCAAATATGTACGTATTCGTATTATGTTATACGAACAAAGAAGATAATTTCAGTTCAGTGTTTATTTTGAAAGAGGGTAAGGTGGAGTATCATTTTTTTACGCCTAAGGTGGCGGCATTTCCGGGCTGGATTTCGCCTTTTTGCGAAAAGCCGTGGCAATGACGACGATGACAGACGCGCGGCAGTCAGCATTAAATGCCAAAAGTGGTTTTGAAGAAGACTGTCCATCCACCGACAGCGCCGTGTTCGCTAAGAAACACTCGCAGGCCCATTGATGAAAAAAATGTAATCAGGATTTTTAAATGGCCTTTTCTCACGGGTATGATTGACGCCAACGTAACAATTTTGTCGTTCTCTATTTTGACTGATGACGCAATCTCCACGAGGAATGAGTCACGCTTTACATGAGATACTGCAATTAGAAATGCATGGTAATGGATTGTTTTGTGTTATTATTATTTTTTTTTTTTAAAGGAAATTACAATTTTCTGTTGTTTAAATTGTATTTCTGAATGTAGAAATGAATTCAGCGTGATGAAATGTTTTGGGGACACTTTGATTATACAAAATTAACCACTCAAATCTGTAAATCCAACAATTTTTCACGTAAAACTAAACAAAAAAATATCTCCCTAAAAAAACTAAAACTTCGAACAACACAAAGAACATGAAATGATTTAATCAGTAAGGTATTATAAATTTCTATCCAATTGTATGTTCGTATGTAAGAACCTTGATCTTAAAGTAATTGTAGATTTAGGTCATTGAAGGGCCATTTATAAAGTCAAACTTTGTCTTTGTAATCAAGTCCTCCATTGACACTTGTAATCATGTTACACTCATGGTTCATAATGATAAAATCTATTGTTGACTTTGTACTCAGGTCCTCTAATCATATATGTACTCAGATTACACTCAGGGTTCATACATAGAGATACACAATTATATCAGGGTATGTATGAGCTTTGACCATAGTGTGATTGTACATTCGGATCATTAGAGAGTCCAACTACAAAATGACCACAAAATCAACAATTGAGTGCCCATAATCAAATTAATGATGGTCCTCTATAAGTACTATGATTTTAGTGTGACAATACAGTTAGAATCAATGTTACATCGACATTATAATCCAACCCATATGCAAGGCACTACACCTTGTAGAGTATACAATGTATGAAGCAACAAAATGTTAGAATTAATGCTTACAGAGCTTGGTTTGGATTTGTTAGATCTAGTTAGTTGTGAGAGATCTAGATCTTCTCCAACTATCAGATCCTATTTATGTGTGTGTGGTTGAGAGATTTACTTATGAGTTTGTTGTGTTGTTGAGGAAATCTTCTTATATAAATATGTGCTTGATTAATTAATAAAACGTAAAAAATTGTTGTGTGCATGTTGATTTGTTATTTTGGTATCAGAGCATGTTGCTCTGGGTGTATCTCCCTCACAGGAGGACTAGGAATAGAGATGTAATATGTTGTTTCTAGAAGAGTAGAGTAGTTTCGTGTGAGTGAGAGTAGTTTCAGTACTACATAAGCAAATATCACTTTGACTTTCTTTTTCTAGATTAATCCTTTCAGGGATGGGCTGAAGTGAATTTGCCACGTTGGGAGGAAGAGTTCTATGACATTAAACTAGGGTCCAAAGCTATGAAGTGGAAAGACAGAAAACCGATTGTATATTGGAAAGGAAATCCTGATGTGGGTGCTCCTATACTCCTATACAGAGAAATTGTTTGAATGCACTAACTCCAAGACTTCAAGGGCTAAAATTTTGTGGCAAAATTAAGGAAAGAAAGAAGCGACAGTCAATAATTAGTAGCATATGATATTTATTGATTGTATGTATGATATATTTATTTTGTAAAATTATACTATGAAGAACCAATTAGAGAACAGAGTGACATAATTCAAGTTTCGAGTTCTTGTGTTCTTCGGTGCCACGAGAACATATCACTGATTTGATTACGTCTAGAGTCAGTTATAAGCTAGTAGTTCTTGTTGTCCTTCAATGCTCCAAGAACAACAGTTGCAAGTTATCTTTGTGTGTTTGTGTGTACGTGAAAAAAATTCAAGTTGTATGATTGATTGTTGGATACATTCAATATATAGACTACTTTCCTATATAGTTGTTGAAATATATAGTTTGTTATATTTTCAAAGGTGGAAGTATGTTCATAAAGTGATTCAGTATAGAGACTATTTTTAGGGTAGTCAAGAATGGTTGGTCCTACAAATACGACATTGATGGTCATAAGCAATTGTATCTTAAATGGATTAAGTGGTAGCTCGAAGTTGATGCTTGAGAAAGAGCATAGTCTATGATATTTCAGAGTAGGTAGAAAAGTCGATGAAGACGAAACTAGTCAGAGATCAAAAGTTCCAAAAATATTTTTATGTAATTTCAATATTGTTATTTGTGATGTAAGTATTAAGGGAAGGTGTTAGAATTAATGCTTACATAGATTGGTTTGGATTTGTTAGATCTATTTAGTTGTGATAGATCTTCTCCAACTATCAGATCATATTTATGTGTGCATGGTTAAGAGATTTCCTCGTGAGTTTGTTTTGTTGTTGAGGAAATCTTCTTGTATAAATATGTGCTTGATTAATTAATAAAACATAAAAAATTGTCGTGTGCATGTTGATTTGTTATTTTGGTGGAACGTTTGATCTTTGTTTGGTCTGGTATTCATCAACATTTCTACCCACTCTAAAATCTCATAGACTACTCTCTTTCTTAACCATCAACTTCGAGCTACCACTTGATGCATTTAAGATAGAATTGTTTTTGTCGACTACCTTCAAAAATAGTCTTGATATTGAATAACTCTATGAACACAAAAACCTTATCAAGAGTGTCATAAACAATATCAATCCTCGACTGGAATATTACAAATGTCATAGACAAGATCTATCCTCGACTGGAATATTACAATAAATTTGTGGTCAAAAGTATTTTCCCTAATTAGTATGAGGCAATGAAACGATTTCTCAAAACTTGTATCGTGGGAATTTTAAAAGTTAGTATTTTTATTATTATTATATTTAAAAAATAAGTTTTTTATTAATATTATATTTGAATTATGATATGTATTATTATATTATTAGTGTCGAGAATAAATTTCCTAAGCTACGTTGAAAAAAAACAGGTTTGCATCCAAAGTACAACTGATATATCACCTGCAATCACATGCTCTTGTAAGTGATATGTCGTTGATAAATCAATCAAAACTCCTTTTACAATTGGACTTTGAATTGTGGTCCAGGTACCAACACCAGGGTTGAACTCTTTGGTTCCTGTGCTACTTTAATATTGGCTTCTAAACTTCACATTGAATCCCTTCAGATTTTAGGAGACTCCAGAATCATTATTGATTGGTTGAGCAATAGGGGAGATCTTCAAGCTATCTCCCTCCTGGCTTGGAAGGACAAAATCAGACTACTACAAAATACTTTCAAAAATCTCACCTATAATCACATTTACCACGAGCTCAACAATACTGCAGATCACATTTCAAAATTATCTCTTCAGAAAATTCCGAGAATCCTAACCTACAATCACTGGTTAGATGGACATGAGGGCCCCTCTCACTTTCAAACTCTCTTCTAAGATCAACTATTTTCATCATATATCCACAACAAACTTCCTCGATTTGGAAGTTGGATATATCTTTCTGATCTTAGGAGCAATCATATTTGGATACTCCCTCTCTAGCATCATACTTATCTATTTAGTTTGGACTTTTCACAAATGTGGATAAACATCATATGTTGGATGAAAGATTGTTCTTGTAGATGGATTCATCACTATTTTCTGCAGACATTATTTTTGTTTCTTTTGTAATTTTCAACATTGAAAATACACTATATAATATATAGTTGCAAAATTTTCCCATTGGAAAAAAAGTGATATATCTTATTAGTGGTATTAACTATATCTATACCACATTGATGGAGTTACTTATATTGAAGTATCGACAATGTGTTGGTCGTTATATATGTTGAATGTTGTATTGATTGGATTTCTATTATAATTATAGTCTAGTATTAATTGTGTAGAGATACTTTTACAATGTCTATAATATCTTAGATTAGTCCTCATAAATTATAATGTAATTGGGAAAATCAGATTTAGGCTGGTGAGCCGATACGTTTTAGGTTGGAGAGATTGTATTGATCAATATGGTTGAGGGGCGAGCCATGTAAATTGTACAATGAAATTATTAATAAAAATACATCTTTGAGTGCAATACGAGAGAGAGGATAACATTGGGGGGATATGATTTCACAAGAGAGGGAGCTAAAGGGGGTATAAGGGAAAAACCCATGTTATTTTTCTTAGTTAATGTGTCATTACCATCTAATCCTTCTTTGACTTATTAGACACTCAGTCATTGACTGCATGTAAGGGAGGTTGGTGGGAAAAATCACCTCCCAAAGTTATTGAGAGCATAGGCCTGAGTACAATCAACCTTAGGTAATATGAGAGTCAACGTGCATGGAATAAAATGAAATTTATATGGGAAAAGAGGATAGGTTTTACAAGAATATTTTTGGGACAACAAGAGGAATCTTGTTGTTGGGAATGAGGACCAACCATGTTGTGTATGAGGGAAGCCTTCTTGGGATGAGTTTTATGTTGGTAATGTACGTTGTGTGTTTGTAATATAAGCTATAATGATTTTAAGTGAGGTTCATATGGACAAAACTGCTCAAGATTCTTGACAAGACTACTATGAGCACTCGTGGAATAGATGATATTTCCTAGAATCCTCAACTAAGATATTTACTGGTCAATCATGTGTTAGAGCTATAGAGGGAAGTGAGATAGCCTAAAGGATTATATGGAAAAGAATGGGATCCCATTCCTTGGGTTGTGCAGGTTGAGGGGAAAGACAGATGGTGGATTGAAATTTTTGTTCGAGTTAGAAATATGGGAATTGGGTTATGTGAGGACAATGACCAACCATGAGACCAACCTCCTTGTGGATTCAAAGCCCCATCACGTGGGTGGCGTATTGTTGAGAGAAATGGAAGGACAAAGCCTATTGTTGGGAGGAACATCCTTTGTACGTAGCCAGTTGGTGACATCTCATTATAAAGATAAGTGATTTGATCATTGCATTATTTATTGTGGGAATGTTATATTGAATGTTGTGTTTAATTTATGATATATGTGCTTAATTGTTGTTGTGAATGTTTAAATCAATTGCATTCATGTTTTTAAGATTTAATGATAATAGCATGAGCATGTATGTCATGCTACACATATTTTTCATATTTGAATTGATATGTTAGTCTATTTAGTCGTAAGGAGACTTAGTGTGTTATTTGGATACATTATAGTTTGATATCAAATATTTTGGTTCAACACTCGAATCGTATGGGCCAAGGATCAACACAAATTTTAATAAATTCATGGCTGCATATTTTTTTTTATTATGCATTGAATTTGGGGTAAACGATATATTTGGAGTGAAATACATATTTTAGAGGAAATTTTTTGAGTTTAATCATGTTCAAGGACAATGAATTGATGGATACCAACATCAATTTAATGAGGGTAGGGTCAAATTCGGCCATGTGAAGCTAAGACCAGATCTTCCATGGTGGCCCCATGTAAAAATATTTTTGAAAATACATATATCCATCAATAGCCCAGATCACATTCGATTTTGAGATCAATGATCTGTATTCATCTTGGATTTGGTCAAAATTTTCTAAGTTAAATGAGTTGTCGAAAACCCAAGTTTATTTGTCCAGCGAAAAGAAATGAATTTCAATTGTCAAAAACAAGTTCAACAAGTTCAACAATGTCAAGTTTAAAAATTCCACCAAAGAGAAGTTTGTTTTAGCCATTGAAAACAAGATGAAATGTTCAATGATGTCGAGTTGAAGAAATATATTGAAGAAAAAATCACAAATTCGTTGAAATATTGAAAACTTGGGTTCGCCAAAAGACCGAAAACTTGATTTCGCCAAATAATTTTCAAATTCACCCATCATAAAAACTTGAGTTCATCGAAGACAAAAAATTGAGTTTGTTGAAGACAACAATTTGAGTTCGCCAAAAACCAAGAATTTGAAATTCACCAAAGTGTGTTTCATAATTTGTCCTACCACTTTTTTAAGGTTTTCGAAGAACAATTTTTGAAGTTAATCAAAAGACAAAATAGTCAATTTTTCGAAGGACATGCTTCGTTTCGTCGAAAGATGAATTTTGAGTTCTATTGAAAGACATTTTTTTTCAGTTCGCTGAAAGACAAATTTTGAAGTCGTTCGAAAGACAATTTTTTCAGTTTGTCGAAAGATGAATTTTGAGGTCCACTGAAAGAGAAATTTTTTGGTTCACCGAAAGCCAAAAATTGAAGTCCTTGAAAGGCAATATTTTTAGTTTTCTGAAATCCAAATTTTCAATTCCATCGAAAGAACCAATTCTTTAGTCCATCGAAAGCACAAATTAGGAAGTTGAACAAAGATCGAAGTTTGAGTTCATTGAAGGAAAAACATTGAGTTCATCAAAGGAAAAAAATTTGGATTCATCAATGGGCATAATTTTCAATTCATCGATGGGAAAAAATAGTAGTTTGTCGATGGAGGAGGATGTTGAAATGGTTGAGTCAGGGGATGACAAGTGGACAATAGTGGCCACATTCCATGCTACATCAGCCAGATTGCCACATTAGTAAGATGATGCATTTTGTTAAAAGATAATTCTAGAGCCAAAAACGTTTTTTGGCCATAACAAGAGCATATTAACTCAAAATCCAATTAAATTTAAAGAGTATGTTCACAATGAGAAATCCTACAAAATTCCTCATTAGGGCCACATACCATGTCTTCTTAAATTTTATAGAAAATGCATATTAGTGGTTTTTAAAGAACTGGGTGGTTCTCTTTGACAAAGAACTGGGTGGTTCTCTTTGACAAAGGTCTTGTTATGATGAAATTTTTACAGTGGGCCCAAAAAGGAGACACAGAGATACTTAGTTGGGATTTTGGTATAATTCTAAAGGGTTTGGAGTGGAGGTGCCAAAATAGGGAAAAACCCACTGTTCAAGGACACTTTTGGTGGATTTTTGAAATCTTTGGAAGAGGGAAAAGGACCCCATATTACAAATCTAGAAAATCTTATTTACTCAACAATTTACCTCCTCAACAATCTGGACAACTTTCTCTTGAGGAAGTTTTTCCCAATTTTTCTTCGTTTTGGAGATATCTAATTTTGGCTAAAAATTCCGAGAGAAAATGTAAAAGGAGAAAAGTCATCAATTCTGTATTTATATAGAATTTGAATAGTGTCAAATTCGAAATCTAAAAGTTCTTTTGTATTCAAAATTAGAAATATTATCTATGCCTAATATAAAAAAAAAATGTTGAAAAATAATCCCGAGCAGATTCAACCCTTGGCATGCACTAATACCATGTTGATATTTTACCACTCTACTCAACACCTAACATTTAGCTCAAAATAAAATCATTTTGTCTACTAAAATCATAACTGAGTAATCAAATAAACATGCAACAAAAGCATAAATAAGGAAGCCAAATCAAGCACTTAAGAACACCAAGATTTTCAAGTAAACCTGCAAGATACCAGATATATAAAATATGCAGAACAGAAACGAAATGCTAGAAATGACAGAATAACAGTAAAATATCCAGCATAATCTTCACAATACACATAAATGATATATGAAATAGCAACAGAAATAGCACTTTGAATCAG
>ML777843.1:203988-214208 GCA_009831015.1 Picea engelmannii
CTAAAGGTATTCAAAGAAAGAAAGCCATTTTTGTTATCGGAGTGCACATTGCAAGAAGGGTACAAGTACAAATAATTGAAGAGATGAAATAATAAAGGTTCATTCACTTTGAAAATTTCAATGGAGAAATGAAGCATTCCATTGGGGGAAGATTAGCCTTGAGTGCACAAAACAAGGATTCATAGGTAATTACTCAATGAAGTGAAGAGAAGTATTCATAAATTGAGAAAGGCCAATGGACAACTAGAGATAATGTCAAGGGATTCCATAATGAGGATGGTTAATCTTGTTGGAACATACCATAACATTGACAAGATGGAATGATCAAATGTACACAATTACAATGTGTTGGAAGATCATGATAGAATAACATTGGAAATTGTTTTCCTAAGTAGTGGGAGTTAACAATATGACATATTGGTTGGAATTAGGATATGGATAAGTGTAACTTTTCTGAGAAATGTTCATATCTAGGAAAAATAGTGCACAAATGAACAAAGTGAAATAACATAGGGTAGTGAGGTTCTATATGTTTATGATTGAAGTTGTGTGAGACATTCTCTAGCTTACAAACTTGTGAGATGTGGATCATTGCAGCTATGTCAGTCTTTCTCCATCTTACAAACCTAAGAGAAATCCCCTAAGAAGGGTACGTGGTTCCTATCTAAGACAGAGATGGAATGTAGAAATGACCTCCTCCATTCATAGAGTTAAGAATAACTCCAGATGATTCTCCAGTGGGAAAAGACAATCTATTGAGTTAGATGTGCTTGTGGCTGAGCACAAGGTGAGCGTGTGAAATCCCAAAGTGTTGGGTGCATCATCATGAGAACATAAATGAAGATGATGTATTAGCCTTCTCTGAGCAACATAGTTGACAAGAAACTCCAGATGATTCTCCTATGTGAGACAGAGGGGAAAAATATCTGTTGAGTGGATGTGCCTGTGGACGAGCACAGGTGAATGTGTGAAGAACTAGTTCTTCTGTGTAATTGAGTAAGCCAGATATATGGACATCCCTATGGATGTGCCCATAGTAGATGAGCACTAGTGGGTGTATAATATCCCTTGCTATATTGTTCAAGAGTCATACCTACCTGTAACCCTAATTGTAAAGTAAAGGGTACAGGTCAGCCCCACCTTAATGTGATTAATAATTAATATAAAATATAGTTAATATGGAAATTATTAATTATATTTTGAGTTATTGAGGTTGGCCCTATTAAGACAATAGACACATCGTTTGATGTGAAAAGTCTATTATAAATAAAGGTGAATCCCCATTGAGGAGACACACTTATCATTGTGTCATCTCATGATTTCAGAAGTTGTGGTCTGAAATTATGAGAATTGCAGCACCCTCTTGTGTTCTAGTTTTGGTGATGGTGTGGGAGGTCTTTCTCTTAAAGAATATAGCAAAGGATTGGCTAGGTTTTCTTCCCTTGTTGAGAAGGGTTTCCCAGGATACTTCTTTTGTACTTGTGCATGGATCTTCTTCTTGTGATCTTGGTTTTCTTCAGTAGTTATGGTTCAAGTAATTGTTGACAAAAAATTTAAAAGGAATACTTGAGCAATATCTCACTGAATATATAACATGGTTTCAGAGAAGGCTTGAAGAATACCATTGCACATTAGAAATTGAAGGTATAATCTTCCAAAACTTCACTATTAATGTGAAGAGAAGAGGATCAAACCCCTCTTAACTTCATGTGACAGAAGATGAAGAGATTGTATCAAATGATGAGGAAACCACTTCATAAATTCTTGTGGTAGATGATGAGGAGACTGGTTCATTTTTTAATTTTCTGTAGTGTATGGGGAGGAGGGTTGGCTATCAAAATGAGATGGCCAC
The DNA here is from genome assembly GCA_009831015.1 of Picea engelmannii. Taxonomy (NCBI): domain Eukaryota; kingdom Viridiplantae; phylum Streptophyta; class Pinopsida; order Pinales; family Pinaceae; genus Picea; species Picea engelmannii. Next base: position 205,841 of record ML777843.1, read on the forward strand.
AGACCTTTCAAAACTACCGCAAAAAACCCTTAATAGTAACCATGGTGTATAGAGAAGGGCCGGACCCCTAAAGCATGAACAAACGAAAGGTTGACCCCTCCTCAACCCTGTGGTAACCTTCCTTAAACTGGTCACATGTCTCTAAGGATACCACAACCTAAAAGGAAAGGGTCAGACCCCTGTTCTCAAAATTATGCGCTAAACAATTCTGTGGTGAAGAAAAAGGGTCAGACCCCTTTAAATTTTTCATTGTGTATTTTCGATGGTAATATAAAGAACTGTATCCCTCCTAAAAAAATTTTTGGAAAAAAGATTGTTATAGAAAGACATGGGATACACAAAATGTGTCAATGCCAAGAAAACAATGACCATAAGTTTGCTACAAACACAACATACAAAATAAAAATGGGGATTGAACGATGCAAGAGATTTGTAAGTCATTAAAGTTTACCTTGAAATATCAAGGGAGAGATCAAATCAGAAATGCAAAACAGGAATATATGCCAACGATCCCCTGGACTTTTTTTTGTCATAGGATGGAATGAACTCACAGTTTACCCCACATCTTGAGAAAATTTGTATTCTGGGGAATACCGGTGAAGAAACAAACAGTCCAAGAGAAAATCAAATAGAGGTATTCCCCCTAAAACTAGATGCAATAAATTCCTAAATTATTACCAGGACCGTGGATCAAATAGTTGCATCTTCTCATAATGAATTCTAAAAATTTACAGTCAAGATCAGAGTTAGATGGGAAAACAAATATCAGTTGTCGACTAGGCTCTGTTGAAAATACTTCTGGAAGGTTGGATGTGTCAATTTGGAGGTTGTAATTACTTGGAACGAATCACATCACACACCTGGATCAAGAGACTTGTAAAGATTACAGACTTCAAGCTTCCATCCACACAGTAATTCCGGAAATGAATTTTCTAGTATGGTGTCAAATATGTGACAACATTGTCAGTAACAAAAGCCTGCAGTAGCCATGCAACCTAAGATGCACTGTCCAACAACAAGGGAAATGTATAAGTTACTTGATAGTTAACACTACAACAATATAATTGTTGGTAAAAGCCAGGATGCTAGGTAGAGGTCCAGGCCCAAATCTAAAGGACTCTCTGAGGTATAGAAGGACCAATTCTGAGGCACGTCCTGAACATGCAGAACATTGCTACTAGACTAGAGTATAGGTGGCTACAAGATAAACAAGAAGAACCTTCATTGTTGTACACTCTCATGTATGTACTAGTACATATATATTATTTGCATCATTGTCATAAGGGTATTTGTAGGAGGAAGGAAACCCCAGTGCAAATCATGAACCCAGAGAAGTCTCAATGCATTTAGAAGAACAACACATTGGAAGTAAAGACCCCAAGTTTGATTGTTTTTATATTTTCATGCTACATTACAAGTAGGTGTGGTAGTTGTGACAAAAATTCTTAAAATTGTTTTGATTCTAGAAGATGTACTCATAAATCTCCTCTAGGAGATATTCTTGTCTTGTATCCTTTCATTTGTTTTCTTTTTCTAGGCAGGTTAACTACAAAGGAATATTCCACTCCTTCAAGATTTTAGAAGGATTCACTTGACTCAAGAATGAGTCAAAGTTATTTGAGAAGAAGGAAAAGACAAATACTTTCTCCCCCTCAACAGTTCAGAGGGGGATATCCATTAACATTTTGATGTAGTTGCTCCAGTTGGTATTCCTAGGAACCTTGTAGCAGGATATAAAAGACCTGTATGGGCTTGACAAACTTTTCAAGAGGTAGAAAGACATGCAACCGATGGAAGTATCGAAAAATATAAAACGAGACTTATAGTCAGAGGATTCTCACAAGCAAAGGGAGTAAAACTATGATGAGTTATATTGATCTAGTAATCCGATACACTTCCATATGTATTATCATGTAAGAATTGGAAACAACATCAGATAGATGGATTCTTAATGAGATTAGTTTCCACCAAGAGTATTGTTGATCCCAAACTACTATTACAGTATTAGTGACAAGAACCTTCTTTTGATAACTTATTTAGAAAGTCTTGTTTATTGGATACAAGTAAGCATTGACTTATGATTTTGATGTGAAGGATATAAGTATGATGCACTACTTCTTGGACACAAATTATGACAGAGGATCTATGAGATTCTCCTAAGCCAAGGAAAATATACAGTGGGAATATTAAAGAAGTTCAGTATGGAAGAATGAAAACCACCATCATGGATTTGAAGAAAATGAATGATGATGATTCAGATGAGATTGATCCATGACTGATTGGATCATTGATGTATCTTGTTAACACCTAATCAAATTCATGCTATGTAGTGAATGTACTTATTCAATCCATGAGTCGACTGAGACAAACTCACTGGATAGCAGTAAAGCATGTATTGACATATATATGAGGCATAGTTGGATATGGCCTGAGATATTCCTCCAGTGTGAACTTGAGTTTGTAGGATATGCCAATACATATTGAGTAGAGATTACAGTGGACCAAAAGGGCACATCTGATTGTTGTCTTACCGTGAATTTTTCCATGATTTCCTGATGCAATAGGAAACAAAACTCTACCGCCTTGAGTACCACGGAAGAAAAGTATATAGCACAGAATGTGAGAAGCCATATGGATTCACAAGATTCTGACATATTTAATTAACCATGAGATGGATCCTATGATGATAACCAAGAGTCATGTGTAAGGATCTTTGAGAATCGAATGCTTCTTGATGGATCGAAACATGATGAGATGAAATATATTTATATCAACGATATGATGTAGAGGAAAATAGTACACATGTAGTACCTTCCTACACATGAGCAGATTGCAGACACCTTCACTAAATTAACATGGTAAAGAATACTTCCCTAGTTGAGAGGGAGTGTTGATGACTCCAGCCAAGACAAAGTTCAAAGTACATCCATGTGAGACTTGGTATGATGAAGAATGTCTCCCTAGTTGAGCGGGAGTGTTGATGATTGAAGCTATGTGAGACATTCTCCAGCTTACAAACCTGTGAGATGTGGATCATTGCAGCTATGTGAGTCTTTCTCCAACTTACAAATCTGAGAGAAATCCCCTAGGAAGGGTACGTAGTTCCTATCTGAGATAGAGTTGGAATCCAGACATGACCTCCTCCAATCAGAGAGTTGAGAAGAACTCCATATGATTCTCCAGTGGGAAAAGGTGATCTGTTGAGTTAGACGTGCATGTGGTTGAGTACAAGGTGAACGTGTGAAATCCCAAAGTGCTGGGTGCATCATCATGAGAACATAAATGAAGATGATGTATTACCCTCCTCTGAGAAACAGAGTTGATGAGAAACTCCATATGATTCTCCTATGTGAGACAGATGGAAAGAAGATGTGTTGAGTGGATGTGCCTATGGATGAGCACGGGTGAATGTGTGAAGAAATGGTTCTTCTATGTAATGGAGTGAGCCATATATATGGGCATCCCTATGGATGTGCCCCTAGTGGATGAGCACTAATGGTTGTATAAGACCCCTTTCTATATTTTTCAAGAGTCAGACCTTCCTATAACTCTAATTGTAATCTAAAGGGTACATGTCGGCCCCACCTTAATGTGATTAATAATTAATATAAAAGATAATTAATATGGAAACTATTACTTATATTTTGAGTTATTGAGGTTGGCCCTATTGTGCCAATAGACACATCATTTGATGTGACAAGTCTTATATAAATAAAGGTGAATCCCCATTGAGGAAACACACTTATCATTGTGTCATCTCATGATTTTAGAAGTTGTGGTCTAAAATTATGAGAATTGCAACACCCTCTTGTGTGCTAGTTTTGGTGATGGTGTGGGAGGTCTTTCTCTTGAGGAATATAGAAAAGGATTGAATGGGTTTTCTTCCCTTGTTGAGAAGGGTTTCCGAGGATAATTCTTGTGTACGTGTGCATGGATATTCTTCTTGTGATCTTGGTTTGCTGCAGTAGTTATGGTTTAAGTAATTGTTGACAAAAAATTTAAAAGGAATACATGATCCATAGATCACTGGAAAACTAACATGGTTTCAGAGTAGGCTTGAAGAAGACCATTTCACATTAGAAATTGAAGGTAGAATCTACCAAAACTTTACTATTAATGTGAAGAGAAGATTTTCAGACCCCTCTTAACTTCATGTGACAGAAGATGAAGAGACTGCATCAAATGATGAGGAAACCACTTCATAAATTCCTATGATAGATGATGAGGAGAATGGTTCATTTTTTAATATTTTTTAGTGTATGGGGAGGAGGGTTGGCTATCAAAATGAGGTGGCCACATGCCTTTCAAATCTTCCACAGAAAAACCTTCATAGCAGCCATGGTATATGGAGAAGGGCCAAACCCCTAAAGCATGGAGAAAATAAAGGCTAATCCCTCCTAAACCCTGTGGTAACCTTCCTTAAACTGGTTGCATGTCTCTAAGGCTTCCACAACAGAAAGGTGGCTAAAAGACAAACAATAAGAACCTCCATTGTTGTACACTCTCATGTATGCACTCGTACATAAATATTATTTGCATCATTTTCATAAGGGTATTTGTGGGAGGAAGGAACCCCTTGTGCAAATCATGGACCCAGAGAAGTCTCAATTCATTCAAAAGAACAACACACTAGAAGTAAAGACCCCAGGTTTGATTGTTTTTATATTATCATGCTACATTAGAAGTAGATGTTGTAGTTATGACAACAATTATTAAAATTGTTTTGATTCTAGAAGATGTACTCATAAATCTCCTCTAGGAGATATTCTTGTCTTGTTTCCTTTTGTTTGTTTTCTTGTTCTAGGCAGGTTAACAAAAAAGGAAGATGTCACTCATTCAAAATTTTAGAAAGAGTCACTTGATTCAAGAATGAGTGAAAGTTATTTGAGAAGAAGGAAAAGAGAAATAATTTCTCACCCTCAACAATTCATAGGGAGATAGCCATTAACATGTTGATCCAGTTTCTCCAGTTGGTATTACCAGGAACCTTGTAGCAGGCTATAAAAGACTTTTATGGGCTTGAGAAACTCTACAAGAGGCAGAAAGACATGCAGTCGATGGAAGTATCGAAAAATATAAAACGAGACTTATCGTCAGAGGATTCTCACAAGCAGAGGGAGTAAGACTATGATGAGATATATTGATCCAATAATCCGATACACTTCCATCTATACTATCATCCAAGAATTGGAAACCACATAAGATATATGGATTGTTGATGAGTTTGGTTTCCAACAAGAGTATTGTTGATCCAAAACTACTATTACAGTATTAGTGACAAGAACCTTCTTTTGATAACTTATTCAGAAAGTATTGTTGCTTTGATACAAGTAAGTGTTGACTTATGATTTTGACATGAAGGATATAAGTATGATGCACTAATTCTTGGACAAGAAGTATGAATGAGGATCGATGAGATTTTCTTGAGTCAAGGAAAATATACAATGGGAATATTAAATAAGTTTAGTATGACATAATGCAAAACCACCATGATGTATTTGAAGAAACTTAATGATGATGATTCAAATGAGATTGATCCACAACTGATTGGATCATTGATGTATCTAGTTAAAACAAGATCAAATCCATGCTATGCAGTGAATGTACTTAGTCAATCCATGAGTCGGCTGAGACATACTCACTGGATAGTAGTATAGCATGTATTGAGATGTATATGAGGCACAGTTTGATATGGCCTGACATATTCCTCCAGTGTGAACTTGAGTTTGCAGGATATGCCGATACAGATTGAGAAGAGAGTACAGTGGACCATAAGATCACATCTGGTTGTTGTCTTACCGTGAAGTTTTCCATGGTTTATTGATGCAGTAGGAAACAAAAATATGTGGCCTTGATTACCACAAAAGTAGATTATATAACATCAAATGTGGGAATCCATATGGATTCACAAGCTTTTGACATATTTACTTAACCATGAGATGGATCCTATGATGATAACCAAGAGTCGTGTGTAAGGATCTTTGAGAACCTAATGTTTCTTGATGAATCGAAACCTGATGAGATGAAATTTCTTTATATAAAGGATATGATGTAGAGGAAAATAGTACACATGTGGTACCTTCCTACACATGAGAAAATTGCAAACACTTTCACTAAATTAACTTGGTGAAGAATACTTCCCTAGTTGAGAGGGAGTGTTGATGACTCCAACCAAGACAAATTTCAAAGTACATCTCTGTCAGACTTGGCATGATGAGGAATGCCTCCCTAGCAGAGAGGCAGTATTGATCATTGTAGCTATGTGTGACATTCTCTAGCTTACAAACCTATGAGATGTGGATCATTGCAGCTATGTGAGTCTTTCTCCATATTACAAACCTGTGAGAAATCCCCTAAGAAGGGTACATCATTCCTATCTGAGATAGATCTGGAATGTAGAGATGACATCCTCCTTTCAGAGAGTTGAGAAGAAGTCTTGATGATTCTCCAGTGGAAAAAGGTGATCTGTTGAGTTAGACGTGCTTGTGGTTGAGAACAAGGTGAATGTGTGAAATCCCAAAGTGTTGGGTGCATTGTCACGAGAACAGAAATGAAGATTATGTATTAGCCTCCATTAAGGAAAAATGTTGAAGAGAAAGTCCAGATGATTCTTCTATGTGAGACAGAGGGAAAGAATATCTATTGAGTGGACGTGGTTGTGGACGATCACAAGTGAATGTGTGAATAACTAGTTCTTCTATGTAATGCAGTGAGCTAGAGATATGGACATCCCTATGGATGTGCTCCTAGTGGATGAGCATTGGTGGGTGTATAATATCCCTTTCTATTTTGTTCAAGAGTCATACCTACATGTAGCCCTAATTATAATGTAAAGGGTACAAGTTATCCCCACCTTAATGTGATTAATAATTAATATAAAAGATAATTAATATGGAAATTATTAGTTATATTTTGAGTTATTGATGTTGGCCCTATTGTGCCAATAGACACATCATTTTTTATGTGACAAGTCTTATATAAATAAAGGTGAATCCCCATTGAGGAAACACACTTATCATTGTGTCATTTCATGATTTCAGAAGTTGTGGTATGAAATTATGAGAATTGTAGCACCCTCTTGTGTGCTAGTTTTGGTGATGGTGTGGAAGGTCTTTCTCTTGAGGAATATAGCAAAGTATTGGTTGGGTTTTATTCCCTTGTTGAGAAGGGTTTCCTAGGATACTTCTTGTGTACTTGTGGATGGATATTATTCTTATGATCTTGGTTTGCTGTAGTAGTTATGGTTCAAGTAATTGTTGACAAAAAATTTAAAAGGAATACATGATCCATAGCTCACTGAAAATCTAACACGGTTTAAGAGAAGGATTGAAGAATACCATTGTGCATTAGAAATTGAAGGTAGAATATGCCAAAAATTTACTATTAATGTGAAGAGAAGAGGTTCGGACCACTCTTAACTTCCTTTGATAGAAGATGAAGAGACCACAACAAATTATGAGGAAACCAATTCATAAATTCATGTGATAGATGATGGGGAGACTGGTTCATTTTTTATTTTTCTGTAGTGTATGGGGAGGAGGGTTGAATGTCAAAATGAGGTGGCCACATGCCTTTCAAAAATTCCTCAGAAAACCCTTAATAGTAGCCATGGTATATGGAGAAGGGTCAGACCCCTAAAGCATGAAGAAAATAAAGGATGCCCCACCTCAACCCTATGGTAACCTTCCTTAAACTGGCCGCATCCTAAAATGAAATGGCCAGACCACTGTTCTGAAAATTCTGTCGTAAAAAATTTTGTGGTGAAGAAAAAGGGTCACACCCCTTCTAAATTTTTTGTGGTGTATTTTCAATGGTAATAGAAAGAACTAGATCCCTCCTAAAATTTTCTATGGAAACAAAATTGTTATAGCAAGACACGGGATACAAAAAATGTTGGCAATTTTAGTTATCAGAAAGCAAATCAGCGTATACTTGTCATTGATGGCAAGAACGTGTGGTCGCAGTGATGAAAACAGCATTGAATAACAGCGCAGTAATAATCGAGAGGAGAAGAGTCAGTGACCGTAGGATCTTATTCAAATTTCCCGAAAGAATATTAGCCATCAGATCTGCAGAAGTTGCAAGGGAGATAAGCCATCGGAGGTTCGGGGATCGGGACTTCATAATGCAAAGAACAATGACAATGAAAACCCTGAAATCGCGATATGTGATTTCGCGATTTGATCGCAGCCGTTAATTTAAGAAGTAATCTGGACTGTCTATTAGTGTGGACGCGTGGCAGCCGTTAAAGCCAAGGTGAAATCCCGACGGGATCTGGACCGTCTATTCGTCTAGATACGTGGCAGCCGTTAAAGCCAAGGTGAAATCCCGACGGGATCTGGACCGTCTATTCGTCTAGATACGTGGC
>ML777843.1:227415-271688 GCA_009831015.1 Picea engelmannii
TCTTTACTCTTACTGTCCATATGTTGTATGTTGGTAGATGACACATGAAGAAATCTTAATAATTATTTAAAAGATATAAAATTGTTTAAGATTATAAACAACTGATTCACCCCCCCTCTCAGTTGTTTTAGTATTTCCAACAAAAAATGTGTCAATTCCAAGAAAAAAATGTCCAGAATTTTTCTACAAAGACAACATACAAAATAATAATGGGGATTGAATGGTGCAAGGGATTCATAAGTCATTAAATTTCACCTTGAAATATCAAGGGAGAGATCAAATCCAAAATGCAAAGAAAAAAAAAATATGCCAACGATCCCCTAAACGTTGCTTTTTCATAGGCTGGAATAAACTCACAGTTTACCCCACATCTCGAGAAAATTCATAGGCTAGGGAATACCATTGAAGAAACCAATAATCCAAGAGAAAATCAAATAGAGGGATTCTCCCAGAAACTATATGCAATAAATTCCTAAATTATTACCAGGACCATGGATCAAATAGTTGCATTTGGTCATAATAAATTCTACAAATTTGTTGTCAAGATCAGAGTTAGATGGGACAACAAGTATGATGTTTTGACTAGCCTCTGTTGAAAATACTACTGGAAGGTTGGTTGTGTCAATATGGAGGTTGTAATTACTTGGAATGAATCACATCCCACACCTGGATCAAGATACTTGTAAACACTACAGACTTCAACCTTCCCTCCACACAGTAATTCTAGAAATGAATTTGCTGGCATGATGTCAAATATGTGACAACATTGTCAGTAACAAAAGCCTACAGTAGCCGTGCAACCTAAGATGAACTTTCCAACAGCAAGGGCCATGTATAAGTTACTTGGCAGTTAACACTACAACAATATTATTGTTGATAGAAGGCAGGATGTTGAGGAGATCTCTAGGCCCAAATATGAAGGAGTCTTTGAGGTATAGAAGGACCATGTCTGAGGCCTGTCCTAAACATGCAGAAAGTTTCTACTAGACCAAAGTATAGGTGGCTACAAGACAAACAAGAAGAACCTCCACTGATGTACATTCTCAGGTATGCACTTGGACATATATATTATTTGCATCATTGTCATAAGTGTATTTGCAGGAGGAAGGAACCCCTGGTGAAAATCATGGAACCATAGAAGTCCCAATGCATTCAGAAGAAAAACAAACTGAAAGTAAAGACCCTAGTTTTGATTGTTTTTAGATTATCATGCTACATTACAAGCAGGTGTTGTAGCTATGACAAAAATTCTTAAAATTGTTTTGTTTCTAGAATATGTAGTCATAAATATCCTCTAGGAGATATTATTGTCTTGTTTCCTTTCATTTGTTTTCTTGTTCTAGATAGGTTAACAACAAAGGAAGATGTTACTCCTTCAAGATTTCATAAGGTGTCACTTGAATCAAGAATGAGTCAAAGTTATTTGAGGAGAAGGAAAAGACAATTACTTTCTCCCCCTCAGTAGTTCAAAGGGAGATAGCCATTAACCTGTTGATCTAGTTTCTCTAGTTGGTATTCCCAGGAACCTTATAGAAGACTATAAAAGACATGTCTGGGCTTGACAAACTCTACAAGAGGAAAAAATACACGCAACTGATGGAAGTATCGAAAAATATAAAACGAGACTTATAGTCAAAGGATTCTCACAAGTAGGGGGAGTAAAACTATGATGAGATATATTGATCCAGTAATATGATACACTTCCATCTATACTATCATCCAAGAATTGGAAACCACATCAGATAGATGGATTCTTGATGAGTTTGGTTTCCAACAAGAGTATTGTTGATCCAAAACTACTATTACAGTATTAGTAATGAGAACCTTCTTTTGATAACTTATTCGGAAAGTCTTTTTGATTGGATACAAGTAAACATTGACATATGATTTCGAGATGAAGGATATAAGTATGAAGCACTACTTATTGGACAAGAAGTATGACAAAGGATCGATGAGATTTTCCCGAGTTAAGGAAAACATACAGTGGAAATATTAAAGAAGTTCAGTATGACAGAATGCAAAACCACCTTGATGGATTTGAAGAAAATGAATGACGATGATTCAAACGATATTGATCCACAACTGATTGGATCATTGATGTATCAGGTTAACACCAGATCAAATTCATGCTATGCAGCTAATGTACTTAGCCAATCCATGAGTCGGTCGCGACAGACTCATTGGATAACAATAAATCATGTATTGAGATATATATGAGGCATAGTTGGATATGGCCTGAGATATTCCTCCAGTGTGAATATGATTTTGTAGGATATGCCGATACAAATTGAGAAGAGAGTACAGTGGAATGAAAGAGAACATCTGTTTGTTGTCTTATCGTGAATATTTCCATGATTTCCTGAGGCAGTAGGAAACAAAACTCTGTGGCCTTGAGTACCATAGAAGCAGAGTATATAACATCGAATGTGAGAAGGCATATGGATTCACAAGCTTATGACATATTTACTTAACCATGCTATGGATCCTATGATGATAACTAAGAGCCATGTGTAAGGGTCTTTGAGAACCCAATGTTTCTTGATGGATCGAAACATGATGAGATGAAATATATTTATATCAAAGATATGATGTAGAGGAAAATACTGCACATGCAATACCTTCCTACACATGAGAAGATTGTGGACACATTCACTCAATTAACTTGGTGAAGAATACTTCCCTAGTTGAGAGGGAGTGTTGATGACTCCAGCCAAGTAAAATTTCAAAGTACATCCATGTGAGACTTGGCATGATGAAGAATAACTCCCTAGTTGAAAGGGAGTGTTGATGATTGCAACTATGTGAGACATTCTCCAACTTACATTCCTGTGAGATGTGGATCGTTTCAGCTATGTGAGTCTTTATCCAGCTTACAAAACTGAGAGAAAGCCCCTAAGAAGGGTATGTGATTCCTATATGAGACAGAACTGGAACGTAGAGATGAACTCCTCCATTCAGAGAGTTGAGAAGAAATCCATATGATTCTCAAGTGGGAAGAGGCGATTTGCTGAGTTAGACGTGTCTATGGATGAGCACAAGGTCAATGTGTGAAATCCCAAAGTGTTGGGTGCATCGTCATAAGAATAGAAATGAAGATGATGTATTAGCCTCCTCTGAGAAATAGAGTTGACAAGAAACTCCAGATGATTATCCTATGTGATACAGAGGGAAAGAATATCTATTGAGTGGACGTGCCTGTGGACGAGCATAGGTGAACGTGTGAAGAACTGGTTCCTCTGTGTAATGTAGTGAGCCAAAGATATGGACATCCCTATGGATGTGCCCCTAGTGGATGAGCACTAGTGGGTGTATAATATCCCTTGTTATATTGTTCAAGAGTTAGACCTTCCTGTAACCCTAAATGTAATGTAAAGGGTACGAGTCGACCCCACCCTAAAATGTGATTAATAATTAATATAAAAGATAATTAATATGGAAATTATTAATTATATTTTGAGTTATTGAGGTCGGCCCTATTGTGACAATATACACATCATTTGATCAGACAAGTGTTATATAAATAAAGGTGAATCCCCATTGAGGAAAAAAACTTATCATTGTGTCATGTCATGATTTCAGAAGTTTTCGTCTGAAATTATGAGAATTGTAGCACCATCGTGTGTGCTAGTTTTGGTGATGGTGTGGGAGGTATTTCTCTTGAGGAATATAGAAAAGTATTGGTTGGGTTTTATTCGCTTGTTAAGAAGGGTTTCTTAGGATACTTCTTGTGTACTTGTGCATGGATCTTCTTCTTGTGATATTGGTTTGCTGTAGAAGTTATGGTTCAAGTATTTGTTGGGAAAATTTTTAAAAGGAATACATGATCCATAGCTCACTGAAAATCTAACATGGTTTCAGAGAAGGCTTGAAGAAGAGCATTGAACATTAGAAATTAAAGATAGAATCTGCCAAAACTTTACTATTAATGTGAAGAGAAGAGGGATGGACCCCTCTTAACTTCTTGTGATAAAAGATGAAGAGATCATAGAAAATGATGAGGAACCCGCTTCATAAATTCCTGTGATAGATGATGAGGATACTGCTTCATTTTTTAGTCTTATGTAGTGGGTGGGGAGGAGGGTCGGTTGTTAAAATTAGGTGGCCACATGCCTTTCAAAAATTACCGCAGAAAACCCTTAATAGCAACCATGGTATATGGAGAAGGGCATATCCCTAAAGCATGAAGAAAAGAAAGGTTGACCCTTCCTCAACCCTGTGATAACCTTCCTTAAACTGGTTGCAGGTCTCTAAGGATTATGTAATCTAAAAGGAAAGGGACAGACCCCTGTTCTGAAATTTCTGTGGTGAAGAAAAAGGGTCAGACCCCTTCTAAAATTTTTGTGGTGTATTTTCAATGGTAATAGGAAGAACCAAATCCCTCCTAAAATTTTCTGTGGAAACAAGATTGTAATAGGAAGACATGGGATACAAAAAATGTGTCAATTCCAAGCAAACAATGCCTATAAGTTTTCTACAAAGACAACATACAAAATAACAATGGGGATTGAACGATGCAAGGGATTTGTAAGTCATTAAAGTTTAGCTTGAAATATCAAGGGAGAGATCAAATCAGAAATGAAAAAAACAAAATATGCCAATGATCCCCTAGACGTTTGTTTTTTCATAGGTTGATATAAACTCACAGTTTACCCCACAGCTTGAGAACATTCCTAGTCTGGGGAATACCAGTGATGAAACCAACAATCCAAGAGAAAATCAAATAGAGGGATTCTCGTTGAAACTATATGCAATAAATTCCTAAATTATTACCAGGACCGTGGATCAAATAGTTGCATCTGCTCATAATAAATTCTGCAAATTTGCAGTCAAGATCAGAGTTAGATGGGACAAAAAATATGAGGTGTTGACTAGCCTCTATTGAAAAGAATGTTGGAAGGTTGGTTGTGTCAATTTGGAGGTTGTAATTACTTGGAACGAATCACATCACACACCTCGATCAAGAGACTTGTAAACACTGCAGACTTCAAGCTTCGCTCCGCACAGTAATTCTAGAAATGAATCTGTTGGTATGGTGTCAAATATGTGACAAGATTGTTAGTAACAAAAGCCTACAATAGTTATGCAACCTAAGATGCACTGTCCAATAGCAAGGGCCATGTATAAGTTACTTGACAGTTAACACTACAATAATATAATTTTTTATAGAAGCCAGGATGTTGAGCAGAGCTCCAGGCCCAAATCTGACAGAGTCTCTAAGGTATAGAAGGACCAAGTCCGAGGCCTGTCCTAAACATGAAAAAAGTTGCTACTAGACCAGTGTATAGGTGTCTACAAGACAAACAAGAAGAACCTCAATTGTTGTACACTCTCAGGTATGCACTCGTACATATATATTATTTGCATCATTGTCATCAGGGTATTCGTAGGAGGAAGGAACCCCTGGTGCAAATTATGGACCTAGAGAAGTATCAATGCATTCATAAGAACAACACACTAGAAGTAAAGACCCCAAGTTTGATTTTTTTAGATTATCATGCTACATTACAAGTAGGTGTTGTAGTTGTGGCAACAATTATTAAAAATTTTTTTATTCTAGAAGATGTACTCATAAATCTCCTATAAGAGATATTCTTGTTTTGTTTCCTTTCGTTTGTTTTCTTATTCTAAGCAAGTTAAGAACAAAGGAAGATGTCACTCCTTCAATATTTCATAAGGAGTCACTTGACTCAAGAATGAGTCAAAGTTATTTGAGAAAAAGGAAAAGTCAAATAAGTTCTTCCGCTCAACAGTTCAGAGGGATATAGTCGTTAAAATGTTGATCTAGTTGCTCCAGTTGGTATTACCAAGAACCTTGTAGTGGGATATGAAAGACATGTTTGGGCTTTAAAAACTATGCAAGAGGCAGAAATACATGCATTCGATGGAAGTATCGAAAAATATAAAACGAGACTTATAGTCAGAGGATTCTCACAAGCAGAAGGAGTAAAATTATGATGAGGTATATTGATCCAGTAATCTGATACACTTCCATCTGTACTATCATCCAAGAATTGGAAACCACATCATATAGATGTATTATTGATGAGTTTGGTTTCCAACAAGAGTATTGTTGATCCAAAACTACTATTACAGTATTAGTGACGAGAACCTTCTTTTGATAACTTATTCATAAAGTCTTGTTGATTGGATACAAGTAAGCGTTGACTTCTGATTTTGAGATGAAGGATATAAGCATGTTGCACTACTTCTTGGACAAGAAGTATGACAAAGGATCGATGAGATATTCATGAGTCAAGGAAAATATACAGTGGTAATATTAAAGAATTTCAGTATGACAGAATGAAAAACCACCGTGATTGATTTGAAGAAAATGAATGATGATGATTCAGATGAGATTAATCCACAACTGATTGGATAATTGATGTATCTGGTTAACACTAGATCAAATTCATGCTATACAGTGAATTTACTTAGTCAATCCATGAGTTAGCCGAGACAGACTCACTGGATAGCAGTAAAGCACGTGTTAGCACATATTTTTGACAGGAAGGGTGTTTTTCCCTTAGAAAATAACCCCTTGGTGAGAAAATGCAGGAAAGGGTTGCATCACGACACACTTTTGGGTTCTTATCCTAAGTTTGGGTGCCTTGGTGTGTTTAGTAAGGAGCACGCAGATCTCAACAACTGAGATTTGCGCACTTAGATCAATGGTCTGTGTTCCATATCAGAACTTCTTCCTTTAATGGGGGGGGGAGGGGGGGTACGAGCAGGTGGTTTTTTGGCACGACCCCCCACAAACATGTTACCTCCTCATCAACTCGGACCCCCCCACGCATTATCACTTACCACCTACCCACCACCCTCCGTGCAAGTATTTCTGATGAATAATCCATATTTTTGTTGTCTTCAATCTTTGGTACCTGCAAAAATAATTTGGTGTAGATTTTGCTTAGCATTCTGTCGGATATGATACCATGTAAATGTGTTTAACTTGCACATAATAGATCTAGCTATAAAATACCACATAGATTTGCAGAGATAAATTGAGAAAGAAGAAGCAAGAGAGAAAGAATGGAAGAATTCTCATTAACTGTATTCCACACTCAAAGAGTGAATAATTTACAATAGATATAGGACACATGAGTAACTAATGAGCCATAGTGGTGGTGTAGATTGATCTGGACACATACTAGTGTTATACCAAGATTTTCCTCACCATTTCTATCTTTCACATAGGGCATTTTTCCATTTCCCTATGAAGACTTATCAACCCCTTTTTGATAGATCCAGAGCCAAAAAATATATATATTTCCACATATATGCTCCCTAACTGCTTTGCAATATGCGTATATGCTTGTTTCTCCACTACAACTCGTGTATATCAGGATTTTTGCCAACAAATACAAAATGAGGTTGGGTTTCCATGTCACGAGAGAAGATCTTTGATATTTGGCCTTCCATATACTGGAAATGTTCCAAATCGGCCCTTCAGTTTCATTCTGGAGGCTATGAGGTCACAATTTTGAGCTATGGAAAAAGAGGAGAAAGCATTTAACTTTGAGAGCAAAGTTACTCTAGAGAAGTTACTTCATATTGAGTCTACATCCCTTTGTCCCTCAAGTTTGAACACACTGTTCATCCCCCAACATCTTTCCTTATTGTCGAGAGGACCTCATTATCTCTTTGCTATGAGATTGCCTTTGGTGGAGGAAGGAACTTGGTTTCTTGGTTTTGAACTGTGCCGACACGAAAGTCTGTAATGTTGATACTTTTGTTGATCAATTATTAATAGTAATACTCCTTTCCTGTCCTATCAATATCTTGCAAATGATGATTATTATCCATGGGAATGTTTGTAATGTTTATTAATGGATTGTACTATCTAATGTGCTAACTCATTTTATATATTCTCACTATATACTTGCATCACTTGTTTGTTGAGAACTTCTTGCAGGTGTAGAGCTTTGGGTCAAATTGCTCAACAGTGGTAAAACATCAAATGATTGGATCGAGGTAGGCTTCTTTCTCGTATTGCACATTAGTTTATATAGCACATGTTGGAATTGAGTTGATTTTTGTAGTCATACCTATTTGTTGTGGTTTACCCTTAGCCATAGAGAGTTTTTCCCCTGTAACAGAATTGGTGACTCGACTGGGGAGAGATCTTCCTTATAAGGGTTGAAGTACTTTTTCTTCTTACATTTCTCTTTTTCCTTTGTGTTTCTTGTCGTATCACTGCTGGACAAATTCTGTTCACCCTGGGTCTAAGTTTTCATCCTTTTACCCTTGATTGGCCTTGTTTTAAAGCATATACACTCTTTTTTCCTTGACAGTCACATATACACATGTGTTGTTTCACTGCAAGAAGCGTATATACACTTTATTCTCCTAAAAAGTCACGTATACCACTTCCCCTTGCTTGTTTTGCTTGGTTTAGTGAGTGTTGGGTAGGATTTGAGGATTGTTGAGCCTTCTTAGGTCTCTGTAGTGCCTGTTAAGATTATCTGGGATGACAAGAAACCTGTTTGGAGTTGAATTTTTCGGCGGAGTCTTTCTCGTTGTTTTCTATTTTTAGTTTGTTCTTGGTTTCTGGGTTGTTTTCTTGGCTACTTGGTATTCTTCTATTTTTATACACAGTAGAATGTATATATCAGGTTTCCTATCAGTCCATGTATTTTCTTGTTTAGTACATTAAAAATACAAAAAAAATAGACATTTTGCATTGGTTGGCATTTTTGTCTTTGAATCCTCATCATTAGCTTAGCATATTTAGCGAAAGATTGCATTTTACTTTTGAATTGAAGAGTTGGAATTGAAGACTGCACTGTTTTTATTTAGCATATCATTCATTGAAAAGTTAAAGATAGGCTTTGCATTATATCCATATTTATTTTCTTGCAGAGTCATAACACCATGAGTTTCACTTCCATACCTTTTTGAGTAACCATGGATAACAAAATTTACGCTTTAAACTAAAATTGATTAGTCACGATTTTATTTTTCAGGGTGCACAAACTAGCCTAGGATTTAGTGCCTTGGAATACGATTTTGTGAGTAAACTTCTCCAAGGAAATTAAATCAACATATGTGTCTGAGACAAGGAGTTGAGAAGTCCATTGTATAATTAGTAATATTAGGAGGCTCCCCTTATGACACAGATGCCACCTCTTCCTCGGCAGAGTCTCGTGTGACCTCTCGGTCTTAAGGATCGTTCGCTCTATTTCATGAGTCGAAGCAGCTCCTTCGATTCCCTGCTGGAATCTCTTCTAAATCGATCCACAGGTCCTTCGGGAAGCTCCCCTGTGCGAACACCACTAGGCACAAGCTCTGCGCTCTTCATTCGATCACAGTGCTATGACCAAGGCCTACCTCGAAAGGCGCTTGTCACAAATCACCTCTCACGAGTTCGCGAGTCGAAGCTCTCGACTCCTCCTGTCGAATCCCGCGATATCTGAGTTCGCAAGATCCTTAGATCTCTGCCACCTGTCCTCCTCCAATGGATGGTCTCGATCTTCTCACCACTTCACCGCTCGTGAAGTCCAGAGACTTCTTTCTCTAACCTCCGATGTCTGAATCAATGATATGGGTGATCTCGTGACACATGTCCTCTCCAACGGACCACTCAAATTCTTTCACCCTTTCAGGATTTTCGCTTTCGCCTGTGAGGGTTTAAACCTTGGAAACTCTCAACAGATCCAACGGCTGTCGAGTTATTCACTCAAGATCTGATGGTTAAGATCCTCTCACTTGTGCGCTTCTCTGCTGCTCCCTAGATGTGGAAAACCAATGGTCCAGATCTCTTCTCCTTAGCCTGATATAACATCTACTGGGCACCCTCCTAAGCTTCTGCGCTTTCTTCTAACACTTGGAAGAATTCCAAATGTCTAAGGCCTTAACTTTGAATTCTTTTCCCTACGATCTCTTCACCTTAAGTCTCGCTTGCGTGTACAAAAATGCCACTCCTTTTGAACTTTAAAAACTCCAAACTCTTCAAGGAGTTCCGTAGCCTCTGCACTCCTTGCAGCTATGGATTTGTGCATAAAAGAACTCGCCCTCCTGAGCTTTGCCTTCTCTTTAACCTTAAGAGGTTTCCATGACTCCTACACTCCTTGCAGATTCTCTACATGCATGAGGTGCTATCCCTACTGAGCTTACTCACAAGCTCAGATCTCTAAGGAACTAAGTCCCTTTTTCCTTTCTCCCTCAGGTGGAGAATTCAGATGCACTCCTGGCTATCCCTTTACTCAAGCAACCTTTTGCTGAGAGTTTCAGGGTGTTCAACAACCTTGCGAAGATCCTTCTTCTTGGACTCTTCTACTAATTCCAGAACTCAAGGAGTTCTTTTCTCCTCTTGTACCTGTCTGCACACCTACTCAATGCCCACCTGGAAAAGTATCTTCTTATAGAACATCCAGCAGTTCTGTCCCCTCCTGTGCGCCCTATGCACCTGTTCAATTCCCTCCTGGCAGACCTCTCAGAATCCTTAGTGATCCTTGTTCTCCTATCTGAACTCATAGTAGAGTTCTTCTCAATGCATCACTATGCATTTTCTCAATGCCCACTTGGCAGAGCTTCACATAACTCCTCAGAGATTCTGTTTACAACTGTGTTTTCTCATATAGAGCCTTGCCTCCAAGGTATTCAACAACCTTGAGGTCTTCCTCCCAAGTTGTTGATTTCAGCTTCAATGCCCACCTGGCACACCTCTGTCTGAACCCATAGAATTCAGAAATGCACCCTCTTTGCATGGCTATTAGAGCCCGCAGCGTTCCGTCACACCCTCATGGTGTGAAGCCTCAAAGACCTCTCAAGCCTGAAACCAAGAACACTCCTACAAATGAAAAACTATAGCATACATTCACAACATAATTCGAACACACATAGACATTCATTCAACACAGGAAATATGCAGAAAAACTGTTGTTTTTATTAAATGGAAAATGCCTGTTTGTACAAGGTGTTCCTTAGCACGGCATGTAACAAGGTCTCAGCTCTTCTCCTCTCTTCTCTATGGTAACAAGGTCTCGACTCTTTTTATTCTCTTACAACTCTCTTGTGCATACTCTAACTATTACAAAATGAGATCGAAATTGATCTTTTACAAGAGGGGCTCTTCGAGCTCTTCCCTCCAATATACCTACCCTATTCAATGGCATTGAATGGTCTATCTAGTCCAAAAATCGGATCTAGATATTAACCTTCAAAGCATTAAAGTCCCACCTACCTATAGCCTATGCAAAGGCACAGCTTCATGGCTCAACAACTTAAAACATTTAATTACATTCATTCAAATTTTAAATGAGGACTGCGCCTCTCTTCAACACGCGATTTGAATTTGCTGATGTGGTTGGCTGGTTGACATGGAGAGATGCTCCTGCATCATACTCCTCAGCTGAAAAATTCATGAGCTCCTTCTCATGAGCTTCCACTCTCAGCTATAGGAATCCTTCTGGATCCCAAACAAATTTCTGGAGCTGTTCATCTGCTCCATTTCCCCGCCGCTGTTGCTTCTACTGCTGCGTTGCTGCTGCTATTGCTGCTTCTTCTTCCAATTCTCTGCTTAGCTTCTCCTTGCCAATAGTCTCTACTGATATGATCATCAGCTTTCTGATCATCTTGATCACTTTGTCCAGCTGCTCCAGTGGTTGGCTCTGTTCATGCAGTCTCCTCAGCTGCAATTTTTTTTTGCAATTGGGCAGATCACTATGATCTCCCTTGCCATCTTCTTCATCTTCATCATCTTCTGTGGCATTGAGTGTCCACTCTACTACAGACTTTAGCTCTGTAGTCTCTTCCTGACTGACCTGTTGTTCACTCGCCTTCTCTGATAGCTCAACTCTTGTCAATTCTCCCACTGGCCCTGGATTGTTCAGCCAATCCTCCAACATCTCTAGCTCCATCTCCCATGGAGTGAGTAATCTATTTTCCTTCTCTTCGGCTTCTTCTAATGCTAGCTTCATTGCTGCAACTTCCTTAGCTTCCTGGCTGAAAGCGTTGAGACACTCCTCAGAATGCTCATTCTCTTTTTCTTCTTGGGTAGCTTCCCAAGTCTGCTCCAATTCTTCCCTGACAATCTCAGCTGGCTGTCCTGCTTCTGCTGTTGTTGACTCTGCAACATAGATTTCTACCTCCTCTGGTCTATGTGACAGGAATATGTGAATTCCTCCAATCATTAAAAGATTCCTCAAATCTTCCTCTTCTATTAGTTGCATCTGTTGATCTAAACTCACCTCTGAGTTTATGAGACCCTCAGATAGTCTCATCTGCTCATCGCTGCCCACCTGGCAATATGGGATTTTCATGCTACCCTCCTGGCAGTCTATGGAATCAACTGATCCCCTCTCTGTAACCTTGCCCACCTGGAAAATTGGAAAATTTTCGCTGCCCTCCTAGCAGTCTATGAGATCCCCCAGCGATCTCGATTCATTTCCCTCCTGGCGGTGTGAAATTCCCTGGCTGTCGTCAGGACAGTCTGTGAGATCCCGTAGTGATCTCAACTCTTTTCCCACCTGGAAATTGGGAATTTCTTCTCTTACCTCCTGGCAGTTCTTGAGATCTTCATCCGATCCCATTTCATCCTCAGCATTGATGAGATTTCTCCCAGTCTCTGGCTCACATACCTGAACCCTTTTCTCTGGTCTGTTGAGGTTTTCAGCATGCCTCAACCACCATTTCAATAGCTTACACTGTCTTTTAGCCATTAACTCTAGCATTTTCTTTCCAGCATTTCTTCGGCCTTCAGTAGCCATATCACTGTCCCTGTCTGCTTTCTTGGAAAACCTATTATTGTCACTTCGAAATCCTGAGTGTTCCAACTTCTCCTATAGTCCTCTTGACTATCTTCTTCTCCTCTTCACTTCACCTAAAATCTACAGATGAAGTCCTTCTCTGATACCAAAAACTGATGCAAACACCACCTCTACCTCGGAAGAGTCTCTATGCAACATGTTGGTCTTAAGGATTGTTCTCTCTATTTCATGAGCTGAAGTGGCTCCTTCGATTCCCTACTAGAATCTCTTCTAAATCAATCCACAGGTCCTTCGGGAAGCTCCTCTATGCGAACAACACTAGGTGCTAGCTCCGCCCTCTTCGTGCGATCACAACGCTATGACCAAGGCCTACCTCAAAAGGCGCTTGTCACAACTCGCCTCTTGCGAGTTCATGAGTCGAAGCTCTTGACTCCTCCTGTCCAATCCCACAATATCCAAGATCACGAGATGGGTATAACTCCCTCCCTTTTTAGTTCCCTCTGCGCGTTACCACTGGATAGGCTTCCCACTAGCGCTTCTCACCTTTTGCCACTTCACAAGTCGAAAGGTTGGTCTTCCCTCCCCTTATCTTACGAACCCCCAAGACATGAAAAGTCAACAGGGTGTTGACTCTCTTCAATGAACAATGTGTGTCAGCTAGTCTATCCTTCAGGCCCACAATGTGGTTCTGCCACATGTCTCTCGTGCCTGTCTTCGACACTTCATGATTTCTCCACTTGGAGCACCCAACCCTTGGGATCTCACCTTGCAAACCTCCAAGTTCATGAGATCCTTATATCTCTGCCACCTGTCCTCCTATGATGGACGGTCCCGATCTTCTCACCACTTCACCCCTCGTGAAGTCAAGAGACTTCCTTGTCTAACCTTCGATGTCTAAATCCCTGATATAGGTGATCTCAAGACATGTGTCCTCTCCAACAGATGGCTCAGATTCTTTCACCCTTTTCGGACTTTCACTTCCACCTGCAAGGGTTTAAACCTTGACAACTCTCAACAGATCCAATGGCTGTTGAGTTCTTCACTCAAGATCTGATGGTTCAGATCCTCTCGCCTGTGTGCTTCTCTACTGCTCCCAGGACGTGGAAAATCAATGGCCCAGATCTCTTCTCCCCAGCCTGATCTAACGGCTATTGTGCGCCCTCCTGAGCTTCTGTTCTTTCTTCTAACACTTGGAAGAATTCCAAATGTCTAAGGCTTTAACTTTGAATTATTTTCCCTATGAGCTCTTCACCTTGAGTCTCGCTTGTGCGTACAAAAACGCCACTCCTTCTGAACTTTAAAAACTCCAAAATATTCAAGGAGTTTTGTAGCCTCTGCACTTCTTGTATCTATAGCTTTGTGTGTAAAAAAACTCACCCTCCTGAGCTTGGCCTTCTCTGGAACCCTAAGAGGTTTCCATGACTCCTGCACTCCTTCCAGAGACTCTGCACGCATGAGGTGGTATCCCTGTTGAGCTTACTCACAAACTCTGATCTCTAAGGAACTAAGTCCCTTTTTCCTTTCTCCCTCAGGTGGAGAATTTAGATGCCCTCCTGGCTATCCCTCTGCTCAAGCAAACTTTTGCTGAGAGTTTCAGGGTGTTCAGCAACCCTGCGAAGATCCTTCTTCTTGGACTCTTCTACTAATTCCAGAAATCAAGGATTTCTTTCCTCCTCTTGTACCTATCTGCACACCTACTCAATGCCTACCTAGCAGAGTATCTTCTTACAGAACATCCAATAGTTTTTTCCCCTTCTGTGCACCCTATGCACCTGTTCAATGCCCTCATGGCAGAGCTCTCAAAATCCTTAGTGATCCTTGTTCTCCCGTCTGAACTCACAACAGAGTTCTTCTCAATGCATCACTATGCATATGCTCAATGCTCACATGGAAGATCTTCACAAAACTCCTCATAGATTTTGTCTGCAACTGTGTTTTCTCATAAACAACCTTTCCTCCAAGGTATTCAGCAACCTTGAGGTCTTCCTCCCGAGTTGTTGATTTCAACTTCGGTGCCCACCTGGCACGCCTCTGTCTGAACCCACAGAATTCATAAATGCACCCTCTGTGCACGGCTATCAGAACCTGCAGTGTTCCATCACACCCTCATGGTGTGAAGCCTCAAAGACCTCTCAAGCCAAAAGCCAAACACACTCCTGGAAATGTAAAACTACAGCATACATTCATATCATAATTTGAACACACATAGACATTCATTCAACATAGGAAATATGCAGGAAAAATTGTTGTTTGTATTAAATGGCAAATGCCTGTTTGTACAAGGTGTTCTTGAGCATGGCCTATAACAAGGTCTCAACTCTTATCCTCTCTTCTCTATGGTAACAAGGTCTTGTCTCTTTCTCTTCTCTTACAACTCTCTTGTGCATACTCTAACTATTACAAAATGAGATTGAAATTGATCTTTTACAAGAGGGTCTCTTCAAGCTCTTCCTTCCAATATACCTACCCTATTTAATGGCATTGAATGGGCTGTCTAGTCCACAAATTGGATCTAGATCTCATCCTTCAAAGCATTAAAGGCCTACCTACCTATAGCTTGCGCAAAGTCACGGCTTCATGTCTCAACAGCCTAAAACATTTAATTACATTCATTCAAATTTTAAATGAGGAATGTGCCTCTCTTCAACACGCGATTTGAATTCACTGACATGGCTAGTTGGATGGTTGGCTAACCTGGAGAGATGCTCTTGCATCACCTCACACCAGAGTTAATCACAAGGTCATGTGAAGTAAGTTGAAGGGATAACTCCTATATACTCACCTAGTGTCAGAGATATTTCTGTGGATTTATTCATATTTGGGGATATTGCTAGTGCCTATACCTGTTTGAGAGGTGGTACTTTAAAGGTTTCGAGCTTTGTTACCCTGCCCATATGGTGATATAGACTTATGACTACTCACTTGTGCATCGGTTATATAGTGGTTTATTAGTTACTTGACTTAGGTATATCATAGGTTACTTGCAAGGGTTATTATACTTGTACCCTGAGTTAGATAGGGGTTAGACAACACACATCCTTTATGGAGGATTACCTCTCCAGGGGGATCTGACTAATTGGTTGTTAACCCTACGAGGGCCCTTATAACTGATTTTGTTACCTCCAAACTTTATCATGGAGTCTCAACTCTTTCTGGGATGAGACATACCTTCTTTAGCGAGGGAGGCCACTCAACCACTTTAGCCTGTTTGCATGCATATTGGCTGTTTGAATTTTTTGTATGCTCTTTGACTATTAGCTGGCTATTGGTGCATAAATATGTTCATTGTATATCTCACACTCATTTAAATGTCAATCCGGGATTCATAATCGAAAGATTCGTTACACCATATGTGCCAAGAACAAGTAACCTATCTAAGTCTGTTTCATATAGGAAATAATTAATAACATACAAATTCCATTTCTAAGATCTCTAAATACTTCAAAATATCCTCTTAACCTAAAAGAGAAAACTGATAATGAAACTTAGACAAACAGTCAATCAAAGAGATGTTGTACTAGAGAAACAAGTCTGTTCATTTTAGGCACTTGTATTGAAAAGATGAACTTTAAGAAGCTTGTCTCCTCTAGTAATTAAAACAATCAACTCCAACCATTCTTGAAACAAAAGCCAACTTCAACTTCATGTAATTCAATCAAACCAGCACAAGGGGAATTTAGTATAACTGAAAGACTTTATTACAACACATGAATATGAAAGATAAAGTCTCCTGGTCTCTTGTGATACTACAATCATAAACTTAAAATATCAATCCCACACTTCAAATTATGAGATAGCTACCTTCAACATTGGATAATAAAATGTATATTCAATCTAGCACTTGACTATACACACCAATCCAAAATGATTAACTCAATGCTCAATCCTGAGAATGAAATAAAGACTAATCACACACACACACTGTTGTAAACTATCCATACAAACACACATAACGTATACAATGAGGTTTACCTTAGTTGGGGCGCTGGGCCCTTGCTGAACCAACAAGGAACCTGTTAAGGAGTTAACGTACTGAAACTTTCACTCACATCCAAGAATTGACATAAAAGATATTTTGTATTAATTCAACTGGTAAATTGGATCAACAGTCTTTTACTTCATACATGACGACGACAAGTACTATCTGATTCTTATCATATATTTCTTACATTTATCTCTACACAACATTGCTTATATAAGTTAAGCTTATACTACCAATATTTATGGATAAACATTAAACAGTTCAAGAAATCCCAGAATTAAGATTTACATCGAATTTTTAGGAGTTGACTCCATCCTCATGACACAAAGTGCATGAGCAATGGAGTCTCTTGCAACTGGAGAACTGACTTAGACGTTTCTATCCAACTATCTTCTCGAAATCTCCACCATTATCTAGGTCCAAGTAGCGCATCCTAAAACAAAGGTTTTGGTACCGAATTGCACACAGTTGCGAGTCTAGTACTGGAATAGAGAAGAGAAAGGAGTATTGGAATAACGCACATCTTGGTACCAGAATGGGGTTGGTACTGGATCAAAATTGTCTTGGGTACCAGAATGGATTCAGTATCGGATTACACGGTGTCTGGTAGTGTTGTATATACTGCTCATAAATCAAATTATTAGAACTATACAAAATAAAACACTTTCAATCAAATTAATTTAAGAAAGTTAAAAAAACATGCTTTAAATCACCAATTACCTCTTGTAGACATGACATAGCTATTAGGCATGTGTTTTGGGAGGGAAGAGTCCAATATAGGTTTATAATAGAGGCAAAAAGACTTAGATAGAGGGTAAGATAGGGTATTATCTTATGTCAAAATGGAGACTCAACATTTCCCCCATGTCGAAGATGTTGCATGTCCTCATGCAATGTTATCAAAAACTGGTACCCAAAAACTTTCTGCACAATTGGACCCTCCTCTGTCATTCCTCAGATTAAAAAATGTTAACACTGAAAGCTTCACTCTTCAATTCCTTCTTGATCACCCTAGTGTAATGGACCAATCGCAAGACTTTGTTAAGCTTGGAAGAGACCTCTGCATTCTGCGCCTTCAATTTTTCATTCTCTACCTTGATATTCCTATCCAATATTTTGTATTCTCCAATTTCTTGTTTCAATCTCTCAATTTCTATTAATAATGTTGGTTCATTCAGGGACTGGTCTACACTTGGTGTGAGAAATTCCTTGGCAACCATCTCTCAAGCCTCTTTTTCTTTCCTCAGACTCCTCAGAGCCTTTATTATCATATTTCATCTGCTCAAGGATTTGCCTGGACTCAGTGTGAATGCTTCTTGAGTTACCACCTCTCGAGCTTCTTCTCCCTTCCTTTAATCCATCAAAGTCTTTGTTACCAATCCTTCCATATCACTTATTGTAACCAGTCCTTATGTTTCACTTATGGCAACTCCCCAGCCACTCTCTTTGTCCGAAGAACTTGGAATCTCCATAGGTTCTCTTTGAGGAGAAGGTATGTTTGGAATTGTCTCCTGTTTAGCCATACTTCTGGTGGTCCTACATATGGGTGGTGAGGCTTTCTTAGAATTACTGATAGGGGTAGGAGTTTCTTCAAATAGTTTCCTTTTCTTAGCTTTACTGATAGGGGCAGGCCAGGACATCTGTACCTCCTGTGTCGACTGGTCATTTATCTTGTGGGCTTCAACTGTAAATTCTAGGGTTTTATTTTACTGGAAAACCTGTATTCCTAACCTAGAAGATTGAGGTGTGGGCTCTGGAACTTGTGCCTCCTTTCCTTCTAGTTTCTTCCTATTTTTACTTGTCACCTTAGTAGTCTCCTTCAATCCACCAACTGAGATTTGGGAAGGCCAGGTAACTTCAAAAATACTTTTCAATTCTTTAGGGGATTTTGGAGGGGGTTTTACAGTTGGCTCTAGTAAAATCCCATGTTGATCTGTCTCCTTCTTTTGTTTCTTATTCTATGACCATTGGTATTTAGGGCATAGGAATGAGCTAGACACTTCAGCTAGTGCATAATTTTTCTTTATTTGTAACTGGAAGTCAGGGGTCTTCTCTATTTGATTGGCTGGATCTGATGTTATTTCCATAATTGTTTTGGGAACGTTATCCAATTGACCACATGGTTATGAGCCCTCCTTTCATATTTTACCCCTTTGAACCGAAGTATAGCTTACTCTCTGAAATTGAGTGGTTGTCTTCTTTCTTGATATAACAGGCTCCCCCACGATAGACTTTTCTGTCATTGATTTCTCAATGGGATGAGATGAGTTGGGTGCAGTAGTGTCTTCTTTACCTCCTGATGCCATGTCTTTATTTTCTTTTCTGTTTGAGCCTTCACTGTGTGTCCCTACCTCCTGTGTCTCAACTGACTTGGATTTGTCCTGAGCGAAGCTCTGTTGGAGCAATTGCTTCCAACTACCCCCTTGTGCTTTTAGAGCATGAAAAACTAGAAGTTTGATTAAACCGTGATGATGAATACTTGTCTCAGGTTTCTTAGAAACTGACCTCACCCCTCTTTCCATTTTCTTTAAACTCATCCATAAAAAATGGGGAAAATTTATCTTTGGTCCTCCCTCAAAATGTGACAAAAGCTTTAAATGATAAATGAAGGTCATGACATACCTTCCCTCATAGGTGAGGAATTTCTGTAGACTTATAAGCATTGTCAAATATTTTTCTTTGATATAGCTCCAAGGGACGCCCTTGGTCCAATCAGGGTCATGACATTCTGGTTTGAGGAATTGTTGACAGAGATTTTTGTCTACGATTACTCTTTTGAAGTATCTTTCTCCAACCATCCGGAGACCCGTGGCCTCTTCTATAGTGGCCTCTGTAATTTTTAACTTCACATCCCCAAGCTACACATTCTCTACATCATATGTTTGTGCAAAGAAGAGATAAATTCCCTCATGATGGCCCTTAAATTTCTCCAAGAATGGCACCCACCCTGACTGTTCAATTTTTTTCTTACAAGCCTGATATTCTATTGTTTCTTTGTATGTTTGAAATATTGGCTCATGCCTATCAACCCCCATACTATTTTAAGCAATTGTATTGGGTGGATAAGGTGTAGACAAAAGTTCAAGGGTTGAGTATCGGATGATAGAGTATCGATTGGGAGAAACATACAAGGGATACGAAGGCATAGGGTGTCTGTAGATAGTGTGACAACAAGGGTAAATAATTCTCATCTGGATGGTGGAGCCATCCAGAGGATAATTTATGAATGGAAGTGTAGATTACAATGGTCACGTCAATACTCATGATGATATGGCAAGGTAAGTTGGATCTACTAACGGTTTCCAGATTCGTGGGAAGCTTGGTGGCAAATGATATTCATGAAAGGAGGTGGTCATTATGATTGGGACTTGTGTATATGAAATCGAATAGGATCATTACTTGATATGCTGATATTCGTGGTTCACGTCGTCTCATATAGTACGAAAACTCATCATGGGGTTTATTTATCAGATAAACAGAGGGAGTTTGATCCGATAAAAGACATCGTGATTTTGCATTTTTGATGTTTTGTAGGACACTTCCTTCTCACGAAGGTGAGGTATAATATTTCTATAGAGATTCATGATAAAATAGGGGTACGTCATGATACAAGAGAAATCATATGTTCTAAACGCATATTTAGTCTAATTCCTTTAAATAATACGAAAAAAAATGTCGAATATGTATGTCCTCGCACTAATAATTTGACAACAACTTGGAAACATGATGAAAGTTACCTGTCATATTCTTACCAGTACTGGCTCACCTATGTGTAGAATTTGTAATTGATACAGGATCACCTGAGTGTTGGATCGCCTTTGCGTAATACTTGCAATAGGTATAGGATCACCTGGGTGATGGATCACCTGTGTGTAAAATTTGCAGTTGGTACAGGATCACCTGAGTGCTGGATCACCTGTTTACCTGAGTGTTGGATCACATGTGTGTAAAATTTGCAATTGGTATAGGATCACTTGAGTGTCGGATCACTCGTGTGTAAAATTTGCAGTTGGTACAGGATCACCTGATTACCTGAGTGCTGGATCACCTGTGTGTAAAATTTGCAGTTGGTACCAGAATAGCACAAGGCCCCTTCTTTTATACTAGATAGGATCCGATACTGGATAGGCACAACAAGATGATATGGTGGCCCTTCATACATAGAGGTGATCATTGATGCGAGATAAGCACAAAAATGAACTTTATTGATCTTAAAAATCTTAACACTGATTCTGGTGACAGTGATTTATAGAAATAGTTGGTGTTCTATGGTCAAATCCATCTGAAAAACCATGTAGTTGCCAAATTTTATAGAGGAATAATGCAGTAAATATTTGTAACAGGAGGGTACTCTGTAATGACCAGTAAGTGAGATGAAATAACTCCTTTTCTTCTGGAGCCAAGGTGACCACACTTTTGTTGGCATTTCCTCTTTTATTACAACACGATAATAATCCTAACTACTACTTTTCTGTGGATTTTTATTGAGCCCATATTAGTTAATGCTCGCCAGTATTTTCAATTTTATAGAGTCTGAAAAACTTAAAGGAAAATCTCTATACTGTCCCGTGGATTTTTGTCGAGCCCAGGCCAGTTCCTGCTCGCCGATATTTTCAATTTTAAAGAGTCTGAAAAACTTAAAGGAAACTCTCTATATTGTCTCGTGTATTTTTGTCGATCGTGGGCCAGTTCTTGCTCGTCGGTGTTTTCAATTTTAAAGAGTCTGAAAAACTTAAAGAAGACTCTTTCTAGTAGTTGTCCTCCTTATTTGTTTATCTACATGGGAACACCACCGATTTTTCTTTTGTCTTTGTTAGTTAAAAATAAAAATAAAACTTCATCTCATGACATACCTATGTACAGAAAATGAATTTATACAATTTGAACTTACTATGGTAGGTCAGCAGGGGGGAAAACCCTCTCACCCATCAATTGTATTTCGAGAGTCTGAAGAACATTTTTCACAAAATTTTCCTTTGACAACAGTTTGTGATAAACCTTCAGTCGATGTCCATTTACAACCTAGGAAGTCCACTTTTCATCAATAGTCTTTATCCTTACTGCACCATTGTCATATACTGTATCAACCTCATAGGGCCCCATCCATCTGGTAGATAATTTGCCTTTGAAATTTTTAAATCTGCTATCATATAGGAGGGCCCAATCATCTGGCTAGAAGGACTTCTGTTTAATGTACTTATCGTGCCATTTGGTCCTTTATTCTTGTATTAGGGTGGTTCTTTGTAGAGAATCTTGTCTTATCTCATTAATCCCGTTCAATTGTAATAGCCTATGTTTTTGAGCTTCATTCAGGTCCATTCCTAATTGCATGGCAGTTCTGAAGGTATTTACCTGAAACTCTATGGGCAGTAGTACCTTCTTCCCATATACCAACTCATACGGTGTATGGCCTATTGTATTTCTCCAGGCTATCCTGTAGACCCATAAGGCCTCATGCAACCTATCAGCCTAGTCTTTTTGATGTAGCTGAACAGTCTTAGTGAGGATGGCCTCTATCACTTTGTTGGTCAATTCTACTTGGCCATTAGATTGGGGGTGATAGGGTGAAGACTTTCCGTGTCTGATATTGTATTGTTCGGTAAGGCCCTTAACCAAATTTGAGGTGAATTGTGTTCCTTGATCAATGAGTATCTCCCGAGGTACCCCGAAATGAGTGAAAAATTCCTCAAAGAGAAAATCTACAATAGATTGTTCATTGACTTAATACAGGGCCTTGGCTTCTACCCATTTTGTTACATAGTCTGTGCAAACTAATATGTACTTTTTCTTCCAAGACATGGGATTGATAGGTCCAACAAAGTCTAAGGCCCATTTTTCAAAGGGTTTGATTACTACTTGGGCTTGGAGTGGAATTTCACTGACTTATGTAGGTCTTCCCATTCTTTGGCAATCATCGCAGCTGGCCACGCATTTCTTTGCATCTTTAAAAATGGTCGGCCAATAATAGCCATATTGTAGGATTTTGTAAGCTGTCCTTTTGTCAGCAAAGTGGCCTCCACATGGGCCATCATGGCAATCTCTGAAGATATCTTGCATTTCATCTTCCCGGACACATCTTCTGATTACCAAATCAGGTCCTGTTTAGTATAGGGTATCTTCATGCCACATATAATTGACACTTAGCTGAATGATTCTTTGTTTTTCTCTGGATGTCATACCTTGGGGTAGCTTGCTGGTTACCAAATAGTTGAATACGTCTACATACCAAGGGGTGAATATAGAAATGGAAAATAATTTCTCATCCGGAAAATCATCATCTACTGGAGTACTGCCACCTGTATGGATAAGCCTAGACAGAAAATCAACAACCAAGTTATCTATTCTAGGCCTTTCTATGATAGTGATATTAAATTCTTGTATAACAAGAGCCATCTAGTTACTCTAGCATTTGTAACAGGTTTATTCATTAGAAATCTGATAGCTAAGTGATCTGTGTGCAAAAAAACTTTGTATCCCGTTATATAGTGTCTAAACTTGTTGATGGCATGTACTACTGATAAGAATTCTTTCTCTATGACAGTATAGTTTGCTTCAGCAAGTGAGAGGTTTTTACTAACAAAGTATATAGCATAAGGAATCTACCCTTCCCTTTGTCCTAATACAGCTCCCAAAGCAGTATCTGAGGCATCTGTACAGATATGGAAAGGAAGAAACCAGTTTGGACCTCTCAAAGTAGGAGAACTTGAAAGTTTTGTTTTTAAGATTTCAAAGGAGATTTGGCATTGCTCATCCCAATAGAATTCAACATCTTTCATTAGTAGTTTGAAAAGGGGGTCAGCTAGGTTTGTAAAATTTTGAATAAACCTCCTATAGTAGCCGGCATGCCCTAAGAAAATTCTGATTTCCTTTTGTGAACTAGGGATCTTAATTTGGGAAATAATGTCGATTTTGGCAGGGTCCACTCTTATTCTAGTACCGGAGATGTGGTGACCTAGAACAATTCCTTCAGTAAGCATCATTCTTGATTTTTCATGACTGAGTGAGAGGTTCGTCTCTTTACATCTAACTAGTACCTTCTTCAAATTATCCAATGCCTGTTGGAAATCATCCCCATATACCCTGAAGTCATCCATGTAGACTTCCACACAATCATTGGTTAGATTAGAGAAAATAGCCAAGACAACCCTCTGAAAGGTAGCAGGGGCATTACATAACCTAAAGGGGAGAACCCTATAAGCATAGGTTCCCCAAGGGAAGGTGAATGTGTTCTTATCCCTGTCTTTTGGTGAAATTTGTATTTGGTTGTATCCACTAAGCCCATCCAGAAATGAAAAGTACCTCTTCCTAGATAAAGTATCCAAGACCTGATCTATGAAAGGTAAAGAGAAGTAGTCTCTATAGGTGGCCTTGTTTATCTCTCGAAAGTCCACACAAATCCTCCATTTCCCATTTTTCTTTGGTACAATAACTAATGGGGAGACCCATTTACGATCTGATATAGGGTAAATGAAATTGGCTTGTCGGAGTTTTTGGAGTTCTTCCTTTACTATATCTTTCAAGGCTAGGTTCATTATTCTTTGGGGTTGTCGGATAGGTCTGATTTGATCGTTAGTGTAAATATGATGCATACATGTATTTGGGTGGATCCCTTTCATGTCAGAGTAATACCATGAAAATGCATCGGATTGCCCCTGAATCATTTGTACCATCTTTTGTTGTTGATTTGTTTCTAGGCTGGCATTGATATACAGGGAATTCCCAGCTCTTATTTCTACAACTTGGACAATAGACTCCTTTCCTTCCTCTATTTGAAAAAGAGTGGCTATTGTAGAAGTGGAAGGGTGCCAAATTTCTTGAAATTCAGGGCTAAAGATGTGTGTGTAGTTGGGGAAAGATTGGGGATAGTCAATGCATGTCGAAGTAGCCAAGAATAGACTTAGGATTTGTTCTTCAGAGTGTTCTTGTACTCCTTTTACTTGTTCAAGTGTCAACAAGGGCTGGTTATAGTCCTTCTCCTCATATGGATTCTCCAACCAAAGAGGGACTTCCATGGTTGGTTGGGCGGGGGGAAAAAGGATAAGTTTTTGGCTTTGAGTGCCATTGGAAATTGTCATTTCTCCATATCGACAACTGATGAATGCATCATCAGTGGCCAACCAAGGTCGGCCTAGTACCACTGGGTGTCCTGGTTTGGGGGATTTGCGATGGATTACCAAGAAATCCACAGGGTATTCCCAAGAGGCCAATGTCACTGTTATATCATCTAAACTTCCTGTTGGGGTGATGACTGATTTATCTGCAAGCTATAGAAAAGTTTGTGTAGGTATTAAGTGATCTAGTTGCAGTGTTTTCATAGTGTTTATTGACATCACATTTATTGCTGCCCCTAGATCAATCAATGTGTTAGGTAAGGCAACACCATTGATTTCTATGGTTACCACTGGGTTCCTTGGATCACTATACTTGGAAGGAATTTCTGTTATAAACTCAGATAACTGTCCTACCACCTGTACGACAGGAGGCTCGTTCCTCTTTCTCCATGTATTTTTAATGCAAAGGTCCCTTACAATTTTAACATAGATAGGTATGTCTTTAATGGCCTGTAGTAGTGGAATCTTTACACATATATTCCAGAGTTCAGTCTCTAGATTATGTTCTAGAGGTTCCTCAGTTTTCTTCATGAGCAACCTTTCTGGGTAAGGGGGCTTCATTTCATGGGGCATTTCTACTGTAAGGGAATTGGGAGAAGGGGTTTCTTGTGGTACTGGAGTGTTTCTTTTTTCGTTCAATGGATTAGTCATATGTTCTTCTCTTTCAACCGTTTGGACATCTATTTGTTCTTCTTGGTTTGTGTGATTATGCATGTGTTCTTATTGAATGACCATAGTGGGATTTGTTTTGTTTACAATCCTTCCTGATCTTAATTCAATTCCATTAAATGAAACTGGTGTTATTACGTATGTAGGGGAGGTTTGTACTTCAACATTTTGTATAGGTTGTGTTGGTCTATTATTTGGGTTAGGGATAGGTTGTGTAGGAATAGGAGTAGGCCGATGAGGGTTTTGGATGGGTGCAGTTTACATTGGTTGCTGCATATTTGGATTCATGGGTAGTGCAAGTGGTTGTTGTGGTTGTGGGGGTGGAAGAAGAGTAGTGGGGTTAAAACCTGGGAGAAACTATGAAATATTCGAAGGATATTGTGGATAGGTGGGAAAATTTGTTGGTTGGAAGGAGACATTTCCATATACAAGTCCTCTCCACCCCTGTTGCCAAGGTTGGGTTTGTTTTTTCCATTGAGGATAAGACATGGTAGGTACCCATTGCTATTGGGGGTATTGTGTAATTGGGTCGGCAAACATGCTGGGGTTTTGTTGTCTCCATGGTCTCCTAGGGGGGTAAGATGTCTCAAGTTCTCCTCCTCCTTTGAACATGGCCTTGAATTGGAGGAGATAAGGGAATTCATTAGTAGGATGGTCCTCTATGAAAATATCACAGAGTTAAATAACAATGAGGGGGAATTCTTTTTCAAGGTGTTTCCTCCTACACTGATGACAGAAGATTGCTAACGCAACATTTTCTTCCTCTTGTTTTCTTTTAATTTGCATGATATCTAGTTGGGAACTAATGGTGTGTAGGATATCTATTTTAAAGTTTTCCAATAGATTTCCTAGCTCAATCCTTGTGACACCTTTGGATGTGGGTTTAGCAATTCTGTTGGTAGGGTCCCTTATACTTTTCCCTGTTTTAGCTTGTCTGCGAGAGTATCTTTTACAATACTCTGCTATGTCTGCAAATGGTTTTTGGTATATGTCCCCAGAACTCATAAGGTTTAAAAATTCAATGCAATTGTCCCTCACACCCTTTAGAAAGATAGTCCTAACCATAGTTGTATCTAAGGAAAACTTGTTAGTCTTTTGGTAATTGTATAAGAACCTTTCTAAGTAGTCTTCTAAGCTTTCTTCTTCTGATTGCTACATTTTGAATATATCATTCTTATCACCCCTAGTTCTGCAGTAATCCCATTATTTCTGGAGGAAGGTCTCCTTCATACCATCCCAAGACAAAATTGTGTGTTCCCCTAAGCTCATGAACCACCGTAGTGCCAAATCTTTTAGTGTGGCTTGGAAAAGTTTTAATTTTTGAACATTATCTGTGTAGTTATGGCTCCTACACAATATGTCAAATTCAAATAAAAATGAGTCAGGGTCTTCTATCAACATACCTCTAAAATGAGGAAGTGAAGATAATGGAATGTTCTTCATAGAAACCTCTTTATCCATATCCAGTATGGGGAATCCAAATGTCTTTGTTTCATTGGATGTGTTTCCCTCTTCTTCTTCCATGTTTCCGAGCACTCTGTAGGGAGGTGGTGAATTTTCTCCACTGAGTGACGGTTCCACCACCGGGTTATCTGGTATCTCTGTCTATTCCAAGGTTTTGTGTGGTCTTCCAACATCATATGCAGACTCTTCTATTATCACCTCTGCTTCTTTTCTAGTTTCTCTTCTGGATGGGGTCACCAGTGCTGCCTCCTTTTCTTGCCGCCTTCTGTTTTTAATCTGAACAGTGGCTTCAGATCTAGTGCCTTTTGTTGTTGTTGCAATGGATGCCTTTGAGTTCTCTCCTCTGAGAATTTTTCCTTCACAAGTTTTTGATGAATTAGTATAAGGGGGGGTTTTCTTTGTTGTTTATTTTTCTGTTTTTTCTGAGATATTAGGAGCAATAAATCTGCCTTTCTTATCCTTGTACCTACTCATAAAAAAATGAAATCAATGAAAACACAGATTCCTAATTAGAGGTAGGAGAAAAACCTAACTTTGGGGCAACCCCACCAAAGTGGATGCACAGGTTCTTACCTTTCGTCTTACCGTCTTCTCCCCTCCCTCAGATTATCCTCAAATCCAATCCAATACTTCAGCAAACCAAAAAAATATATGCTACTTGTTACTGTTTAAAACTCCTCGACAATGGCGCCAAAATGTTGGTGCATAGATATGTTCACTATATATCTCACACTCATTTAAATGTCAATCCAAGATTCGTAATCGATAGAGTCATTACACCATATGTGCCGAGAACAAGTAACCTATCTAAATCTGTTGCATATAGGAAATAATTAATAACATAAAAGTTCCATTTCTAAGATCTCTAAATACATCAAAATATCTTCTGAACCTAAAAGAGAAAATTGATAATGAAACTTAGACAAACAGTCAATCAAAGAGATGTTGTACCAGAGAAACAAGTCTATTCATTTTAGGAACTTGTATTGAAAAGATGAAATTTAAGAGGCTTGTCTCCTGTAGTAATTAAAACAATCAACTCCAACCATTCTTCAAACAAAAACCAACTTCAAATTCATGTAATTCAATCAAACCAGCACAAGGGGAATTCATTATAACTGAAAGACTTTATTACAACACATAAAGATGAAAGATAAAGTCTCCTGGTCCCTTACGATACTACAATCATAAACTTAAAATATCAGTCCCACACTTCAAATTATGAGATAGCTGCCTTCAACATTCGATAATAAAATGTATATTTGATCTAGCACTTGCCTATACACACCAATCCAAAATGATTAACTCAATGCTCAATCCTGAGAATGAAATAAAGACTAATCACACACACACACTGCTGTAAACTATCCACACAAACACACAGAACGTATACACCTTAGTTGGGGTGGTGGTCTCTTACTGAACCAACAAGGAACCTCTTAAGGAGTTAACAAACTGAAACTTTCACTCACATCCAAGAATTGACATAAAAGATCTTCTGTATTAATTCAGCTGGTAAATTGGATCAACAGTGTTTTACTTCATACATGACGATGAAAAGTATTGTCTGATTCTTATCATATATTTATTACATTCCTCTCTACACAACATTCCTTATATAAGGTAAGTTGATACTACCAATATTTATGGATAAACATTAAACAGTTCGAGAAATCCTAGAATTAAGATTTACATCGAATTTTTAGGAGTCAACTCCATCCTCATGACATGAAGTGCATGAGAAATGGAGTCTCTTGCAACTGGGGAACTGACTTGGATTCTTCTATCCAACTATATTCTCAAAATCTCCACCATTATCCAAGTCCAACTGGCGCATCCCAAAATAGAGGTTTTGGTACCAGATTTCACATAGTCGCGAGTATAGTACCGGAATAGAATAGAGAAAGGAGTACCGGAATAGCGCACGTCTTGGTACCAGAATGGGGTTGGTACCGGATCAAAACTGTCTTGGGTACCGGAATGGATTCGATACCGGATTACACGGTGTCTGGTAGTGATGGATAGACTGCTCATAAATCAAATTATTAGAACTATACAAAATAAAACACTTTCAATCGAATTAATTTAAGAAAGTTAAACAAACATGCTTTAAATCACCAATTACCTCTTGTAGTCATGACATAGCTATTAGGCATGTGTTTTGGGAGGGAAGAGTCCAGTATAGGTTTATAAAAGAGGAAAAAAGACTTAGATAGAGGGTAATATAGGGTATTATCTTATGTCAAAATGGAGACTCAACACTGACCATAGGATTTTGTGCTGAGTTTTTGTTATCATGGATAGTGGAGTTCCTTTTTCTCCCTCATTTACTGCTATGCCCCCCATGACGTTCGTGGGGGAAAATCCGTCCCCTTTTTATAATGGTATGCAAAATTATGGTACTCAGTCAATGCCTTGGGTCTCTAATCATTTTTCTAATGGTATGTATGATATGTCTTCGTACTTTCCATCCTCTGTCTCGCCTCCTTATGAGAATACAAGTTTTGGGTCTCGGGGCATGATTCCTCCTTCTTATCCCTCTTTGTTTGGAGGTAATCATATTCTTCAAACACCTCTTATGGTAGGAGGTTGGAATCTTCCTTCCTACAAATCCACTATGCGATAAGTAAGTGCCCAATTAAGAAATCATTCTACTTATCACACTCTATCCACTTATCCTTATTCCGCTATGTCAATTCCTATGAACACATTTCCCATGGCGGACCTCCGTCTGTCCTCGGGTGTTTCATACAGAGGGAGTTATTTTTATAGTATGGGTAACCCCCCTCATGAAGTTCCTTCGATTGGGGGAAACATATATCCTCACATGAGTAACCCTTGTCATGTCTCTTTCTCTTTGAAAGCGGCTTACTCAGTGTCGATGCCCTTACAACCCTTTATGAATCAGTATGGAGGAGGATACTATCCTACTGGATAGGGACAAGGTGTAAACCAGGATCCTTCTTGGCTTGCAATTTCTCAAAATCAATCTTTCCTTGGACCTTGGTCTCAAATGCCATAATTCAATACCGCCACAAGTCCAGTCACTACATTTCATATTGGCATTATATCACCAACCTCTTCTAGTCATGTTGGATATTGGTCGACAACCTCTGTGAGTCATGTTGAAGACCTGCAACCAGTCACTGCAAGTCATGCTAGGGGCATAAGTCTAGACACTATGTGTCATACTGGCATTATATCACCAACCTCTGCTAGTCATGTTGGAGACTGATCGACAACCTCTAAGAGTCATGTTGAAGACCTGCAACCAGCCACTACAAGTCATGTAGGGGCACATGTCTGGTCACTACTAGTCACACTGCACAACCATCACCAACCTTTACTAGTCATGTTGGGTATCCATCACCAACCTCTGCTAGTCATGTTGGATATTTTCTACTAGCCTCTGCAAGTCATGTTGGGAGCATATCACCAACCACTGCAAGTCATGCTAGGGGCATTCATATGATTGAGAATCATAGATGTCTCAAACATAAGCCTAGATTCCTTTGCAGGACTTGTGAAGGAAGTCACCTTACTCATTTGTGTCCTATTACTGCTAGGATACCGGAAGCGTGGGGCTCACCTAAGGGCCCTTCGGGTTCTGAGGCATCTATTGTTTCACAACAACATGTTCCTTCTTTGGTTGATACAACAATCATGCCAATGCAATCTTCGGCTGACACCCCTTTTCCTTTAGGGGTTGATGCATCCTTTGACCTTGTTGTCTCACATCCTGTCCAACCTGTGGTTGTGTCGATGCAATATTCGACCGACACCTCTCCTATGTTCAGGAGTGATGCATCTATTTACCTTGTTGTCTCACATCTTGCTCAACCAACGATCATGTCGATGCAATCTTCGACTGACAACACTCCTATTTTTTGGGGTGATGCACCTCTTGACCTTGTCGTCTCACATCCTATTCAACCAATGGTTGAGGAAGTGGTCGTATCGATGCAATATTCGATCAACCCCACTCTTCTCTTGGAGAGTGACAAGTCTAAGGAAGTGGTCGCACTAATGCAATTTTTGGTCAATACCACTCTTCTGGTTCTGGTTCTATACCTTCTATGCCATGTCCTTAGCATTTCTAGCACTTCACCTTCTGAGCAAGAGAGAGTTTTACTCTTCCTGATTTCTCTCCATCCAAGTCCTGACGAAGTTCCCTTTGATCGGGATGGTATTGGGGGGCATCCAATGCCTCTGCCTATGTCTTTTCCAAGAAGATACATTATCCGATATAACACAGAGACGATAACCTCCATTAGAACTTTTCCCTCCTTGATTTGAAGAGCTTTCAATGATCTCAAGCTTGTGTCGATTCTTCGTAAGATACCAAAATTCCACAAAACATATGCACAGGAGCCTTGGTCTCCCCCGTGACTTTCTTACTAGAATCTCCCAACGAGTCCAAGTTAATCTCTTTTCCAACTCATCTAAAAACTAAAAATATCACCGAGTGATTTGTCCCTTTCATGCTCATTAAAGTTGGATTTGAAAGGTCACGAGTCTCAGTTAAGCTCTTTTCCGACTCGTCTAAAAAATGAAAAGATCACCGAGTGATTTGTCCCTTTCACACGCGTTAAAATTGGATTTTAAAGGTCATGAGTCTTAGTTAACCTCTTTTCCGACTCACTACCAAAAATTGAAAAGACTTTCGAGTGAACTTGTCTTTTTCACACTCATAAATTGGATTTGAAAAGACGTCTATTTGGCACAAGTTTACCCCTTTTTCACACCAAGTATACTAAAAGATATAAAAAAGGACATTTTTTGGCGTTAAATTGTGATTGCATCTCATGCCCTTGCTTGCAGTATTGAGCCTTTAGTCGGTTCTCTCTTTGTGTTATAAACCATGGCCCAAGTAGTTTGCATCCTCAACCAAGTAGAGCCTTGTTTATATCCTTTGCAATTTGACACCCTATACCCTGGAAGAAACATCACCTTGAGTGTCCATCTCCCGCATGCATTTCCTTGCATTGAGCATAGGTATGTTCCACTGCTGGAACTAGTTTTACTTACTTATGACACTCGTTTCTTCCTCTATATCATAGCATTTAGTTTTTATGAAAAAACAAAAAAAGATGAGCGGGAAGGGAGTACTATATTGTAATTGGAACTAGTCGTGTCACCTTTGAACATAGCACAAATTTATTGAATCCTTGCGTCATCATAATTTTGGGTTTAGAATGGCCTTAGGAAGATGATTTTGTTACATCATTTTCTCTACTGACTGGTTAATCTTCCAGTCACTATAGAGAACATTATGGATGCCTCCTGCAACTAGTTGTCACATCATTAAGTCTATGATGTCGGAGTCCACCGTATGTCTCTTGCTCTTGTTCAAAGGAAGTCTATCAACCTGTGTCAGCCACTCCTAAGAGATCTTGACTTTGCAAGTTGACCATACCCTCAATTTGTCTTAGAATCACATGATACTTTGGTCTTATGATGCACATTGGCCCTACTTTCATCATTGGTAGGTCACCTTGAACCCAACAATCAACATTTCATCATGGGTCATTGACTGGGTGGTTTCCCTTGTGTTCTACGGCAAGACATCTATTCACACTTTGGGATTAGTGTAGTGTCTTGGATTTCATTAGCCTTATTGGTGGTTTCCTCGCCTTTGTCATCAGTTTTCATCGTTGGCTGCTATTTAGAGGGTCTTTTTCATGTAC
Organism: Picea engelmannii; assembly: GCA_009831015.1. NCBI lineage: Eukaryota > Viridiplantae > Streptophyta > Pinopsida > Pinales > Pinaceae > Picea > Picea engelmannii. Next base: position 260,039 of record ML777843.1, read on the forward strand.
CTCTTGCATTTGGCACATGCAAAAGACACACAGGGTCATTGGTTTGTGAACATGTTCTTCATCCAATCTCCAACAAATCATGAAGCTCCTTCTTTGTTCCTTGTGCTGATTGATGAGAGATGCCTTAATGCTCTCCTTTCAGTGGGTCTCTTTCGATCCACTTCAGCTCATGTATTATGGATATGAGACCTAGAGTTTTATGAGTACCTTGAGGCTTGTAGTCATTATTGGCAGGCTGTCTCGCCATTGACAGATGGGAATACATCAATGTCTCCTGATAAATGGATCTCTCAAGTGTTCGACACCATCTCCTTTATTCACATTTGTAGAGATGTACTCAGGGCCTTGATACCTACTTTCATCATTGTTAGGTTGTCTCACATTTGTTAACGGTATACCTCAATGATCGGTAATCAAACGAGGTCTCATTATGTTCGACCTCAACTCATTTATTCACATGATGTAGACTTGCACCATTTGTGAATTGTATTGAAGACTTGAAGACATCACTTTGTGGATGTATCTTTTTTGAGCTGTTGCTTCCATTTCATTGGACTGGTGCCTATTTGACTTCAGCGATCATGGGAGAGTAGATTGTACTCCATGGTATACAGATATCTTCAGATTGATTTTGAGACTTGTTTCACTGGGCCTTGTTTGTGACTATGACAACTATTGGCATGTAACCGCATTTATACTTGCCTACTCATGGCCATGAACATTTGTTGGTATATTTTCCACATGGATCTACATTGTATTCTTGGTAGCCATGTATGCAAAGTCAGTACATAATGTAATGAGCAGTTGAGTTCGTCCAGCTGGTTCTCTACCACTCCACTTCTGGGTTATTTATAATGTATTTCATCCATCATAGATACTCCTATGATCTCACACATTAGGGGGCATATGTTATAGCAAGATTTTCCTCACCATTGCTATCTTTCACATACGAACTTTTTCCATTTTCGTATGCAGAATTATCAACCCCTTTTTCATAAATCGAGAGCCAAAAAATATATATATTTCCACATATACTCTCCCTAACTACCTTGGAAGATTCATATATGCTTGCTACTCCACTACAACTCGTGTATATCAGGATTTGTGCCAGAAAATACAAAATGAGGTCAGGTTTCCATGTCACGACAGAAGATCTCTGATCTTTGGCCTTCCATATATTGGAGACATTTTGAATTGGCCCTTCAGTTGCATTGTGGAGACTATAAGAGCACAATTTCGAGCTATGGAAAAAGAGGAGAAAGCATTCAACTTTGAGAGAAAAGTTACTATGGAGAAATTACTTCATATTGAGTCTGCATTCCTTTGTCCCTCAAGTCTGAACACAACGTTCAGCCACCAATCTCTTTCCTTATTGTCGAGAGGACCTCATTACCTCTTTTCTATGAGCTTGCCTTTGGTGAAGGATTGAAGTGGTGGAGATCCATTTGGAAGGAACTTGGTATCTTGGTTTCGAACTGTATTGACACGAAATTCTGTAATGTTGATACTTCTGTTGATCAATTATTAATAGAAATACTCCTTTCCCGTCCTATCAATATCTTACAAATATATGATTATTATTCAAGGGCATGTTTGTAATGTTTATTAATGGATTGTGTTATTTGATGTGCTAAATCATTTTATACATTGTCACTATATACTTGAATCACTTGTTTGTTAAGAACTTCTTGTAGGTGTAAAGCTTTGGGTCAAAGTGCTCAATGGTGGTATGACATCAAACGATTGGATCGAGGTAGGCTTCTTCCTTGTATTGCACATTAGTTTATATAGCACATGTTGGAATTGAGTTGATTTTTGAAATCATACTTGTCTGTTGTGGTTTAGCCTTGGCCATAGAGAGTTTTTCCCTTGTAACAACCAACAGTTACAAGAGTAAACTGCCACCTAGTCTAGTCTCTCAGGTAGTAATGGGAGTGAACTGCCACCTAGCTGAGTTAACTAGTCAACTAGTCTTCAGTTAACTGATTGAGCAAAGAGTAGTGAGTTGGTGATGATCCCAATGTTGCATGGTGACAAAACTAATGCAACATCTAAAGTCAACTGAACTAGTCAAACTGAAGTTTTAATTGAAAGAGAATATTCTCCAGGTGGAATATTCTCCCCTAGAATATAGGAGACTGGATAATGACTAATTATGACTAATAAAAAAGGAATAACCTTAGAAAAACTAAATCCTAGGTGTGTGTGAAGTACCTCCAACATGCCATGACTGACATTCATGATTTAAATCACTTGTAGTCTGAGCATGGGAATGCCTACCTCAGAAAAAGTATAATATTGTGTAGATGATTGGTTTTTTGCATGTTCCCAATTGGTGTGCTCCTTGTTCCCAACACACACATTCATTTTACAAAGTATTTCAGCTATCACGAGTTCCAACCTCATACTTTGGGGGGCATTTTGTTACACATTATTTTGGTCACCCTGGTGATGTTCTACAAACATGTTTTTAGGATCTCAAAAGGATCTTTTGCATGAGAAAAACAACTGGTTTCTCCCTCCACAAAACTTTTTTTTAGAAGGACATCGCAGGCTAAGAGTAATACACAGTGCGGAAATGCTTAATTTCCACAGGCTGCCCTTAACCTGGCATGTGGAGTTTCCAAAGGCTGCTCTATAGACAGGGTGCGGCAACATTTTAATACTAATAAAAGGGACGAAGTTCATGAAGGTTCTAAAAGGGAATATTCTCTAATATGAGGTGGAATTCATATGGTTGGGATCCTACTGGCTTCTGTGATTTGGTGGGATCATCCTGATCTCTTCAACCATCTCCCTTCCTTCTATATAATGTTCTCATGGAAAAGGTTAAGCAAAAGCATTAAGCAAGAGCAAGTAAGGAATGATTAAGGTTGAATATGCTGTGAACTATGTGAGTTACTCTACATTATATTCTTGAGGGCTTCATCTAAGTCCATCAAGTTAATCTGGATCATCTTTATGCAATCTTGGAGCAAGTGTGTGTTGGAGAAAAGGGCCACTGAAAGGGAACTTAGCAACATCAAGGTTGTTTGGTTATATCTTCCACTTTCTCTTAATATAATACAGTGGCATGTTTCTTCCCCATAAAATAATTCTCATTTTATTACATGATTCCTTGATCACATGTATAAGTATTCTTGAATATACTGTTATTTCTTTCACTTTGGTTGGTTTGTGTTTCATTGCAGGATCAATAGCACAAGAGCATCGGAGTGAAGTAGGGACAACAATGACATAAGGAAGCGATACTCAAAGGTATGTCATGCATCCACTCTTTGATAATATATTCAATAATTAGAGCTTAGGGAAAGTGCCATGCCCTGTCGTGTTTTGTTCTAGATCTAGGTGGATCTAGGGAGATCAATTAATGTCCACATTTATCGATATATTCAATAACACCAGCTTACAAACCTAAGAGAAAGTCCCTAATAAGGGTACGTGGTTCCTATCTAAGATAGAGATGGAAAGTAGAGATGACCTCATCCATTCAGAGAGTTGAGAAGAACTTCAGATGATTCTCTAGTGGGAAAAGGCAATTTTCTAAGTTAGACATGCCTGTGGTTGAGCACAAGGTGAAAATGTAAAATAAAAAAGTGTTGGGTGCATCGTCATGAGAATAGAAATGAAGATGATGTATTAGCCTCCTTTGAGCAACAAAGTTGATGAGAAACTCCATATTATTCTTTCGTGTGAGATAGAGGGAAATATGAACTCTTGAGTGGACATGCCTGTGGATAAGCATAGGTGAACGTGTGAAAAAATGGTTCTTCTGTGTAATGTAGTGAGAGAGAGATATGGAAATCCCTATGGATGTGCCCCTAGTGGATGCGAACTAGTGGGTGTATAAGATACCTTGCTATATTTTTCAAGAGTTAGACATGCCTGCAACCCTAATTGTAATGTAAAGGTAATAGGTCGACCCCACCTTAATGTGATTAAGAATTAATATAAAAGATAATTAATATGGAAATTGTTAATTATATTTTGAGTTATTGAGGTCAGCCCTATTGTGCCAATAGACACATCATTTTATGTGACAAGTATTATATAAATAATAGTGAATCCCCATTGAGTAAACACACTTATCATTGTGTCATCTCATGATTTCAGAAGTTGTGGTCTGAAATTATGAGAATCACAACACCCTCTTGTGTGCTAGTTTTGGTGATGGTGTGGGAGGTCTTTATCTTGAGGAATATAGGAAAGGATTTGTTGGGTTTTCCTCCCTTGTTGAGAAGGGTTTCCCAAGATACTTCTTTTGTACTTGTGGATGTATCTTCTTCTTCTGATCTTGGTTTGTTGCAGTAGTTATGGTTCAAGTAATTGTTGACAAAAACTTTAAAAGGAATACATGAGCCATATTTCACTGAAAATATAACACTAGAGAGATTCAAGGATAGAAATATACAATATGAATAAATAAATAAATAAATTTGAAACACATATGCATTGGAGAGTATACTAGAAGTGATTCATAATGCATATAAGGATGATAGAATGCATGTCCACTAGTAGGCATGATGCAAATGAATGCTTGGTGCATATAAACTGTATTAGTGCATGTGAGATTGCTTGGACGTGCATATGGCATGCTTACAAACTAAGGGTAGTCTATTGTTATATATATAGTAAATAAAGTTGTTTTTATGGATGAAAGTTGCTAATGAGGGACTATGTATTGCAGAAAATGGTTTAAGACATGGTTGAAAGTGATGATGATATAGATATGAAAATCATCCATATGAAGACAAAATGAGGATGATAGAATGTTGATCAAAAGGTTGGCGAATAGATCCTTCGAGCTTCTATGAAATACCAACTGATTAGGTAGCATCAAACAATTTGAAAATATCCATGGAGGTATGAATTTCATTGAATATGATACATAACTATTGAGGGGAATTGACATAAGAGTTCCTTCATTCAAAATTCATTATTTGAAATGATATGCACTATGAGAATGGCATTCCACTAGATTTGGTAAAAGTAGAGCACCATGAATACATATAAATCTTATTTAAATACTGAATGAAATCATCTAAAATTTAATAGCATGTTATGTTATATTGGTTATGAGTTCATAGCCACTATAATTAGGATATGTAGTCTTGTTATAGGAATGAATTACAAAAAATACAACCATGTGTGAGGCCATGATGTGGTTGGATATGGAAGGGATATAACACTATACAAATTCTCAATGGCCTTCCTACTTATAATTGATGTTTGGACTTCAACCTCTTTATTGACTTTGAATAGCACTAAAGGATTATATTCCTGGTGTTGTGGATGGTTGAAGAGGAAGGTATCCAAATGATCAATAAGTAATAGGAAGAGTCTAGATGATGTGCCAAGGTGTTGGATAGACCTTCCAATTCACATGGTGGAACACGTGATATAGATATTTTGTATTATAGATTCAATGTAGGGATGCATTGTGAAGATGTGGCCATGGGTATTAGCACAATGGTTTACTAGTATTTTTTTATTTCATCATAGCTTGGGGTGCTAAATGATGCATATATAATGAATGGTAGTTTCATTCTAGTTAATATGATTAATACATGGAAGTGATTGAATTGTTAGAGTAATATTATTATGAGACCACTTAATCAATTCGTTGAAAATGGTGCAATAAAAGGATAATATGCATGAATATTGAAATTTTGTTTGGTTGAATGACAAGTGAAATAAATTCTAGGTTGAATGGTATTGAATATCGAAATGGTGTAATCCCATAAAGAATACCAATACCTACCATTTCAAGAGCCAAACATTATGAGATGGAATCTCATGCTTGGGAAATTTGATTTACTATATGAAACATATTTGAAAAATTCTTAAGTGAAATTGATATGATGGTATATTATTATGATTATATGTTTGTCATACAAATGAGATGATGGTTGTTGATGATGGAAAGATCGAGAATAAGGATGTTATTATGACAATGTAACCCTATGGTTGACATAGGTTATAGACTACCAGTGTATGTCTGGTGGTGAGTTGGCACTCTCCTTACATGCAAAAGCCTTGGAAATATAGATCGATCAAGGGACTATGTATAAGTGAAGGGGATGCTCAAGCCTAGAGGTTGAAGATAGAAAGGAAGAGGTAAGTCAAGAATGCATATGGCATGGTGGCTAGAATCATGAGGGTGTTTTGGAAAGGATAATGAACTAAATTCTTGTCTATGGAATCTTTGTGAAATAAATAAATAACCACACAGATAACTATCAGTTTATGATTGTGAATTTATTTTTGAATAAAAGTTATATTGCAGAGTTGATAAATCATGTGAATAAGATAGTTGTTGTATGATAATGGATATAACATGTATATTTTCTTGATGGATTCTATAGGGAACAATTGAAGAGTGAAACCATAAATTGAGTATTGATAAAGAAGAGCACTAGAATAAATTGTAGCTCAATAAGAAAGGCATGGAATAAGTAAATTCTAGCGGACTTGTTGTAGCTTGAAAGAAGTAAAGTGGAGATGAAAGATGCAATGTTGGAGGTGATTCTACAACTATTTGTAAGTTTGGAGATTCCATTATCACAACTAGAGTTCCTAGAGACACAACTCTAAGAATTCCTCTCTAATATTGTATTGGAGCCTTAGAGGGAAGTGGTATAGAATAAGGGACTATAGTGTAGAGAAGGGGGTACACTTCCTTAGGTTGTGCATATTTAGGGGAAAGAGATCATGTTGGTTGGAATTTCAGTGGGAATTAATAAATAATGAGGTTGATTTAGCTGGAGTTCTTAGAGATACAACTCTAATACTCCTTGGTCAGTTTATGTGAGATCCCTATAGGGAAGTTGTAACATCCCCCGACCTAGTTGAGGTCCATTACATTGTGGAAAAATCATAAAAAATAAAATTTATGCTAACTAATGAATTTAGTGTAGCTTCCAGCTACAAATTACAACCTGATTTAATTGTCAACTATTACCTTTATTTACAGGCACCTATAGCATGCTAAAATAAACATGGGATGCATATAATAAAATAAATTATAGCAACATATAAATCAATCACATACAAATAGTTCATGCACAACAATTTAACTCATAAAGTAACATAGCAACAATATAAAACACTTATCTCTTAGAAACAATTGTGCAACCCGTTTTTTGAGACAGATATTCCACTGATCCATAGACTTATTGTTTCAAATATCAATAGAAATTCACCCCTGAGCCAAGGATAGAAATCCACAAAAGAGGGTGGTCTCTAACTATCCACTCACAACTCATAAAACTCACAACCCACTGGTATTTCCTACAACTATACCGATTGTCCACCAAATCTCTTCCTCTTGAACTTATCAACCCAAGGAATGCACCCCTTCCCTGATCTCATTCCCTCATGCTTCTCATTCAATTATCAAGATCTCTCTAGAATAGGTAACCAATAATTTCTTTGTTGGGAACTCAAGGAAAATCACTACTAGGAAAACTACAAGAAGAAACAACAACACTTGATGTTGCAATGCAACTCACACATGAGTTCACTCTTTAGGATTGATAACCTGGATCTTTAATATTCAACTTCAACTACACTTCAAAAATTCTCCAGTGTGCTCTAGAATTTTCCCTCCATTGATGTTCTATATCCAAGCTCTCTTTCTTCCTCTCTACTTGTTGCTCATGCCAAAAACATTTACTGTCAAAAACTGTTGTAACAACCCATACCAATTTCTCTCCTTGGGATTTCTTGCTTGACTCACACACTTCCCCAAGATGATTGTACTCATCCCCCATGCTCCCAATAACTATGGGATGTGAATTCTCACACCCACCCTGTTATAACCCTAATTTTCACCAGACATACTTACCTAACATTAGGCCATCCCATATTCGTTCTTTTCCAAGCCAGTACTAAACAACTCTTCTTAAAAAAACCCTTTTCAAAGGCCCACATGCCCTAATCCACTACTGCATGCGTGCACACACTAGCTTCCTCACTACAACTCACGTGTACCTACAAAAGCATGAAAAAAGGAAATTTCCTGATGGAACACAGAACTTTGGGTAAGTTAACTAAACCTTTCGGCCATGCATAACAGATCAGTTGACTAAATACCTAGCTCCTTATATCCTATAAAAGAAGGGGTAAGGGTCCCATTTGAAAGGAAAATCATAGTAAAGAAACTATACCCAATTGAGCATTCCCGTTGTCCCAACCTTTAGCCATCCTTGTGTAAAGAGAAGTATAAAGAAAAGTAGTTGGAGGATAGTTCAAGAGGAGACCATGACCAGTTTTGTAACACCCTTTCATACTATAATACTTTGATACCAAACTGTAACACCCTTTCATACTGTAACACTCTGATACCAAACTGTAACACCCTTTCATATTGTAACGCTCTGATACCAAACTATAACGCCCCCATTTCGGGTCGAGAAGGTGCTACTTCACGGAATAACAATATCATACTTAATTCTATATATAAGACATGAATTTAAGGAAATGAAACACATTTAAACTTAGAGTAACCATAAGAATTACTTCTATTATAAATAATTAATGGCTTTAACATTAATTCATATGCAAAACAGAATACATGATAAATATAAGTACACAGACATGTAGAAAAGTAATTGAAACATCATCTGGTACTTATCTTTGAAATGGTAGTAATTCTACCAACTAGGTGTAGGCCTTCCATGAACCTACCAGCCTTAGACCATACTGCTCATCAAGCTCAGTAGTGGGTCACCCCTGGGCTGGGACTAAGCTCCACCCCCAAGGCAAGGAATCCTAGGCTAGGCTGATATTACAGGGAAAACACACATTCATAAGGAAGGATTCTCTCCCAGGAACCACTCATACTCACTGCCCATATAATCTCCTTCCCCACATGCTTGTTCCACCCCAAGAGTATACACCTTCTTTGTCACCTAGATAGTCCTTCAACTGCTAACCTCCCTTGCCTTGGGTTTCAGCAACAGACCAGACCGGAAGTCTCTGATCTTTGTGGCAACTATAGGGTTCCTTCCAGGAGTTCTCTCCTTCCTCTGTGCACTCTCTCACCTGGAGAGAGTTTCTCACAGGACAAGAAACCTGTTCTTCCAACTTCAACCACCTCTCTCACCTGGAGAGAGTATTGTACAAACTAGCAAACAAGCCACACACAGTCCAGCATTGCGTGACCACAACAACTAATGGGGAAAACAAACACGGGCTTTCCAAATAGGCTCAACAATGACAGGATGGTCTCATGGTTATGGATTTGGGACAAAGACTCCACACACAAGCTCGATCTACTCAGATAGAGGATGCATCGGATTTTCCATAAATCAACATAGGTTATCCTTGAAATCAACACACAAACTTTGCCCCCCCAATTTCAGAATGCCACCAGGTCTCTTGCAGGGGTTGGGTGGGTTCACGCCCAGGCAGTCGAGGGTCGAATGGTGGAGGATTCCCCACCACGGCTCATCTCAGTCATTTTATTTGCATGGTATTGGGTTGACACTTGTCACCCATGAAACTACATGCCTTCCATCAGTGTGCATTCCTCCCCATTTGGAAGTCACTTGTCATTCCAAAAAGAACTTAGGATAAAACATATAATTTACATGGTCTTTTTGAAATAATATTAAAATATTATTCCCAAGGACTTAAGCCCCTAGGCTCAACACTTAGCCCCTCTTCCCACCTTCCAGCCCCTAATCCCTTGCCCACTCTATGGAATCTTAGTCCCCCATCACTCATTCATCATGGTTGGTCTACACACAACGGTGTTTATAATTTTATTAATGTTTTGCATAGATACATGTAGAAAATCAGGCTCTTGGCCTTCAACACTTAGGCTCTCTGGCCTAATAATCACATAAGCCCACCAACTTATATTAACTTGGCTCACCAGCCTACAAAAACATAATTACAATTCATTTCATAAACATGATTTACAATAGGGCTCAACCTTGGGAACATTACAAGTTTCGAGGAGCAGTGCCGACCACATATTGTAAATTTACTCTTGCGAATATTAATACAAAAATGAATACTTTTCCCATATCGCCATATCATGTGTTCAAGTTGAATATTTATTTTATGATATTGTCACAACTAACCCAACAATTAGTATATGAAATGCATGTTCACAGCTTTTTGTTTGTTCATGTGTGAATCCAGGTCAGCTTCAGGAGGAGGCTTGCAATCAAAGAGTGAGTGAAAGAAAAGGGATCGACATCAAACAAAACACTCAAGGTAGAGTTACCAAATCTTGTTTACACCTTTGTATTACATGAATGTGGGGTTTTGTGTTGGGAGAATAGAAAAGAGTAGAATCCTTTGAAATGGTCATTTTTTGCAAGCATGATTAGAGCCCTTAAATGCTAAGCCCGTAAAAGGGATTCCCACCCACAATAGAAATGGCGACTGTACTGGAGATCTCTAGGGATTTATGGGAGTCCCTTTTTGGGTATTTTTAAAAATTTGTTTCATTACTTGTTTTTAGAGTTTCTGCAAAAGTCTGAGATAGTAGGGATTCTGGTCTTCCATACCAATTCTTCCTGCTTACTTTGCTTGGCTACATTTTCTTTTACAGGAAGTCACAGAGGTACACGTAGCATGTATAAGGATTGCATGCGCATACACATGCCCAACCTTCGCATAACCCACGTGGACATGCTAGCTGATGAAGTAATAATAGCATGGCTAGGTTCAGATTTTTTGTATTAAAGAGGCAGCCATCCTCTTCCCTGTCAGAAGTGATCCTTCTCAGGGGTTTTTTGAAACTCATTATGGTCTCTAATTTTGCATTTTGTAGCTTAGGTACCATCTTAGATTGGTTTTGTTCTATGAAATTTTCCTTGAATTGTTTTTCTTTTCTAACAAAGTATGTTTCTAAGTCTTCAAGAGATTCTGGTTCTCAGTACCGGTAGTCTCTGCCAGTGCTTGATTGCTTGTATTTTCATTTTTTGAAGCATTGCAGAGGTACACGTAGCTTGCATAAGGTCTGCATGCATGTCAACATGCTCTGACCTTACACAACTCACGTGCAAACGGTGGCTGTTGAACTGTCAGCAGCGTGCCTGTTGAGAAAAAAATTGTTTAAGGAGAGGAAGTCGTCTTTTTCCTTGTCAAGAGTTATACCTCTCAGGGTTCTTGGTCTCCATCATAGCAGTCAACAACTTAGGTCTAATCACAACAATAACTTTCTTTTTCATTAAAAAGTTTTCCTAAAATTTGTTTTCTTTCATAGGGTTTTTAGACAAGTGTGAGAGTGTTCTTTCATCAGTTTGTGTTTTATTGTTAGTAACTCTTTGCGATCTGCACTTAGGCCAGAAGTTTTCTTGGTTTTTACTTGTCGTCATTTTTCCTTTTTGCTTTGGGAGCATTAAATAAATAAATAAAAAAACTCTTTTATTTCTTGGTTTGGTTAAGTAGTTTTTGGTTTGCATTAATAACCAGGAAAAGTTTTTCTTTCATAAGTTCTTGGATGTTTACTTAGGAAAATAAGTAGCTCGTAGTCGAGAAAAATCCTATTTTGAGTTTGCTGTTCAAAGATCTTAGAAAAAAAATTAGTTTGAAAAGTTGATTAAGAATTGTGTCAAGAAGAAGTTATTTTGTTTCCATCTTTTTGTTTATCTTTTCTTTCGTCTCTCAAAACATCATTAGTTTCACTTTC